>PVHT021183699.1:25099326-25204823 GCA_004024745.2 Catagonus wagneri
AAAAAAATAAAATAAAAAAAAAATTTGTACTTCTGTCTTCAACATGCCCTTTCCTGAACCTTGGTAATGAGGATAATTTGCACTTTCAAGTCTCTCCTTTCTGATTTATTCTTCTCTACTATTTCATTCATTTCATGACAGACCCACTGGGAAAAAAGAAAAAGATTTTCATCTCTACAGAAGGCCAGTCTTTGGAGACAAGTATTCTTTGCCCTGAGAAATGCAAACCATGTGTCATGAATGTTCTACCACAGAAAACAGACGCTATGAATCAGCATTTCTACCGTTTGTAATTTGGGTCTCTGTAGAACCATCCTGGCAATGAATGAGTTGCTGTATCAGTCTGGCAGAACTGAGGTTCTTCTTTGTCTTTAAATGACACTGTTATTATCTTTTCTGTGTCCAGTAACAATTCTTCCTAGTGACCCTGAGCTGTTGAAATGCTGACTGTCTGTGGTACAAGAGCTCTGCTGATGCCATTCGGCCAGATGTCAGCTTGGTGCCCATTGAGCATTGAACTGCCTGATGACAAAGGAGTAAGTCATCCCTTCTTCATTTGAATCAGATAGGATTCTGCTCCCCTGGCATCCACTCTGTCTTTAATTGCCGGGGGCAAATGGGCATTTTGGCTAATGCTAAAAAGACAGATCTAAATGTGGTTGCACTGTCAGAGCTGGACTGTGACTGAGTATAACTCTGGACCTCAGCTCCTACCATGGTCCCATTTACCCTCTGTGGGTCAGAAACCATTAAAGCGAGGACCTTTTCAACTGTACATCTTCCCATGTTATATAATAGTCCCCTGGAATGCTTCCCTCTGACTTAGAACACCCTTAACTCACCCTTTAAGAGGGCTCAGTTCAAAAGTCACGTCCTCTCTGATGGCTCCTGACTCCTCCCTGGAGAATCCTAGTGCAAACCTGATCCTTGGAGGTTAGAGTAGACTCCGTGCCATGAAAAATGTAGGTTCAAATCTACACCTTGGAAGCCAAAACCTTTCCCAAAGCCTGTGAATTTGTGCTTATGAAGATCAATGGTTTTTGGTCTTTGCTTTCTTGTCATAGCCTCTGTTTTGCCCTGCATCAGTTCACATCTCCTTTACCATTTTCACTTAAAACAACAACAACAAAGAGATCAACCACTCCTACTGCAGACCACACTGAAGGGCTGATGGGTGGTAGGAGCTGGCAGAGGCTGGGGGTGGGGGAGAAGTCAGGGAGCAGGGGCACATAGCATATCACCTAACAGCTGAAAATCCAATTTAGATATTTAGATATTCCTGTTCATCAAAATTTAGAATTTAGATACTCCTGTTCCTCAAAAGCCCCCTTTCCAACCAGGAGCAGGCTCCTCATCACAGCATGCAGAAGTTCCCAGGCCAGAGACTGAACCTGTGCCACAGTGGTGACACAAACCACAGCAGTGATGCTAGATCTTCAACTAGTAGGCCACCAGGGAACTCCTCATCTTTGACCTACAGAATTGCTTGGCCAACTCCTAGATCCTCTTTGATGCTTTGGCCCCACTGAAAACTCAGGGCATAACTGTCTCCCTTTCTGCTCCAAACATTTCCCAGAGATAGTTCTCTACCAGCTAAGAGTGCAGAACTCACTGCTGAGATATCATTTCTCACCTAGATACATGATTCACTCCTTCACCTGTATATAGAGCATTTTGCATGTTTCCCTATTTTCATCCCATTTGTCTGGATTGATGTGGTGCGTTTTGTCTTTAATCCATAATTTCATGGTGAGACACTGAAAAGTTCAGGAAGGAAGTGAACTGATTAGATACTTCCTGAGTAGATTTGCGAGGTTTTTTTTTTTAATAACTCTGCTTTTTAATGTAAGGGATATACTGTATCAGGCCAAAGAGACTATAGATAAAAAAAAAATTGGGAGACTTCTTATAGAGTCTAGGAAGGAATCAAGACAGCTTAGGTAAGGGTAGTGAGAAAGAATTTTGAACTGGTTGGATATGGATAATGAAAAAGGTTGAAATGTGAAGGAGGCCCTCAGACCTCTGGCTGGAGCAATAGCTTCTATTCGTTGAGCTGGAGGATGGGGAAGGAAGACAAACCACTTTTCACATACGTTTGATTTGAGATGCTGGTCAAGTACAGAGGTCTGGGAGGTAGGTAGATCCACACAGCAGAGATCGGGAGATGGAGATCAGAGACCTGCTGGGACCCAGATGGAACTGCAAGTTGTGCCTATAGATGAGATCACTGAGGGGGCTTATAAAACAGGATAAAGACCGAGGGCCTTGGCCTTGTGGAACTGGACCAGTAGGGAAAGAGCCATCAGAAAGAGAGAGGAGGGAGTTCCCGTTGTGGCGCAGTGGTTAACGAATCCGACTAGGAACCATGAGGTTGCAGGTTCGATCCCAGGCCTTGCTCAGTGGGTTAAAGATCTGGCGTTGCCGTGAGCTGTGGTATAGGTCACAGACGCAGCTTGGATCCTGCGTTGCTGTGGCTGTGGCATAGGCCAGTGGCTACAGCTCCGATTAGACCCCTAGCCTGGGAACCTCCACATGCTGCAGGTGCGGCCCTAAAATGACAAAAGGCAAGAAAAAAAAAAAAAGAGGAAAAATCAGAAGAGAATCATACTTCAGGAAGCAAGGAAGTTTAAAAAGGAAGAAGCGAGTGAGTGGCTACTGAGCAGTCGAGTAGTATGAAGACTAGTTAACATCAGGGCTATGATTGCAACAACCGATACAGAAATAGAAGCACAAGGTTGAGCAGAATCTCGATTAAAAGGATCAAGTTGGGTCATACTGTTTAAGGGTCTTCTGCGACATCCTGACAGAGATATCTACGTGAAGATTATAAATACATATTTGCTCACTGAATTCACTGAATTTGACAACAGGTGTTAGTGTCTACACTTTGCTAGGCTGGTACCCAATACTAGACAGGTGGAAAGACAAGATATAATCCTGCCCTCTGGAAGCTTGTGGTCTGGGAACAGAGATAAGACACAGAATTAATGGTGTCAGCATGCCCTTTAGGAAAGGATGCACAGTCAGAAGTGGGCAGAGTCGCACTGCCCAGAGACAAGCGGGGGGTGGGGTCAAAGATCTGTATTACACATCCCAAGCCCAGGTGTCTAGCTTGCTCTGCTTTCTTTTATGTTTTCTCACAGTTTCTTCATGGTGCCTTTTGCTCCTTTATTTTGACTGAATGACGCATTTGGGGTTTGCAAAATTCATTCCTGCTGTGAAAGAACTTGTACACCCTATGATCTTGAGCATCTGTACTATTCCCGGAGGCTCTGAACTGTGTGGAGGGAAGGGAGACTCAGCACCCCTTGCAGTGATTTTAAGAAGACACATGCCAGCCCCCATCCATCCCCCTTACAAAACCCTAACACTTCACACAATTCTAGTCCCTAATCACCTCCCTGCCCAGGCCCAAGACACTAGAGAGGCTGAAGGTAGGTGTTCCTGAACTAGAGGCTCACTCAGAGACCAAGCAGCAAGAATGGACAGGAACGATAAAGAGTGGCAAGGTCCCCAGGTTTTTTGCCCAGGCCACTAGGTCAGTGGCAGCTCCGTTAGCTGAAATGTTGTGAATAGATTTGGAGATCAGTAGTCCTTTCTTTTGTCCTCATGTAGGCTCAGACTTTTGCTTGAATTGATCTTGCAATCTCCCACATTTTGTAATTAGCGTCTGTGAAAGACACCTAAAATGATCATTCTGAATAACTAAAAGAGGTCCTTCATGGACTTCTTATTCTATTTCCTCCACTATTTGTAACTGAGCATTCTGGCTCTACAACACGGTGACTGAGTTTATGGCCAACAATTTCTAATATTTTCACAACATCCTAGCTCATGCATGAAGACAAATCTAATTCCATCTGTTTTTTCTACTAATGGGTCAGTGATGTCCCCACAGCTAATTATAGCTATTGCATAGAAAATAACATGTTTACTTTGAAAAGCCAGATTTGGTTTCTGTGACTGGGTAGTTTTGACAGATGCACAACTGTCTCTAACTCTTTTTCATCTGTAAGACAAAGCCACATGAATCCTTCCCTGCAGTTACTGTGAAAAACGCTATTGAAGTCTGGGGTCCTTTATTTATTTTGGAACTATATGCAAGAAATAATGACATTGCCCTCCAAACTCACTGCTATTCCTGACCGCTCTACAAATTCTCATGTTTCTGTAAAAGAGTGTTTTTATTATCAAAGAGGTCTAATACTCCAAAGAAATTGAGGTGAGCTGAACTAAAGACATTTTCTTGTATTTAATCTGTTCTCTCACCCTCTCTCCATGTCCTACTCCATTTCTCAAAGCTAAACGGTTTTTTTTGTTTTTGTCTTTTTGCCTTTTATCTAGAGCCGCACCCGTGGCACATAGAGGTTCCCAGGCTAGGGGTCTAACAGGAGCTGTAGCTGCCTGCCTTCGCCACAGCCACAGCAACGCGGAATCTGAGCCGCGTCTGCAACCTACACCATGGCTCACGACAACACCGGAGCCTTAACCCACTGAGCAAGGCCAGGGATCGAACCCGCAACCTCATGGTTCTTAGTCGGATTCGTTAACCACTGAGCCATATAGGGAACTCCAAAGTTAAATGGTTTTATTTACATAATTGTCCATCTTTGCTTCTCTTCCTCAAAGATGTTTTGATGCAGAATAACTTACTCTCCATGTTTGTTTTTCTTTAGCTCAGGGGCAAGTTCTAGTGCATTTCCTTCTTGTGGGTAGCTTACAATATCTAGTGTAACCCAGGTGAAAAAGATCTGAGACAGCCCGCGTCTCCTCTACTTCAGCTCTACCCACTTCATCCTGACACCATGATGCCACTGAATGCAACTGTGAGGTTGCTAACCACTGAGATCAACTGTCTTCTGCTGGTGACAGCCACCCCTAACCCAGCCTTTGGGATGCGCCTGTCCTTCCCTTGGATTTCAACACACCATCTCCTGACGTTTCCTCTTATCTTAATAAACACACTGGCACAGTTTGAGCAAAGAAGGAGTCTGCAAAGGAGCTGGAAATAGTATGACCAATGACGTGGAAGAAAACCAAGAAAGGGTGATATCATAGAACCCAAGAGAAGAAAGGAGTAGTTCACATTGTCAAACACTGTGGAGCCAGACAAGTCAGATAAACACAGTGACATGGCATTGGGTTGGCAACATGGAGTCACGCACACTTGGGCATGGATGGTCTCAGTATAACGGTGGAGATGGAAGCCTGTTTGCAGGTGCTGAAGAGAGATGAGGCCTGAGCAAGCAGAGAGAGTGACTAACAACAACTCTTTGCAAGAGTAGAGAAATGAGTCCTGGCAAGAAGAAAATGTAAGTCAAAGGAATTTTTGGTTTTGTCCTTTTAAGATGGAAGATTCAAGAGAATATTTGCATCCTGGTGGAACTAATTCTATTTCTAGAGAGAGACACTATAAATACAAGAGGGAGAGGCAGGTACTTTGAGGAGCAACATCTCTGAAACAGAAACAGAGGAAAACAGGGCTACTATATCCATGGTAATAAGTTGGCAAGGCAGAGAGCAGAGGTGCAAACACAGTGAGATTTGGAGATCAGATGGCTGGATGATGTTTGTTTCCAACTGATGGCTTCCATATTCTCAGTAAAATATGAGCAAGGTCATCAGCTGTGTACGAACTCAAGGGAAGGAATTTGGCTTTGAGAAGAGAGAATATGTATGAAATCATCATTGTAGAGAGTGAGAAAAACAACATCCTAGGACGTGCAGTAAGAAGTGTGACACTGATGACCCACTAGGGATTTGTGGTTTGGAATTTTTAACAAGACTGAGGAAAATAGAAATACTGTGTGGAAAGCACTTAGCCCTGACCTGGTACACAGTGCCCACTCAGTAAATTCACTATTTTGCCACATGAATATTTTTTTATTTGCTTAGATGAGATACAATCCTATCAAGAAAGGAAGAAAGGAAGAAAGGAAGAAAGAAAGGAAGAAAGAAAGGAAGAAAGAGGAAGGAAAGAAGAAAGAAAGGAAGAAAGAGAGGGGAAGGAAGGAAGGGAGGGAGGGAGGGAGGGAATCTTAGTTGAGACTGTTTTACAAGGATTGTAAATTCATTAAAAAAAGAAAATGTTTTCAATAAAGAAAGGTGATTAAACTCAAAAGTCTTGAAAATGTAGACCCAACGGCCTAAGAAACTGACAAAACATCAAAATTATATACTGTGGTGGAAAGACTATGATATGGGCACAGTGAATTAAAAAAAAAAAACTGTTGGCTCAGTTTAAAGAGTAATAGAATCGATTAAGTAGCTCTTATATTAAAGTGAGCTAAGAAAAGAATTCAAGCAAGCTATTACTACAATGAAAATACCAGCATAAATTTGAGACTTGGAAAAGGTCACTGGTCTACCCTTGAAATGAGAAGCAACAACCTCCTGTGTCATTCCACTTTCAGAAACTGCAAGAGAAAATATTACACGAAGCCTTAACTCCCATGCTGTGGTCTTCCACCTTCCCTCACTGGGATGGAGGGGCAGTGTCTTTGGAGAATAGGGCCACATAATGCATTCAAATATCTTTTTTTCAGAGTTCCCATCGTGGTGCAATGGAAATGAATCGACTAGGAACGATGAGGTTATGGGTTCAATCCCTGGCCTTGCTCAGTGGGTTAAGGATCCAGCGTTGCCATGAGCTGTGGTGTAGGTTGCAGTCATGGCTCTCATCCAGCATTGCTATGGCTGTGGCGTAGGCCAGCAGCTGCAGCTCTGATCCAACCCCTGGCCTGGGAACCTCCACATGCCGGGGGTGTGGCCCTAAAAAACAAACAAACAAAAGATCTTTTTTAATCTTATTGAGATGACCATAGAGCTTGTGTCTTTTGTTACAAAATCAACTGACCACAAATGCAAGGACTAATTTCTGGACTTCCAGTTCTATTCCACTGGTCTAGATGTCCATCCTTATGCTGGAACTACACTGTCTTGACTACCTACCCTCTAGCTTTTTAGTCAGGTTTTTGTTTTGTTTTGTTTTACTCTGTTTTTTTGGCCCTGCCTAAGACATGTGGAAGTTTCTGGGCCAAGGATCAAGCCAAGGCCACAGCAGTGACCTGAGCCACTGCAGTAACAATGATGGATCCTTAACCTGCAACACCACGAGGGAACTCCACTTTGTAGTGCTGTTTGTTTGTTTTACAGCATTGCCTGCAGCATGTGGACATTCCCATGAGGGCTAGCAGTCGAATCAGAACTGCAGCTGCAGGCCTATGTCACAGCCATGGATCTGAGCTGCATCTGTGACCTACGCCACAGTTTACAGCAACGCTGGATCCTTAATCCACTGAGTGAGGCCAGAGATTAAACCTGCATCCTCACAGACACTATGTCCGGTTCTTAACACACTGAGCGACAATGGGAACTCTAGTAGTAAGTTTTGAAGACAGGAGTGTGAATCTTTCAACTTTGTTATTCTTTTTAAAGATTGTTTTGGCTTTCTGGGTCTCTTACGTTTCCTTATGAATTTTAAAATCAGCTTATTAATTTCTGCAAAGAAGACACTTGGGATCTCAGTGGGTATTGTATTGAATCTGTAGCTCAATTTGGGGAACATTATCATCTTAACAATATTAAGTCTTTTGATCCATAAACATGAGATTCTTTTCATTTATTTAGTTTGATTTCTTTCAAGAATGTTATTTAAGAGTATAAGTTTTGGAGTTCCTGTTGCAGCTCCAATTTGACCCCTAGCCTGGAAACTGCCATATGCTTCCAAATGGAAAAAATAAATTTTTAAAAATTTAAGAAAATATGTGCGAAACATACTTTTTTTTTTTTTTGCTCTTTAGGGCCACACTTGTGGCACATGAAAGTTCCCAGGCTAGCTGCAGCTGTTGGCTTACATCACAGCCACAGCAACACCAGATACAAGCCACATCTGCGACCTACACCATAGCTCACAGCAACACCAGATCCTTAACTTGCTGAGTAAGGCAAGGGATTGAACCCAAATATTTATGAATTCTAGTCGGGTTCATAACCCACTGAGCCACAATGGGAACTCCTATTTTGTTTTGTGCTAAGTACCTTATTAGTTTTGATGCAAACATAAATTATTTTTATGTCATCTTTGCTTTTAGAATTAGAAAATAAGTTGGGAGGATTTCAATCTTTTTCTATGCTTTGGATCATTTTATATAATGTGGGATTTCTGATGCTTGATGAACTTGACTACAAAACTATTTGGGCCAAGCTCCTATTTTAGAAAAGGATATTTTTCTATCTTCTAGCAAATCAATTACAGGAACTTACGGAAATTCAACCTTTGCATCTAGATTCTCAGATTTATGCCTATAAAGACAAGTAAAGAATTCTCATAATTTTTAAAAAGTCATCTGTATATAGTACTTTCCTATTATTAAGGTTATCTTTATAAGACTTCTCCCTCTGTTGATCACAATTGTCAAATATTTGTCTATTTTAACAGTCTTTTAAAAGAACAAAATTTGGCTTCTAACTTACCAATAAATTATATTGATCACTACTCTTGTTTTGCCCAACATATTAAGTTTTGTTTTCTCTTTATTATTTTTTCCATGTTTTCAGACCTATTTTCTTCTTTTTCTAATTTTGAGTTGAAATATAGTCCGTTTATTTTCCATTTTCTCATAAGTGCAACTAATGCTACAAAGTTTCCCCTATTACCACTTTTCTTAAGTTTATATGTAAATTGTTTTTTAATAAATTCTTTAAAATTTATAATTTCTGGGAGTTCTCCTGTGTTGTGGCAGGTTAAGGATCCAATGTTGTCATTGTAGCGACTCGGGTCACTGCTGTGATGAGGGTTTGATCCCTGGCCCAAGAACTTTTATGTGCCTCAGGTATAGCCAAAAAAAATTTATAATTTCAATTTTGACACTCTACTTAATCCAAGAATTAATTACAAGCATATACTTAAAACATTTCCAGGTAAACAGTTTATTTGTGCTACCTTCTTTTGTTAATAACTAATTTATTGAATTTTGGTCAGAGAATATGTCCTACATAGTTTCTACATTTTAAATTTTATGGAGAACATCTTCATGAAATAACACGATAATAGATTTTCACAAAAACAGATTTTTATAAATATGTCCTGGGTATTTGAAAACAATTGATATGCTTTGCATTAGGCGCAAAGTTTTACATATATCTATTGAAGCAAACGTATTAATTATATTATTAAAATATCTATATCTAACGTTCATTTACTTTATATGTATCTGAAACAGATGTTACTGTAACCCATTATGACTGCAGATTTGTCAATTTCTCCACCTCTTCCTTTTTTGCCGTATCTATGTTTTGCCAAATTGTTAGGAATCTAAAAGTTTGTGACTCATATTCTTGGTTCAGTGTAACTTTAATTCAAACGAACTATTCTTCTTAGTCCTGTTTAATGTGATTCTTCTTGAATTCATTTTTTCTAATAATAATATTGTTTTACCCTACTTTTCAACTAGCAGTTGCTTGCAGTAACTTTCAATCTTTGTCATTTGACCTTAAATGTGTCATAAACAGTAGATAGATGAAGTTTTGCAATCACTTTTCATTGAAACTAATGAGGTCGCCTTTGAAAAGAAAAATATATTTAAACTTGTGATTACTGATAATTATGTCCTTTTACATCTTTACTATGATTTAGTATTTTAAATTTATTATGATTTCTTTTATATCTTTTTATATCTTTTCCTGCCTTTTGCTGGATTGAGAAATGCATGACATTGCTATTCTAGAAATCACTCAATATATTTCACGCTCTTTACATACAAATATGATTTAGACATACCCATAATTTTTACTTATTTCTTTATACACCTATATCCTTTTATCCTATGTCTTTCTCTTCCTTGGGTTTTTAATTTTTCTGGAGTGTGTCATAAATATTGTCCATGGGAGTAAACCTTCTGATTTTTTTAAACATTTTGAAAATGCCTTTATTTTGTCTTCCTTCCTAAACATTATTTTGCCTAAACTTATGATTTCAGGTTCAAAAACTCAGAATTTTAAAAATATTTCATAATCTTTAATAATCCAGTGGTGCCAGTGTTTAAGCAATGCAGTTTCCTCCATCAACTGATTGCTGGGGATTTTTTTTCCTTTTTATTTCTTGGCTGCTCTCCCTGCATGCAGAAGTTCCTGGACCAGGGATCGAACACACACTACAGAAGCAGCTCACAGCAGCAACCCAGGCCACTGCATTGACAACACAGGAGCCCTCATCCACTGAACCACAAGACTGATTTCTACAAAACTCCCACCTGATTTCTGTTTTTGTCCTTTAGGAGGAAAGAAATGTCTGATCCACTGATGGCACATCTTTATTGTTTAGGGCTGGATTAGTCTTCCCCCAAACAAATCTTTTCTGCTATCATTAGGGGTATTTTGATAGTGAAGACACTGAGTTAGCCATCTTAAGCCAGTTACTATTCCCCTCTTTTTAAATATACTGTAGGAGTTCCCACTGTGGCACAGTAGTTTAAAGATCCGGCATTGCTGCAGCTATGGTCTAGGTCATTGCTCTGGCTCAGATTTGATACGTGGCCTGGGAACTTCTATATGCCGTGGGCATGGCTGAAAAAGAAAAAAAAAAAAACTAAAAAGATAAAATAACCATAGTGTAACCCTTTAATTTTAATGATCTATCATTCAAGTTCTCACTGCAGGTAAGCAGATTTCTGGAGACATGATTTTACTTTTGGCCTACACAAATACTCATAATAAAGAGTTTAGCTCTAACAGAATTCTATTTTAAATGATAAACAAAGGGGTTAAATCCTAAACTTATGTTTTCAAGCATTTCATTTATATCACACTTTACTAGTATAACAATCAAGTGTTCACGATAATAAGTTGAGATTTTTAACTGACTTTTCCTGACCTAGACACTAGGTTTGGGTTCTCCTGGAAGAGGAGTCCCACGTATCTCAAGAACTGGCCTGCATTAGGATCCCTGTTGAGTCACCAGCAGCAGCTGGTGGGAGGTGTGCCCTCTAAGATGTTGAACTCTGAAAGCAGCAGCTGGAGCCATTGGTCAATGATGCTCACTGAAGCAGGAAACCTGAGTGCACATCATCACAAAAGCCACCACAGCCACAACTCCTAGGTCCTCACCTGTTAGCATGTCTTCGTGACTAGATAAGAAACAGCTGCATAAAACCCACCACTGTCTTTACAGCAGGCAAACTCCTGGGGACACTGTCCACTACATCACAGTGTACCCTTTATGAGAGCCCAAGAAAAATACCTCCTGTGGCTCAGGGCCAGGCAAAGTCAGTCACTTCTCCTGCGCATCTGGTATGTTTTCATTCTGTAGATGTACAGATCTTCTAGCTGATTTTCTCTTTGTCCTAACTATTAGGAAGTTAAAAGCTGGATTTAGGATCCATCTCTAGTTTGGGGGCTTTCATTTTTCAACTATTCTAACTTTTTACTCTTTAATCTTCCCTGATTCCTTTAGTCAATACTACTGTTGTCTATACTGCCTTTGGAAATAAGGCAGGAACTAATCACCTTAAACTAGGCTGGAACTATTTATAACTAAAAATATTAGATTTTAAGTGCTTTAATTTGTTCCTTTTATAACTTTACATACAGGTCAAATCCTTTCATGTTAAACCAGCACTGTCCAATAGAAACGGTATGCAAGCCACGTGTAACCTGAAATTTCCTAGTAGCCACATTTATTTATTTATTTATTTATCTATCTATCTATCTATCTATGGCATAAAGAAGTTCCCAGGCTAGGGGCTGAATCAGAGCTGTAGCTGCCGGCCTAAACCACAGACACAGCAATACAGGATCCGAGCCACAGCTGTGGCCTACACCAGAGCTCTTGGCAACACCAGATCCTTAATGCACTGAGTGAGGTCAGGGATCAAACCTGTGTCCTCATGGATACTAGTTGGGTTCATTACTGCTGAGCCACGACAGGAACTCCTAATTGCCATATTTTAAAGTGAAAAGAAACAAGTGAAATTGAGACAACAGATGTCTTTGAAAGGTCAGTGTGTACTTTATACTGAGAGCACATCATAACTTGTTCCAGCTGCACTGCAAACGTTCAGTGGCTGCATGTGGCTAGTGGTTCCTGTATTGGACCGGTCAGGTCTAAGCATAAAGGATCTGAATGATGACCAGAGAGTCAGGGGAGTTTCCCAGGTTATAATCACAATTGTATCTGACCTATATTTGTAGTTGGCTTCTATTGAAGGTTTCTGAGGTCCTGGGAATTTCTGATGCAAACACTAGGTCTAAAAAAGTATGAGTGCTTATGACAGGGATAATGACCCTGCAAACTCCAAGATTTCTGGATCTTTCCTAGCTTCTCTGCCTTTTTTTTTTCTTGACTGGACCATCCTTGCCTCCTTTTAAGAAACAACATATTATAAAAATGGGTTGGGACATCTGCTAAAGAAAGAAAACAGATGCATTTTGTTTATTCTGAACTTCATCCAGAGAGTATTAAAAATTACTTTAAAGTGTGCTAATAAAGGTACAAAACCATACGTGTAATCAACAAATGAACAACAAAATTCTAATTCTCCTTGTTTTAGAACCAGCTTTAAAATTTTACACCTTAGTTTGGATAATACAAGTGCTGTTCATTTAAATCAGGAGTAAAAAACCAAAAATGTATTTAGATACCTGAGAGCTGAGATTTTGATACTTTTAGTCAAATTATTTAATCTGTAAAAGCCTCCATTTCTACTTGAGTATAAAGAGTAATAACTATATCAAAGAATGGCTACAAAGATTAAAAATATTATGTATAAAGCTTACAACAAGTTAACAGTATGCATTCAATAAATGGTACTTACCATTATAGTTAATCACAAAAGATTATTAAATTCAGGTATTCCTAAACTGGGGCCTGCAGATCCTGGTCCATGGCTAAAATTGCAGGGGCTGGGAGGGGGAAGGATTCATAAAATTGATGGGAAAAAATACTACATACATTTTCACTCATCTCTCACCAAAATTTAGCTTTTCCTCCATTATGAATGCTGGTAAATCCAAGAATTATCTGAAGGATCTTCAACTTGGCACCAATAGAATTAATAGATATTTTTATATTACACTTCTGATGCTACATACATCTCAAAGTATCTGTTCCTTGGCACCTTTTTGAAATTCCAGCCGTTGTTAGACCTGCTGTTAGATCTTGCTAATTAATGCATTAGTAAGGAAGCAATACTATGTTATCAATGTACGGTTTTTAACTTTAATATAATAGGTTTCCTTTATGTTTTATTTCCTACATGGGTCATTTCATGCGCTTAAAGCATGATTCTGAGGGGTCTATAAGCTTCACAAGTCTGCCATGGCACAAAACAAGGTTAAGAATCCCTAACTTTTAGTATGCATTTGCTTCCAGAAAGTCAGCCAAGTTTGACAATTGAACACCTGCCTGGGTGAACCTATTGTCATAGTCTCAGGTTTGTTTTTCTGTGGATAGTTTGTTAAAGAGAGATTACAATTCTGGTACATGACTATCAACTAACCTTCCTGTTCTGTTTTCAAGTTATCAGGCTGGTTTTCAGGTATGTTCCATCAAGCTCGAGGATATACTTGCCCCCCACTGAATACCAGGACCCTGCTGAAGCTAGGCAGTGATTCTGAAGTGCGGTCGCAGACCAGCAGCATGAGCATCTCCTGGCAGCTTGCTGGACTTGCAAATTCTAGGGTCACGCCCCAGACCTCCTGAAACAAGCCCTGGGGAGACGCCCGCTGGAGTTTGAGAACCACCGCGCTAGGCAATCTGAGGGCGGTCCAATCCTGGGCGAGAGGCGCCCACAGTAACCTTTGGCAGGGACTAACCAGGCTCCTGAAACCGAGCGAGGCAGGAGGTGGGGAGGTAGGGTAGGTGCTGAGGGATTGCCATCGATTCGAGGACGGGGCTACGAGCCTTGTTTTGGTCCTGTACCCCGATTTTACTTACATCACCCAGGGCCTCGAGGGTGACTGATGATTATCTCCCCTCTCAGCACCGAACCCTCAGTGCTGTCACTGTACGGCCAAAGAAGGGGACTCAAGGGAGAGCACGCGAGCGCCCCACTAAAACGGTTCTAGTCCTGCACGATCGGGCCGACTGGGTCTGCACCCTGCAGGACTTTTCCCAGCCCCGCCGCCTGGAGCTGGGAATTGAGGTCCCGGAAGCCGGCCCGCCCCGGGCTTTCCGGGCTCTCTCGCCTTAGGAAAACTACAAGTCCCAGAGCGTCTGGCGCGGGAGGGTCACGTGAAGGGTCGACGGCCGCGGCTAAATAGTGTCCCTCCGCCATTTTGTGGAAGAAGCCGCAGCGCCGCCTCTTCTCTCGCGTCTTCGCATCCGTCGCCGCCGCCTCTTCCTCCGCCTCCTCCTTCGCCTCTTCCTGCCTCCTCCCGGCTTCCGCCGCTGCCGCTCCAGCCGCATCCCTACCCCGGGGCGAAGTGTCTCCTTATTTATTTCCATTTTCTCGCCACTCCAGCCTCCTGACACGGTGATCCGGGCGGGCCCCGCAGGAATTTTATCCCTTCACCGGCCTCACACTAGTATCGCATGTCCACTATCCAGAACCTCCAATCTTTCGGTAAGATCGGATCCCCCACGTTCCCCGCGTGCCTCTCGGTCAGCCGGCCGCCCCCGCCTGTCCCCACCAGGGTCGCTTGCCGGCCCCCGGCCCCAAAGGGCCCCCAACTGCCCTCCCCGCACCCCGAGTAGGGCTTTGTCTCGGCGCCCGAAAAATGGCGACGGGCCCCTGGCGACCCCTTCCCGGAGGACTGCCCGGGACCCCCTCCCCGAGCCCCGGTCGCGGGCCCCGTACCTCCCCTGGCCTGCCGCTAGACTCTCTGCGCCTTGCTTCTGCCCTTTGCCACCTCTGCGACCCCGATACGACCCCCAGACCGGCCCTGCTGCTCTCCGGGGGGACGCCGGCCCGGAGCTGAGGGATCGGTGCCCATTCGCGGTCGGGACTGTTTGTGAGCGACTCTTGGCGTTTAGTAAAAAAATGCGGATCGGGCCTCTGATCACAGGGCAGTGGCCCAGTCTTCCCCGCTTCCGTAGTAATTTGTAAAATTACTCGATTGCTGTATATGTATCTTTGTTACTTTTTTCGAGGCAGAGTTACGGTTAAATGATTGGCGTGACATCTGAATGTTTCTGTTGTCATCAGAATATAATCGAGATGACGCACATTTTTATAGTGGTTATAAAACTATAAAATCTTTTCTCTCATCAGAGGATTTTATTCATCAATAACATCGTCTATCTGTAACAGCGTTTTTCTGTTCAGGTATCAGTGGACATACCTGTTTAAAATCTCTTTCTGTGAAAGTACCTTGGATTAATACCCTACCCTTACCACCCCCCATCCTCACCTGCAAAAAAAAAGCAGAGGCACTAGAACCTTCTTTGCTGAGCGTCGACATTGTACGGTACCACATATCTGGAGATTACCTAACTAAAAGATATTTTCCTGCTTTGGATTTTTTTGTATGTTTCTGCAGACCCCTTTGCTGATGCAACTAAGGGTGACGACTTACTCCCGGCAGGGACTGAGGATTACATTCATATAAGAATCCAGCAACGGAACGGCAGGAAGACACTGACTACTGTTCAGGGCATTGCAGATGATTATGACAAAAAGAAACTTGTGAAAGCTTTCAAAAAGGTAAAGAAAGGCATTAGGAGGAAGAGACTAAATGTAGTTATTGATGCACACCTCTAAATAGGATTACATTTCACACATATACTTGACTGTCAGTGTGGGTGAAAATGATTAGATCCAAGAAAACTGTTCATACTCTTAATTAATATCCAGATCTATGTCTGCTCTCTCATCTTAAAATAAGATTTACATGGCTCTCAAGCAAAATAAAATGTAAAATGCTTAGTTTCCATGTTCCCGGTAAAATCATTTCATCTGTAACCTGCTGATTCATTTTCAAATTAATTCAGGGGTTACAGGAGACAAATGTAATCAAGCTTACTGAAATAGCTAATTTTAGTCTTAGGGTAAAAATAAAATCTCATTGCATTTCACTCAGTTATGTTGAACCCTCTTCTCCAGAAATTTGCCTGTAATGGTACTGTGATTGAACATCCTGAATACGGAGAGGTTATTCAGCTTCAAGGTGACCAAAGAAAAAACATTTGCCAGTTTCTCTTGGAGGTGAGTGATTGGGTGCTTTACATATAACTGAGGTTGCTTCTAAAATTGTATTTAAAGGCAACATGAATTATTACCTCCTTAGTAAAAAATCATGTGAATGAAGCAGATTAGTTACGTGAAATACAAAGTTGGTACTTAATTTGAAGGCAGGAGGGCCAGTTTATTTTGTCATTAGTGACCTGATCATTCCTGTGTCCATTTACGATGTTTTGTGGCATGTCACATTATTCTCATGTGTGTTGAATTGTTACTAACAGTTTATGCCACAGGTAACAGTGTTGCAATAACGTATTACCTGATTATTTTTGATGACTGCTTTATGTTTTCTTGGGGATGAATTTATATTACTCAGAGTGATTCTGCTAATTTTATTTTGCTGCAGGTTGGCATTGTCAAGGAGGAGCAACTTAAGGTTCATGGATTCTAAAATGAACCTAAATACTTGGAGAATTTCTTGAGTAGTTTTGTTCTCTAAACCCAGTTTGGCTGCCTTGTGAAATGATTCTCCGCAGTAAATGGACTTTTCATTTATTTAATCATTCACACTTCCATTCACATTTGCATGATTACAGAAAACATGGGGTATGTAGGCTAGTAACACATAAGAAAATTGCAGTAAGATGGTAATGAAACCCCGTATTCATCTTAACGTGTTTCCAATGGAAAATATTTTGTTTTGAGTGTTATTTGTTTTATTGTTCAGTTTATTACTTTTCACTTGATTAAATGTTTTTTTGTTGTATTAAACCATGTATGTTGCAGCTTAACAATAAAAAAAAAAAAATCTGAATTCTTTTGTGAGCAGTTAGGCTCCCAAATCTAAGCGAGTAACATACACATATATTTTGTCTTTTATAATTAGAGTTCTCATTCTGTTTATTCTTTCCAGTTAATTTCAGATGCTGTTAAAGCTAGAGGAGAACCTTTGTTATATGTAACTTGTGTTCATTTACTGACTTAAGAATAGAACAGGAGGAGTATAAACTTAGCCAGAGCCAAGAAATTGTCAGAATGTACTGTTAAAATTTTTAAATGAAAATGAAGCATAATTTAAACTTAAGTACTAGCATGTAGAGTTCTTTTATTTTTATCAGTTGTATTACTGGGATACCAACACAAGTCTATCCCTAAGTGCCATATAACACAGTAGGTTCCTGACATACACAGGCACTGCCTCACAAAGGTAGGTGGGTAGGTGGTACCACTGTCCTATAGATGGAAGACACTGGGGTTGGGTTAATTTTCCTAGAGTGCCAGAAAGTGACAGAGTTGGGGTGCCAACCCAGGGGTTCCAACCAGAGAAGCACTGTTCTTTCCTTAAATCATGGTTTTGGTTGTATTTCACCAAAGGAATTGGGAGTCACAGGAGATAGTACGGTATATGGCTATTGGGCATAATATGAGAAATAACAGAGTTCGTAGTTCATAATTACATGATTTCTACAGCTCAATCTCTTGAGTTCTAGACTTCTGCTTTTTACTGAGTTGTGATAATTTGCTATTATACAAACCATGTCATTAAAACCATTTAGCCAAGACAGAGAAATGCATCTGTAATAGCCCCTACCTTTTCCAAGGGGAGTACATTCCAAGACCCCCAAAGGATGCCTGAAACTGCAGACAGTATCAAACCTCATATATACTATATTTTTTCTTATACTAATGGGTGGGTAGCATATACAGTACAGATACCCTGGAGAAGGTTGAATCACCTCCCACTCAGATGGAACAGGGGATGGCCTGAGGTTTCATCACAGCACGCCACCCAGAAAGGTGCCCAGATTAAAGCTTCCAAATTATTTAGGATTTTCCATTTAATATTTTTGTTTTGAACCATGGGTAACTGAAATTGCAGAAAGTGAAATCTCAGCTAAGGGGAACTATTGTATAAGTGTTATACTTCTTAGCTTAAGGCAGGAGGAAAGTGGTAGTGTGAAAAATGTCTATGACTTGGGTTATTATTACATTCTTTACCAGCTGAACCCTTGCCCCTGTTTTGATGATAACTGCTTTTGGGGAAAAAAAATCAGCACCCTCAGAGTTGACCTCTTCAAAATATTTAATAGGTTCTGCTATTCTCTCACTACATCCTACCTCCAGTCAAGAAAGACAGAAGGTTAGAGTTTCTGTCATGGCTAAGTGGAAACAGATCTGACTAGCATCCGTGAGGACGCAGGTTCAATCCCTGGCCTTGCTCAGTGGGTTAAGGATCTGGTGTTAACGTGAGCTGTGGTATAAGTTGCAGATGCGGCTCTGATCTGGCGTTGCTGTGGTGTAGGCCAGCAACTACAGCTCAGATTTGATCCCTAGTCTGGGAACCTCCATATGCCAAGGGTGTGGCCCTAAAAAAATAAGCCTGGGAACCTTGAGGAGTTCCTGCTGTGACATGGGGGGTTAAAGATCCAGTGTTGTCTCTGTGTGGCATGGGTTCTATCCCTGGCCTGGTGTAGTGGGTTAAGGATCTGGTGTTGCTGCAGTTGTGGTGTACGTGGCAGCTGCAGCTCAGATTTGATTCCTGGCCTAGGAACTTAAATATGCAGCCAGAAGAAACGGAAGAGTGTCAAATTTGGTGAGCTCATTTCTGAAAAATAGCTATATAATTTGACCAAGAAGATGGAGAGGTTTGGGAGAATTCTCTTAACTTAATTGAGAAATCCTTACTTTTCTACATGCAGCATTTTGTAATGATTCCAATTCACACTGAGGGAAGCTATGAAGATAATGCGGGCACTTAACATGCACATTCAAGGGTTGTCCCTTCATCTACTGACATCTGAGCTAGTGCCCAGAGAAGAATTATCTGTTAAAGTGAGATTGAACGAGAAGGTAGGCAGCAGACGAGGGAAACCTCAAAAAATGGGGGAAAAATGGCCCCTCACTTTAGCATCCATACGTAGATAAGCTCTTTGTCATCACTTCACATGTCAGGCCACTCCCACTAGATGGGCTCAAAAGCCCTGAGCAACATCTCACCCTGGATTTTGTGAGGAGCACCTCTCCTGATTAAGCCTGTGAGCCCCAGATACCTGATCGGATTTGCCATGTGTAGGGCAGTCCCCATCCTTAACCCTTTACTTGCCTTCAGCAATGCAATGGAAATAAGGAATATTTACAAATTTCTGCAATTGTACTGAAAGCAGCCTAAGGATAAAGCTGAAATATCACCCTCATGTTGGAAAGCTGTCTGGGAGCCTCAAGAGATTCCTAAGCATAGCTCAATGCTCTTGTCTGCTTCAGTGACAAGAATGACTAGGCTGCATTGTATAACTGAGAAAGGAAAATATGCCTACAAATGCAGCAAAAATAACTAGCCAAATGCTTTCTCGCGCCTCACACATGGGAAGACAGATCTGCAGTTTTGAGTGGTCTGTGCTTTGATGGTGCACAATGAAAACTACTGAGTAGAGGACTAGGAGATTTGTCCCTGAACCTCTAGACTCTGCAGAGGTCTTGGTGAAGCTGCTAGGAAATTGACCTTTGGTTGAGGCACACCCTGTATAAAGTGCAGCTATAGCAACGATGTCCTCTGCTTTTCAGTCTTGGCCCCACCTGTGCAGAGGAAAGCCTGGAGGAGTGGCCTGCCCTACCGCCTTAGGAACTAAATAATAGCTAATCTCTGAGCCATCCCAGAAAGAGGGCAGCTCTGATCATATGGAAGGAACAGTTCTAGTCCCGTTAAGGATGCAGTCAACCAAAATAACTTGAGAAATACAGAATGGTAACAGAATCTGTGTGCCTGCTGTCACCAGCTGGGCTCCAGCTAATAGAATGGGTGGTTACAGATCAGGAAAAATCAAGCTGGTTAGATTGCCCACGCAGGCTTGTTCCACTGGACCTGTGAGGTTTCCCCACGCCAAGCCAGAATTCCACCTGGGAAGGAAACGAGGCAGGTGTGGCCCTGCCCTATCTATAACCAAGGAGAATTCTCACTTGCAGTGGAAGGCAATCGGCTGCCCTCAGTTGACAGGCAGGCAATAGCCAAGCAATACTGTGCTTGTCTGGGACCAAGGGGCCAAGTGAATCAGCTAGAATTAAAAACATGTAAAGGGCCTTCAGCATTGACAGCTCTTTTCACGGGGCTATGAAGGCATTTACCTCACTTTTCATCTGGGTAATGGAAGCTTGGGGAAAAGAAGAGTCGTAAGTCAGAGGAATGGCTATATTTCTTCACTCCTGGAAAACCATTCAGGATGGAATTAGTGCCAGTAGAGGAGGGAATACCAAGCAGTCCTCATATGTTCCTAATCCAGGCGTTGTTGTGTCAGATGACATGCGGCCTGTGGGGATTCTCTAGCTTATATAGAGAACTTAAAGGGCAATTTAAATCTAGCAGTGGCAGTGAGAAAGCCAGGCTGAGGTAAGTGGCTCATCTATTAGCTCATCAGTCTGGTTTTGAACCTAGCTGGAGGAGCAGTAGCTCTATCTGCCAATGACCTAAGAGCATGATCTGAGCCATGGCTGTGCCTTCATCTCAAATCAGTGAACAACCTGCAGACATCTTTTCATGCAAAAAGCAATTGCATAGAGATAGGAACCATTTATTCAATGCACAAAGGGGACAAAAGTTCAAAGCCAAATTCTCCTACTGGAAATCTAAGAGACCTTGGTCCCCATACTAGACTTCAGCTGCAGCCCTCTGCTGTAGCCTGGAAGGTATCTGAGCCTACAGAATAGTCCAAAAGGAGGCTACCTGAAACCCACAGGTTTATCTTCATGTGTCCTTCATGAATTATCAGGACCCCAGACCCACCTCCTCAGTCCTTTGGGTAAGGACAACATACAGTCTGGAGAGCAAAGATAGAATTGGAAAGTGCTTTAATCCATGTTAATCATGACAAATTCCATGGGGAAAGCATCACCAAGGATTTAGAAGTATAATCCCTTGGAGTAGGGAAAAGGCCCATCTATTCCCTGGTCACAAACATCTACTCTGAATGCCCTGTTGCCCTTAACAGGAAGCATTAGCCCAATACTCAGATTAGACTTTGAGAACCACTCGATAGACTAAGTTATTGGAATGAAACGAGTACTCAGGGAATTATTAAAGAAGTAAGGAATTGAAATGGTAGCGGGAGGGAGGGAATCATTAGAGCAAGTATGTGGTCCTTTAACACCCCCTTGTGGCCATTTCAAAAAAAAAAACAAAACAAAACGTGATCACTCTTGGCAGTTTGCTGAAAATGACGGGCGTTTTAAGTTGTTGCAGGCATCATTAAGGCACCAGCTGATAGGTTTAATTTTGTCACCCCTCAAATATTATACAGAAATTGACCTATGAAGTCCCTGTTATTGCAGTCCATAGAAATCTACTGCAGTTTGCTTTTACCTGGGAGAGAGAAGAAAATGCTTTCACAGTCTTGCCCTGGGAATGTATAAAGCTACCTCATCCACTATCTATCACAGTGTTATTAGAAGGAATTTAATTCAAGTGTAAACACAGACATCTGTTTATGGCCTCCAGAGAATGGATGATCAAGCTAGAAAACAATCAAGGATCCTACTAAATTGTAACCTGTTGAGGAACACAATCTGGAGTTTTACACACACACACACACCATAAACATGCAGTGCTCTCAATTTAAACCTGTCTTAGACCAATACACAGGTGAGTGTGCCTTTTTGGCTACTAGAGTCATACCCACTTAGAAAGTCACCTGAAGATTAGCAGGTTTTGTCTGGAAAAAGTAGTGACTGCATCCCTTTAAAATCCACGATGTTGCCATTCCGTTAGGACTAAAGAACCCAGAACAGGACTCCCTTGGCAGATTAATCATTAGTGATATACTCACTTGGAAGGCCTCTGGAAAATCTCATCTTCACAAGTGAGAGTTGCCTAATGGGAGCTCTATGGTAACCTGAGAATTGTACTTTATGTATTTGATTCTACACAGTCAATGAAAGCATCACAAGATGGGCATCTGACCAAGGAATCCCCCCAGAAAGGCACTGGGCGGTATTGATTCAGAAATAACACTATTTCTAGGAGTTACTGTCATGGCACAGCAGAAAAGAATCCAACTAGGAACCATGAGGTTGTGGGTTTGATCCCTGGCCTAGCTCAGTGGGTTAAGGATTCAGCATTGCTGTGGCTGTGTGCAGGCCATCAGCTATAGCTCTGCTTCAACCCCTAGCCTAGGAACCTCCATATGCTGTGGGTGTGGCCTTAAAAAAGAGAAATAATACTATTTCCAAAAAAAAAATGCTTTGATCCTTCCATATTTTTACCAAGCATTGCCCCCTCATCCTCTCTCTTCCCTTGTGTAAAAATGGCTTACCTCCTTTTAACATTTATAACCTAGTGTTCTGAATACCCTACATGTAATTCTCCAGACTTCATGACCCAGCATAGCTTCCCTGGCTTACCATCATAACTGTCTCCTTGAAAACACCTTCATTTCACTTTTTGATCTTGTCTCCTTCCTTTGTACTCATTTGACAAAACTGCAACCCTCCCCCACCACCTCCATTCCTGCACAGGACAGCTGATGGCTGCTGGAGGAAAACAATGGTTTTTCTTCCTTTCCCTTCACCCCAATCCTCCACCTTACACAGCTGAAGACTTTGTCTCATTCATTACTGAGATATCTGAAGCTCCTTCATTTTTATATCTCCAGATCTTTCCATCTAAGGCAGTGATACATACTCTGTCTTCTTCTCTGTTTACTGGATGAAGTGTATTGGTTCTAATTAAAACCAACTCCTCAATTTGTGTCCTGGGTACCGTCTCCTTTTCTCCATGAATTATCATTGTGATTACTCTTCTTTTTTTGGAATTGTCAATTTCTTCCTCTCTACTGGATCCTTTTATTTATTTATTTATTTATTTATTTATTTATTTATTTTGGTCTTTTGTCATTTTTAGGGCTGCACCCACGGCATGTGGAGGTTCCCAGGCTAGGAAGGAGTCTAATCGGAGCTACAGCTGCCGGCCTACACCACAGCCACAGCAACACGGGATCCGAACCTCATCTGCAACCTACACCACAGCTCATGGCAACGTCAGATCCTTAACCCACTGAGTGAGGCCAGGGATTGAACCCGCAACCTCATGGTTTCTAGTCAGATTCGTTTCCACTGAGCCATGATGGGAACTCCTGGATCCTTTTTATAAGAAAGTAATATCCCCTAATATTTCCCACGTTTCAAAAACAGACACACCTCAAAGATACTGTGGCTCTGTTCCAGTCCACTGCAATAAAGCAAATATCACAATAGAGTACCATAAATTTTTGGGTTTCCCAGTACATATAAGTTATACTTTTTCTTTACACTAACAATGAAATATCAGAAAGGGAATGTAAAAAAATCCTTTAAAATCACATCCTCAAGTACAAAATATTCAGGAATAAATCTAACCAAGGAGGTGAAAGATGTATACTCTAAAAACTATAAAATATTAACAAAGGAAATGAAGATGATTTAAATAAATGGAAAGCTATCCCATGTTCTTGGATTAGAAGAATTAATGTTATTAAAATTGCCACATTACCCAAAGTGAACTATATATTTACTGCAATCCCTATTAAATTACCCATGACATTTTTCACAGAACTAGAACAAAGAATCCTAAAATTTATATGAAACCATAAAAGATCCAGAATTGCCAAAGTAATCCCGAAGAAAAGAACAAAGCAGGAGGCCTAACCCTCCCAGACTTCGTACAATACCACAAAGCTACAGTCATCAAAACAGTGTGATATTGGCCTAAAACAGACATATAGATCAATGAAACAGAACAGAGAGCCCAGAAATAAACTCACACACCTATAGTCAGTTAATCTTTGACAAAGAAGGCAAGACTATACAATGGGAAAAAGACAGTCTCTTCAAGTGGTGCTGGGAAGTTGGACAGCTGCATGTAAATCAATGAATTTAGAACACATCATCACACCACACACAAAAATAAACTCAAAATAGCTTAAATACTTAAACAGAAGACCTGACACCATATGACTCCTAGAAGAGGTCATAGGCAAAACATTCTCTGACATAAATCATACCAATGTTTTCTTAGGTCAGTCTCTCAAGGCAACAGAATAAAAACAAAAGTAAACAAATGAGACCCAATCAAACTTATAAGCTTTTGTTCAGCAAAGGAAACCATACACAAGATGAAAAGACAGCCTGTGGGCTGGGAAAAAATATTTCCAAATGAAGTGACCAACAAACCTTAATTTTCAAAATATACACAAACAGCTCATACAAATCAACAACGACAACAACAAAAAACTTGAACAACCCAACTGAAAAATGGACAGAAAACCTAAACAGACATTTCTCTAATGAAGAAATACAAATAGCCAATAGTGACATGAAAAAGTTCTCAACATCACTACTTATAAGAGAAATGTAAATCAAAACTACAATGAGGAGTTCTCCTGTGGTACAGTGGGTTAAGGATTTTGTGTCACTGCAGCAGCTTGAGTCACTGCTGTGGTCCAGGTTCAATCCGTGCCCTGGCAACTCCTTGTGCTGCAGGCATAACAAAAAAAAAAAAAAAAAAAATTACAACAAGGTACAAGGTACCACCTCACACTGGTCAGAATGGCCATCATTAAAAAGTCTACAAATAACAAATGATGGAGAGGATGTGGAGAAAAGGGAACTCTGCAACACTGTTGGTGGAAATGTAAGTTGTTATAGCTGCTACAGAAAACAGTATGGAGATTCATTAGAAAACTAAAGATATACACCAGCCAGAATGGCCATCATCAAAAAGTCTACAAACAGTAAGTGCTAGAGAGGGTGTGGAGAAAAAGGAACCCTATTACACTGTTGGTGGGAATGTAAATTGGTGCAACCACTGTGGAAAACAGTATGGAGATTCCTCAGAAAACTAAAAACAGAATTACCATTTGATCCAGCAATCCCACTCCTGGGCATCTATCCAGAGGAAACCATGACTCAAAAAGACACATATACTCCCATGTTCATTGCAGCACTGTATACAATAGCCAAGACATGGAAACAACCTAAATGTCCATTGACAGAGGAGTGGATAAAGAAGAGGCGGTACATATATGCAATGGAATATTGCTCAGCCATTAAAAGGAAAGAAATAATGGCGTTTGCAGCAACATGGATGGACTTAGAAATTATCACGGTAAGTGAAGTCAGTCAGATGGTGAGACACCGTCATCAAATGCTATCACTTACACGTAGAATCTAAAAAAGGACACAGCAAACTTCTTTGCAGAACAGATACTGAATCACAGACTTTGAAAAACTTATGCTATCCAAATGAGACAGGTTGGGGGGGTGGGGGGATGCACTGAGGGTTTGGGATGGAAATGCTATAAAATTTGGTTGTGATGATTGTACAACTATAAATGTAATAAAATTGAGTAATTATAAAAAAAGAAAACTAAAGATAGAGTTATGATTATAGCAGCACTATTCACAATAGTGAAGACATGGAAGCAACCTAAATGTCCACCAACAGACAAACAGATAAAGACGATATGGTGCATATATATAAGGGAACACTACTCAGCCATAAAAAAAAAAATGCCATTTGCAGCAACCTGGGTGGACCTAGAGATGATCGTATTTAGTGAGTTAAGTCAGAAAGAGAAAGACAAAATACCGTATGGTATTACTTATATGTAGAATCTAAAATATGGCACAAATGAACCTATCTACAAGACAGAAACAGACTCATGGACAAGGACAATAGACTTGTGGTTGCCAAAGGGGTGGGGACTAGGAGAGGGATGGAATGAGGCGTTGGTGTTGGCAGGTGTAAGCTATTATACACGGAGGGGATAAACTAAAAGGACCTACTATACAGCATAGAGAACTTTATTCAATGTCCTATGATAAACCACAATAAAAAAAAAATACCTTCATTTATCTACGTATGTATTTATTTATTTTACTTTTTTAGGGCTGTACCTGCGGCATAAGGAAGTTTCCAGGCTAGTGGCTGAATCAGAGCTACAGCTACCAGCCTTTGCCACAGACACAGCAATGCCAGATGCGAGCCATGTCTTCAACCTACACCACAGCCGATGGCAATGCCAGATCCCTGACCCACTGAATAAGGCCAGGGATCAAACCAGCATCCTCACAAATACTAGTCAGATTTGTTTTCGCTGCACCACAACAGGAACGCTGAAAAAATATTTTTTAAAAAGAGTATGTAGGAGTTCCCATCGTGGCTCAGTGGTTAACGAATCCGACTCAGAACCATGAGGTTGCAGGTTCGATCCCTGGCCTTGCCCAGTGGGTTAAGGATCTGGCGTTGCCGTGAGCTGTGGTGTAGGTTGCAGATGCAGCTCGGATCCCGCTTTGCTGCGGCTGTGGTGAAGGCCGGCAGCTACAGCTCCTGTTAGACCCCTAGCCTGGGAACCTCCATATGCCTCAGGTGTGGCCCTAGATAAGACAAAAAAAAGTAAAATAAAATAAAAAGTGTACGTACATGTATAACTGAATTACTTTGCTGTACAGCAGAAATTAACACACTGTAAATAAACTACACCTCAATAAAAAAAAGGTTATGCTTATACTATACTGTAGTTTATTAAGTGTGCAATAGTATTATGCCTTAAAAAACTACATACGTACCTTAAATTAAAAATATGTTATTGCTGGGCTCAGTGGTAACAAGCCCGACTAGTATCCTTGAGGACGCGGGTTTGATCTCTGGCCTCGCTCACTGGATTAAGGATCCAGCATTGTCATGAACTGTGGTATAGGTTGCAGACGTGGCTCTGATCCCACGATGCTGTGGCTATGGTATAGGTCAGCTGCCACAGCTCTGATTTGACCACTAGCTTGGGAGCTTCCATATACTGTGGGTGCAGCCCTAAAAAGACAAAAAAAAATATTGCTAAAAATTGCTACCCATCATTTGAGACTTCAGTGAGTTATAATTTTTTTCCAGTAGTAACATCAAAAAATCATTGATCACAGATCACCATAACATATACAATAATAGTGAAAAGTTTGAAATACTGTGAGAATTACCAAATTGTAACACAGAGACACAAAGTAAGCAAACATTGTTGGAAAAAATGGCTCCAAAAGACTCTCAGCAAAGTGAGTATAGAAGGAATCGACCTTAACACTGTAAAGGCCATTCATGACAAACCCACAGTTAACATCATACTCAACAGTGAAGAGCTGATTTCTTTTCCTTTAAGATTGGAACAAGAAAAGGATGCCCACTCTCAACACTTTTATTCAACATAGTCTTAGAAGTCCTAGTCACAGCAATCAGACCAGAGAAAAAAATTAAAGGCATCAAAATTAGAAGGGAAAAAGAAAAACTGTTACTGTTTGCAGATGACATGATAGTATATATAGAAAACTTTAAAGATGCACGATGGGAGGCCACCTAACTGGCTGGGAGATCAGCAGGGACAGAGGGAGAACCTCAAAGCCTCAGAGGAAAGAGCAGCAGCAGATTTGAGGAAGGACAATCAGAGAGAGAGCCACACACATAATTGGTAACATCATCCCATGCACCAGAGCCTGAGATGCTTGGGTGGGGGCTCAGCACTGAAACTCAGGCTTCAGAGGTCAGTTCCAGGGAGAGGACTAGGGCTGACTGTGTGGAAACAGCCCGAGGAGACCAAGGAGCAGTGCACCACAGCCAGGGAGCACAGGAGGAGGCCAGGGCTGACAGGAGAAGTAAGGCACCATAGTTGGGGAGGGTAAGAAGAGGGACCATTATAGGAACTTCTTTGCACATGCATGGGCTTTCAGGTGGCAGGGTGCCTCTTGCACAGGCTATGGGGGCAGGTGCAAACTGCTATAGTCATCTCAGTCTCCAGAGGTGTGCACAGCCCACCACCACTAAGGGTCCTGTGACCAGGCACTGCCTGTAGCCCCAGTCACCACAAGGGCCACCACCGAGGGCCCTGCAGCTGAGCACCACTCAGTGCCCCCACCTCTCTAGCAATGCACACACCCTACCACTGCAGCTGCCAAGAGCTCTGGGTGCCACCCCACCTCCCTGAGAGTCACTGCCACTGCTAAGGGCCCTGCACCAGGAGCAGCCTACTGTCCCCACCTCCCCATAGGTCCCTGCCACTGCCAGGGACCCAGCAACCAGGTGCTGCCTGCAAGGGACCCCCATTGCCCCACCCCCCTTGAAGAACAGGAAGGTCATACACCTTCACACCCCCTATCAAAGGGATAGCAGCCTACACACACTAAGGAAAGAGACAGCAAGCATCCAAACCAAAAGCAGCCCTCATGCCAAAAAAAAGTAAGGCCTCACAAACTACCCAGGGGTGCTCCCACATATAAATAGCCCACCAAGACTACAGTATATAATTGTTTTCCCTAAACTCACAGAGTAAGAAAAACATAAGCAAGATGAAGAAGCACGGGAACCGTCCCCAGTTAAAAGAATAGGAGAATTTCCATGAAGAAGCAAACAATAAAACAGACCTCTGCAGTCTAACAGACACCGAGTTCAAAAAGGAGGTAATGAAAATACTGAAGGAATTAAGAACGGATGACAACAGTGACACAGATTACTTTAAAAAGGAACTAGAAACTATAAGGAGTCAAGAAAAAATAGAAAATTCATTTGCAGAGATGAAAGCTGAGCTAAAGGCATTGAATAGCAGAATGAATAATGCAGAGGAAAGACTTGGAAGATAAAATAATGGAAATCACCCAATCAGGACAGCAGAAAGAAGGCCAAAAGAAAAAAAATGAAAGCAATATAAGATAATAATATATCTATGGGATAATACAAAGCATATCTATCTATGCATAATAGGGATTCCACAAGGAGAAGAAAACAAAAAAAGGATTCAAAATATATTTGAGGAAACTATAGCTGAAAACTTTCCAAATCTAAAGAAGGCAACAGATATCTAGATACAGGAAACACAGAGGGCACTAAAGAAGTTGAACCCAAACAGACCCATACCAAGACATAATATAATAAAAATGGCAAAGGTTAAAGATAAGGAGAGGATTCTAAGGGCAGCAATAGAAAAATAGAGTTAATTAAAAGGGAACCCCATAAGGCTATCAACTGATTTCTGTACAGAAACACTACAGGCCAGAAGAGAGTGGCAAGATATATTCAAAGTTCTAAAAGGGAAAAATTTGCAGCCTAGAATACTCTACCCAGCAAGAATATCATTTAAAATAGCAGGAGAAATAAAGAATTTCTCCAACAAACAAAAACTGAAAGAGTACAGCGATACTAAACCCATTGTAAAAGAAATACTGAAAGGGTTTCTCTAAATAAAAAAGAAGAAGCAATAGGATGGAGGAAATCACAATTGGAAAGCACTCATTTAAATAAGTCAGTATACAGATCTAAAAGGGGAAAAAAAAAAAAAACTATTGTAAAAGTGACCATAAACACAAGAAGCAGCAAAAGGACAAATGTGAAGATATTTAAAACGGACTTTAGGAGTTCCTGCTGTGGCGCAGCAGACATGAATCCAACTAGGAACCATGAGGTTGTGGGTTCGATCCCTGGCCTCACTCAGTGGGTTAAGGATCTGGCATTGCTGTGAGCTATGGTGTAGGTTGCAGATGAAGCTCAGATCTGGCATTGCTGTGGCTGTGGTGTAGGCCAGCAGCTGTGGCTCTGACTCGACCCCTAGCCTGGGAACCTCCATATGCCATGAGTACAGCCCTAAAAAGCCAAACAAAAAAAGAAAAGAAAAGAAAGCTGCAGTCATCAAAACCGTATAGTACTGGCACAAAGACAGAAATATAGATCATTGGAACAGGATAGAAAGCCCAGAGTTAAACCCACGCACCTACAGTCAACTAATCTATGACAAAGGAGGCAAGAATATACAATAGAAAAAAGACAGCCTGTTCAATAAGTGGAGCTGGGAAAACTGGACAGCCACGTGGAAAAAATGAAATTAGAACACTTCCTAAAACCATGCACAAAAATAAACTCAAAATGGATTAAAGACCTAGATATAAGACCAGATACTAAAAAACTCTTAGGGGAAAACATAGGCCAAACACTCTCTGACATAAATGACAGCAACATCTTTTCAGATTCACCTGTTAGAGTAATGACAATAAAAAGAAAAATAAACAAATGGGACTTAATTAAACTTAAAAGCTTCTGCACAGCAAAGGAAACCCTAAACAAAATGAAAAGATAACCCACAGAATGGGAGAAAATATTTGCAAATGAATTAACTGACAAGGGATTAATCTCCAATATTTATAATAACCTCCTACAGCTCAATACCAAAAAAACAAACAACCCCATCAAAAAATGGGCAGAAGATCTCAACAGACAGTTCTCCAAAGAAGACATACAGATGGCCAAAAAACACATGAAAAGATGTTCAACATCACTCATTATTAGAGAAATGCAAATCAAAACCACTGTGAGGTACCACATTACGCCAGCCAGAATGGCCATCATCAAAAAGTCTACAAACAATAAGTGCTAGAGGAGTTCCCGTCGTGGCTCAGTGGTTAACAAATCCGACTAAGAACCATGAGGTTGCGGGTTCGATCCCTGGCATCGCTCAGTGGGTTAAGGGTCTGGCGTTGCCGTGAGCTGTGGTGTAGGTTGCAGATGCGGCTCGGATTCTGTGCTGCTGTGGCTGTGGCGAAGGCCAGCAGCTAGAGCTCCTGTTAGACCCCTAGCCGTTAGACCCCTAGCCTGGGAACCTCCATATGCTGCGGGTGCGGCCCTAGATAAGGCAAAAAGACAAAAAAAAGTAAAAAAAAACAGCAATAAGTTCTAGAGAGGGTGTGGAGAAAAAGGATCCCTATTACACTGTGGGAATGCAAATTAGTGCAACCACTGTGGAAAACAGTATGGAGAGTCCTTAGAAAACTGAAAACAGAATTACCATTTGATCCAGCAATCCCACTCCTGGGCATCTATCCAGAGAAAACCATGACTCGAAAAGACACATGTACTCCAGTGTTCATTGTAGCACTCTATACAGTAGCCAAGTCATGGAAACAACCTAAATACCCATTGACAGAGGAGTGGATAGGGAAGATGTGGTACATATACACAATGGAATATTACTCAGCCATTAAAAGGGATGAAATAACATTTATAGCAACATGGATGGACCTAGAAATTATCATGTGACGTGAAACCAGTCAAACAACTAGACACCAACATCAAAAGCTACCACTTACACGTGAAAACTAAAAAAATACACAATGAACTTCTTTGCAGAACAGATACTGACTCATAGACTTTGGAAAACTTACGGTTTCCAAATGAGAGAATTGGGGGGTGGGAGGATGCACTGAGGGTTTGGAATGGAAATGCTGTAAAATTTGGCTGTGATGATTTTTGTACACCTATAATTGTAATAAAATTCATTAAGTAATGGAAAAAAATAAAATATGCTCATTTGGGACAGAGTTCTAAAAAAAAAAGTCCATGCTGATCTAAAAAAAAGAAGAAAAGGAAGGACTTCAAAATCATGAAGTGTGGGGAAGGAAACTAAGAAAATCTAGATTCTTTTTTCTTAGAATGTGTTTGAGCCTACATGACTATCAGGCTAAAGTAAGCAGATATAGGAAGGGGTTAACATACTTGAAAAACAGGGCAACCACAAATCAAAACCAAACACTACATTCACAAAAACTAAAAAGAAAAGGACACAAGCATAAAAGAAAAGGAAATCATCCAACCAAAAAAAAGAAAGGAACAAAGGAGAAGCATAAAATCAACTGGAAAACAAGGTTTAAAATGGCAATAAGTGGAGTTCCCATTGTGGCTCAGTAGTTAACAAACCCAGTTAGTACCCATGAGGATGCAGGTTCGATCCCTGGCTTCACTCAGTAGCTTAAGGATCCAACGTTGCTGTGAGCTGTGGTGTAGGTCACAGACATGTCTCGGATCTGCCATTGCTGTGGCTGTGGCGTAGGCCAGCGGCTATAGCCCCAATTGGATCCCTAGCCTGAGAACCTCCATATGTGGTAGCTGTGGCCCTAAATAAATAAATAAATAAATAAATAAATAAATAAAATAGCAATAAGTACATATTTATCAATAATTACCTGACATAAGAACTCAATAGCAAAAACAAAAAAAACAAATAATACAATTTTAAAAATGGGCAGAGGATCTAGACATTTTTCCAAAGACACAGAGATGGTAAACAGGCACATACAAAGATTTCAACATCACTAATTATCAGGGAAATGCAAATCAAAACCACAGTAAGATGTCAGAATGTTATTATGGCTATTAGATATTAGAATGTTATTATGGCTATTAATGTTAGAATGGCTATTAGAAAAAGACAGGAAATAACAAAATCTGGAGAGGATGTGGAGAAAAGGGAACCCTCATGTAGTGCTGGTGGGAATGTAAATTGGTGCAGCCACTATGGAAACAGTTCCTCAAAAAACTAAAAATGGAGCCACCATACAATACAGCAATTCAATTCCTGAGTATTTATCCAAAGAAAATGAAAACACTAATTTGAAAGATATATGCACACTTATGTTCATTGCAGCATAGTTTACAACAGCCAAGATACAGAAGCAACCTAAGTGCCCATCGATAGATGAATGGATAAAGAAGATGTGGTGTATATATATGCAATGTCATCCTCCTCAAGCTGGTTTATCTTCACTGTGTCACTCTCCTCAATTATTGTATTTGGAGATATCAGCTGTTAATGTAATTCTTTGAAGATAGCGCCTCTTTTTCACTTTCTCTCCTTTTTGTTCCTCTTTGTTGCAGCATGGCAGGGATAGCTTTATTCTGCCTATTTAACCACAAATACCAAGGTATAGTTTAATGGGGGGGGGGGTGAGGGTAGCTGCAGTACCAGCATATGGCCAGTAGATGATGCGATTGACTGATTTAAGGACAGCCTTACATTTCCTAGTCATCTAATTTCTGTTTGCTTGCACTTGAATTTGTTTTTGAGAAAAGACCTAAAAGTCAGAAGAGATGGAGAAGTTATATGATACTGGCTAAATTATCAAATGCTTCAAGCTCCAGGCACTCTAGAAAAAAAAATACAATAAATTAACACTTTGGTTTAAAAAGTGCAGAAAACTGTCTCTCTGGGGATTTCTCATTTCGGAGGTCCAGGACCCCATGGGAGGAAGAAGCATCTGCCCCCCTGTGTTGTGATGTCTGAGTGACCTGCTCAGCCAGTCTCTGGAGATGCTTCCCTTTGCACAGTCACTTGGATGACTTGTTTTGGGCTGCAGATGAGCCGGCCTCCTGGAATTCATTTGCAAGGATTAAAAAGGTAAGAGTCTTTAGTTGGTAATGATTTTCCACCAGAATGAAACTGAATGTGGAAGTGATGGTATGTGAGGGAGGACATGTGTCCCCTTTGGAGCAAGTGTAAACTGTTACAACTTTCTGGAATGAAGTTGGAATGAATTTCATTTGAGCAGAATCAAATGTCAAGGGTCTTGACATGTTCAGATCTTGCACATCCAGATACATTTGAAGGAAATCATCAGAGGGGAGTATTAGGAATGACGGAAAGGTTTCAATCGCTTTAAGAAGGTGATTTGGCCATGGGCCCATGAGCTCCATAAATACCCCAGATTTGTTGGTTTAGCCATCCCTTATCTCCATGAGATCCCCAAGAAAGATGTGTACACAAGGAATAAGGGACACGCAGAATACTAAATTACTGCTTTGTCATTATGTACTTGGTGCCTGTGCCTCCACTTGCAGATTTCCAAGGATTCTGGATTTTAGTTCATGGCCCCAGGGAAGTTACCTTCTCCCAAGTCCAGATTCTGGATGAAGAACAGAGGGATACATATAATGAAGAGATGACCAGGTTCCCCCGAGACCGGGTATCCCTGCACGCTTGAGAGACCATCACAGAGAGCAGCTGTGCTCAAAGGCACCAATTTTTAGAAACATGCTTGGTACCATGGAATGTCACCCTCCACCATAACCATCAAAAAAACCCTTATTATTAGACTAGAGCCAACTCACCCTAAAACATGTGCACTAAAGCTTTAGGGTCCTCACCTGTCAAGGCCTCCTCCAGGTCCCCAAGCCCAGATTTCCCTAGGTTTTATTTTTCCTTTCTTAAAGAGTGTCTCTAAAATTGTATTAGCACCAGGCCCCTCAGACAAGAGATGTTCCTGCTCTTAGAAACTTGAGTTGGGAAACTGGGAATAACCAAGTAGTGAGTAGTAGGCACAGCAACTTTCTGAAAGGAGGAACATTAGAGGTCCTGAGGGGAGAAGGAGCAACGGGCAAGCCAAAGCTCTGTCTAAGCTAGAATGATGAGGCATCATTAGGCAGGGAGGGCTACAGGGCTACAATGAAGGTGAAAATGCCCCCTGGGTTGCAGCGGGGAGTAAATGAGATGGGGCACAGAAGTCTGAGTATATAGTCTGCACAGAGTCAATGCTTGCCAAACTTTATTGTTGTTGTTATTATTATTATTGTTGTTATTATCTGCATTGTTACCATGTTACCATGAAGATCTGAAAATTCCATTTGCTGAGGTCCCCAGAGCTTCCACAGGTCCAGTTTCAGTCACTTGTAGGGCCTGGCACAACGAAGTTTTCTTTTGCTAGTTCCATGAAAATCTGTCTCCTTCATTGCTCAATCGTATTCTCTCAATAAACTCCTATCTTGCAGTGGACAAGACTCATCTCTGGCTGGCATCATCTCACTGGCATCTCCGACAAGGTAAGGCAGGTGATCTAAGCCCCATTTCTCAGGTGAGGAGACTGTGGCTCCAGGAGCTCTGGGCCTCACAGAAAGTCCCAGAGCCAGTGTGTGATGAGGCTGACCCCTGACCTAGCAGGTGCTTTTCTGATCTTCCAATTAATTCTGGTGGTGAAAAGCTGGAAGAAGGACATCGGTTCTTGTTTTCTTTGAAGGAAGAATTCAGCAAAAGGACCGATATTGTGAAAAGGTAAATGCGTTTTTTAGAAGCAAAGTACGTGCAGAAGAAATAAAGCACATGGAAAATGCAAAGTATGTGGGGAAGAGCACACAGGTGAGCTTGGAGTGAGCAATGGGCAATAGGGATGGCTTAGGTTGCTTATGTAGGGGCGGTTTTCCAGATTATGTTTTTCTGACCTATCATCTCCATAATTGGGCCTGGTGTGGGTGGGCATCTCTCAACCAGGTTGGATTCCACTTGGCTTCTTCTCCCTCCTTTTGTCCTTCCTCTGGACTGAGGGCCTTCTCTGTGTATGTGTTGGGTGGAGATATCAATAAGAATGTACCCAATCAGGGCCCAGTGCTCCCACAGGTATCCCATCTCCAAGCATCAGGAAGAGAGCAGCTGCAGCTCCTCCGCCTGGGGCCTATATACCTCCTACCTCACAGTGACCTCTCTGAGCAGTTAGGTCAGCTTGGCAGTGGATGTAAAAACTGACTTATCAGTCCTAGTACAAAGTACTGAACAGTTTTCTTGTGCCCTAATTATTTTTCTAGTTAAGTGAGGGTTGAGGCAGGTAGAAGGAGGGGCCTATGTTCACTGAGCATGGAATCAAGGTAATTCACAGGAGGATGAAGCAGAGGCTTTCCATGGAACTCATGCTTGGTGTTTTGATGGGAAAAGAGGAGGGGGCGTGAGCAGATGGAGAAGGGATGCTACTAGGTTTTGCAGACCCTCCACCCCACGGTTTGAATGGTCATCTCTGTGGCACGCTCTTTGCTTGGGTTCCATGTACTCCTCAAAGTGCCTTTCCCTCTTCCTTAATTTTGTTTACCATTAAGTAGCCCCTCCTGTTGGTCTTCTTAGCAATGATATTTCTTACTGTAAATATCAGTTGACTTTAGGTGGTTTCTGAGAGTGTGGGCAGTATGGACCAGTTCACCCTGGCTTTGCTCTGGATGGAGTCCAAAGCAGCAGAACCAAGTGTACCACCTCCATTCCAGGCCCACACTCACAGCAGGGAGGTCCCTGGACTAAGTGCTCCTTGACATTCATGAGAGTCAGGTCTGTCCCCAAGAAACCTTTTCCCTCTTGTCTTTCAAGATGGCCACTTGTGGGGCCTGGGACAGAGAGTCTGGAAGGCTTGGTGACCAATCTGATTATACATCTGAGAAACCACTACTGCCTTTGCTACCCAGACTCTCTCCACACTAGCTCTCTTGGTGTTTATTACCATATTCTTCAACATCTTTTTATGCCCTTTGCAAGAGAAAAAATGTCCCACAAAAGTGCCAGGGGAACTGATCACACTCAATTCCGGGAGGGAAGTTCAATATTACCAGGAGTCCTTGTGCTGCCCTTTTGAACACTCACCTGCACTAACAACCCTAGAGGAAACAGGCAGCCCCATCTACAGTGGAGTTTCACCTTTAATTATACCTTAATTCACACATGCTTCCTCCCTGGGGCCACATGCTGCTGGGAATCGGCACCAAGTAACCTGGACTTAGGCCAGGGCCTCTCGGAAGAACACCCAGAGGCATCACTGAGTAAAAATAACATTTCCTGACTATTAAATCCAATGGTCTACTCAGTAGGCCAATGAGAACACTCCCAAAGGAAGCCTGCCGGAGCTGCGCACAGACAAAGAAGACAGATGCTTTCAGTAAATGCCCCTGCCCAACATACACACACACACACACACACACACACACACACACACACACACACACACACACACTGTTGAACAAGTTGGGATTATGCATTTATCTATTTAAATTCATCTCACTTCCGGTGGAAGCCACTGTTAATACTTTGCATCTATACAGTTTTCCTTCAAAGTGGGATTATACCGTGCATACTGTTTTGTAATCTGAGTTTTCTTTTACTTCATAACACATCACGAACATTTCCCATGCTATTAGATATCAAGAAATGATTAGTTACAGTCACATTGTATTTTCCACAGATGCTGGCACCAGTATATATACCCCATCCCAAATGCTCTTCCTAAAATGTGACATTGGCATGCCTCCATTAAGAAGTGGGGTCTTTGTTTTCTCTCTTTCAACTTGGCCATATTTTTTTAACTGTAAATAGGATGTGACATAGATGATGCTATGTGACTTCCACAGCAGTCATAAAAGGCAATATAGCTTCTGCCTGGCTTTATTTCTTTCTTTTCAACCTTGGAAACAAGCCACCACATTGAAAGGAAGTCCAAGCAGCATGGACTGTTCCAGATGACATACCCATTTTGGCCTCTAGCTGATTATCAGCATCTGCTAAGATGTGAGCAAACAAGCCTTTAGATGATTCTAGCATTTGGGTTCTCAAGCTGAGGCCCCACACGTCATGAAGCAGAGATAAGCCATCTCCACTGTGCCCACAGAAACCATGAGTGATGATAAATGATATGGTTAGATAACTAAAACTGCACTGCATTGCAAGAACATATAATTCCCCTTTCCTGGGCTCCCGGTTGTCTCCAATTTTTTTTTTATTATTAGAAGTAGCACTGAAATGGGTCTCCACACAGCTGATTCTTTGCCTATTAATCATCTATATCCTAAGGATAAATCTAGATAAGTGCAATACCTACATCAAAGGCTGTGATCATCTCAACAGCTTTTTTTTTTTTGTCTTTTTGCCTTATCTAGGGCCGCACCCGCGGCATATGGAGGTTCCCAGGCTAGGGGTCTAACAGGAGCTGTAGCTGCCGGCCTTCGCCACAGCCACAGCAACGCGGGATCCGAGCTGCGTCTGCAACCTATACCACAGCTCATGGCAACGCTGGATCCTTAACCCGCTGAGCAAGGCCAGGGATCGAACCTGCAACCTCATGGTTCCTAGTCGAATTCGTTAACCACTGAGCCACGACGGGAACTCCCTCATCTCAACAGCTTTGAAAACATCACTGAATTGTTTTCTGGAAGGACTGAGTCAATTTACACTACCACCAGTAGTGTATGAGAGTGTATGAAAGCATCCAGTGAGTTATTCTTAGTCACCATCCTCTGGCAATTTCACATTTCTTTTCCTCAAAACTGTCATCCCTACCTCTGTCAATCACCTTTTCAAGTATATGATTCTGAGGTTCAGAAACAAATTAGTAGATTCCATGTTGGGGTTGCTCAAGGCAAGGAGTGGCTGGGAACTGCTGGTGAGAGGGCCATGAGGCCCAGCAGCTTCTCACAGAACAAGGATCAGGGGTGGAAGGGGCTGCTAAGGCTGATGACATCACAGATCAGAGGCTTCTCCTGCCCTGATTGGATACAGCCTGGGACAGCAACCCCAGCCACAGCACTAACTGCAGGAAATATGCCTGCCCCTGCGCTGCTCCTGAATGGGGTTGAAAATAGAGGCAGGAATATCCTTTCCTGTTATTCTGTTGTTGAGATTATTTTAATGTGATAAGTTCAGTGGCACTGAGCAAAATGCTCACTGTTGAGCAATGACCCTCCTCTATCTATTTCCAAAACATTTTCATTGCCCCCAAAGAAGACACTGTTCTCATTAAGCAATTTTCCCCACACCCCTCCCTTCAGCCCTGGCAACCACCAACCTGTTTTTTGTCTCAATGGATATGTCTCTTCTGAGTATTTCGCAAAAATGGAATCATGCAGTATGGGACCTTTTTTGTCTGGCCTCTTTTACCAAGCATAATGTTTTCGAGGTCTATCTACCTCACAGCAAGTACCAGTACTTCATTCCTTTTTATAGATGAATAATATCCCATTGCATGGATATACCACAATTTGTTTATCCACTGATGGACATCTGAGTTGTTTTTTTCTTGTTCTTTTTTTTAACCAAGATTTGTGTGTTCAAACTTGCCCCATGGATATAGTCATCCCTATCACTTCTCTGGCTGAATTCTTCACAATTTCTTCCACTCAATTATTGAGATATATTCATCACCCTGTAACTCATCCCTAAAAACCACCTGACTCCTTACTGAAGGCCCTCTTTAACATGACTTGGAATCAATTTCCCCGATTTACCTTCAAAGAAAAACAAAAACCTTTCCACAGGGTCTATCAGGCAACTAAAAAATAATTTATTTGGTACAGGCTTTTAAAGAAGATATTCTCAGAGTTCCTGTCATAGCTCAGCAGTAACAAACCCGACTAGTATCCATGATAATGCAGGTTCCATCCCTGGCCTCACTCACTCAGTGGGTTAAGGATCTGTTATTGCCATGAGCTGTGGTGTAGGTTGCAGATGCGGCTTGGATCCTGTGTTGATGTAGCTGTGCTGTAGACCAGCAGCTGCGGCTCCGATTTAACCCCCAGCCTGGGAAATTCCACATGCCACAGGTGCAGTCCTAAAAAGAAAAATAAAAAAGATATTCAAATGGAGTTGAGGCAAGCTAGAGTGTTCTGGCAGGCATTTCTGGTTTTCTGGGAAATTTTGGGCCAAATAAACGGTTACCAGACTTCTTTGTCCTTCCACCTGATTTGATAAATTAAGCACTCAATTAAAAGGGGGAAAGAAGTCAGTCATTTGAATGTTACAGCAAAGATGCCAAAGCAAGAATCAGTGGCACTGTCTCTACAGTCCGTTTTCCCACTACTGTAATATGCTGTGGACATGATACATGCTGAATGTGACTTTGATTATCCATCTTGTACTAGAATTAAACTGCCTCTACCCCATTCCTCATGTTCAGTCACTGGATCCATGTAGAAACTCAGGGGAGCATGGCTGACATACCAGAATTAAGGGCTTGTGGCTGAATCACTTATTCCTTCCAAAGATCTGCTCTAATAGAGAGATAAGTATAAAAGCTTCCACCAGTTTACCATACCCAGAGAGAAAAAGTTTATTAAAGGTTAAGAATGAAAATAATTTATGGCCAAATCTTACTGACCAATTCTAGATTATGGATTTTGGGGTTTTTTTGGCTGCACCCGCCAAAAACATATACTTCCCCTGGATGGGCATCTCTCAACTGGCAACAAAAATCACATGGTTTCATAGGTTAGCTATCTTCTCTCATCCCGTGCTGTTTGGGATGTAGGCTGTTAAAAGGATGAGGGTAAGTTGAAAGGGAAGATATTTTGCGATACGATTAGAAGCATATATTATTAGTCCAGATTATTTTAGTCATATGTGCCAGAAACAGCACAAATTAGCTTAACTATAAAAAGACAATTTATTGATTCATTAAAGATTCATGGTGATAGTTGTCTTCAGACACAGATGAATCTAGGAGCTCAAACTACATCATCCATGCTGCCTTTCTCAGTAGTGTCTCCACTGTTATTCAGTGGCTATACTCTCTGAACCAAAAGATGGAGAAGGGGTAGTTCCTCCGAACAAAAGCCAGAACTTCAGGGTGCATGTGAACAAGAGATTCTACCATAAGAGGTCATAAAAGTGACATCTACAAATTTTTCCCTGAGAGACCACACTGCCTGGACTCATGACGCCGCTTGAGTACCTACTCTGTGCCAAGCATCATGCTAAGTGCTTGGAATACCCTGATGAGCGAAACAGACACTCTCTCTGCTCTTATGGAATCTGCATTTTAAGGTCAATATACTTTTTTATGAGTCCAGCCAGACTAGTCCCTGTCTTCTTCATGAATCACTGAACAATAGCTGATGGGAGTCATAGGCCAGAGTCTGAGATAATGATTGGGTACATATAATTTCAGAGGAGTGTTTTAGGAGAAAGGGGAGAGAGGATGGAACAGTGGGAGGAGCTAAGCAAGAAAGTGGTCACAGCTAGACTCAGCTTCGGCCTGATCCTGTGGGAAGTTCTGCAGCATGAACTGTACTGTGTAGTTGTCTCAGCTTGAGGCAAGAGGGCTGGCCTTTTATAACCCCCCACTCCACTGTCAGTCACTCATTGGCTGTGGGCTGCCCTGGAAGGGCTGGGAGTGTAAACATTCCAGGCCAGTGGCTCCTGTCTGTCAAAGCAACTCTCTGAAAGGAGCAGTTGTGAATAATCCCAGCTGCTGGGATTGGGTCCACTGGCCCAGCAAAGGCATCTGGGTAGGACACTGACAGTGTTCACTCAGAGGGGATGATGTTAATCACATTCTTCAGTGTGTGATGTGTAATGCCTATCTTTGCACAGGACAGCAGCTTTTTTTTCTCTTTTTTCTTTTTTGGCTGCCCCACAGCATATGGAGTTCCTGTCTGAGCTGAGGTTGCAACCTATGCTGTAGCTGCAGCAACACTGGATTCTTAACCCACTGTGCCAGGCTGGGGATCAAACTTGCATCCCAGCATTGCAGAGACACCACTGATCCTCCTGTGCCAGAGTGGGAACTCCCTGGATAGCAGTTTTTATTCAATTGGTTAATTATTCAACTAGTTAAATGATATGAGCAAATACAAAAATAATATTAATGTTAATAATAATATGGGGAGATCAATTAAAACTATTTCTAAGCCTTTTGTAGGATCTCAGTGATTCTTTTAAGGAAAATAATACAGACAATTAAAGCTGCACTGTAAGCTGAGTCTTTCTCAGCAAAGCCCAGGGTATTGAGGGAATTTAAGGGAATGACGTTGAATACTGTAATTATGCTCAGCAGCTGCAGAGCGCTACATCTACCAGGAAATCTTTGCTTCCTAAAAATGGAAAGTCAGGACAATTACAGTCATTAATCATGTGTAACTGAAAGCTCATAACAGAACAAAATGGGAGTTGAAAACTCCAAATCTAATTTGTCAGTAATGGACAAAAGATTATGTCCATTGGGACATCCACTGCCAATAAACAATGAGCAGTATTTGTCAAAATCTTATGCTTTCTTCAATTTAAATTGACTCTGCTCATTAGGAATTGCAGCTTCACTGACTGCAAGAACTTTACAAGCATTAAGGATGTCAAACCATAAATGGCTTGCTTAGAAAGACTACTCAAAGGAGTCCTACTGTGGTCAGGGCTGGGGATTGGAGGTCTGCACCACTGTGAGAAATGGCCTGGCTTGATTTTTGTGTTGAGGAGCTGAAACAAACACACACCTGCTTCCCCCAGAGCACACAGAGCTTATTGTCTACTTTAACTTGAAGTTACTATTCAATCGTATGCATTAATGTAACTGCCATGCCAGGAGCCTCCTGCCCAGGAAAGTAACTTGAAAGTTCATTACATGAACCTCCCAATAGATACATCAATGCCTCTACAGGAAGCATCAACAAACATCTTACTCTCTAAAGTTCTTTGAATCTCTCACCTCAAAGTCCTCACTCGGCTGTTGCCACCAATTCTAAACATTAGTCATGGTCTTTATCCAATGCTGAGCAAGTATCACATTGAAAAGACCTGCTCTGATAAAACTTTCATTTCTCAATATGATTCCAGCTTTGCCTTTGCCCCTTGAAGACACAGTCAAAGCTCTGTTGCAGTGGTGGTGTCCCTTCCACAGTGAGCAATCAATTTAGCATTGTGTTATCAATAGCTGATATTTGGGGAGCTTACATTTACAGCGTTTAAATGCTGTAGCATTTCTCAAGCATGAATCTTAGTGCATGCTTCTCTCGAATCTTCTATTTTTACTCCAGGGACATTTCTTGAGTAACTGACCTTCATATTGTGGTGTTTCCCATTTTAATTTCAGCCCTCTCAAAGAAAAACAACAGGGAGGTAAATAAATTTTAAAAGTAGGTAGAAAAAAATTATAGAAGTGAATCTTTAATGCTAGGTAAAAAGTGAATGCTTTTTACCTAGCATTAAAGTTTTGAAATATATAAAACAAAAATGATAGATATACATGGGCAAATGGACAAATCCACAATCTTTATGACAAAATTAAGAGCATATACAAATAAACAAGAATATAGAATATCTAAATAACAATTAACAATATATATTAAATGTTATACCCTCAAAACAAATAATATATTCTCTCTCCATGATTCACTTTCTACACTTGGCCTCCATGACCCCTTCCTCTCAGAGTCCTCTCATTTCACCGGTGCCTCATTCTCAGTCCTTTGCCTGTTCCTCTCATTCTCCTAGACGTAACATGTGTGTGTCCCATAGCTTAGTCCTTGGGCTCTTTAACCTCTATCTATGCTCATTCCCTGGGTGACCTCATCTAGTCTCTTGGTTGTGAATACCAACTACCGACTGACAGCCCCTGAATTCCTATCTCCATCCCAGGCCTCTCTTCTGAATCCCATATTCATAGATCCAATTGTCTACTCAACACATCTCAAATTTACCATTTTAGAAATTGAGTTCCAGATCTCTAGCCCCCAACCTGAACTATCTACTGTCTTCTGCATCTCAGGGGATGGCAGCTCTAGAAAGCTATTCAAGCCAAAACCTTGGCGTGGTCCTGGACTCCTCTCTTTGATTTCCCATCACTAATCTGTCAGGAAACCCAGTTGGGCTAACTTCAAAATATATCCGCAATCCAACCACTTCTCTCCACCTCTACTGCTGCCACCTTGAACCAGACTACCATCAATTCCCACCTGAACAATGGCAATAGCCTTCTAGCCATCTCCCTGCCTATGCTCTTGTTCCCCTAGAGTCAGTTCTTCACAAACTTCAGAAAGCAAAAATTATAATGATCAAAATGCAATATAGAAAAGCAAGGAGATCCAGCTGTATAGCACTGGGAACTATGTCTAATCACCTGTGACAAATCCATATGTGTACATGTTACCACGTGGGGCAGTTGGAAAATCTGACAGAAATCTGTAAACCAGCTATAATGGAAAAAAAAATTAACAAAAAATGCAATGTAATTACAAATTAATAACTATATAATGCTCTAAAAAACTTTCCACATTGCTATTTTAAAAATACTTTTTTTTTTAGGGCTGCATCCACAGCATGTGGAAGTTCCCAGGCTAAGGGTCAAATCGGAGCTACAGCTGCTGGCCTACACCACAGCCACAGCAACTCAAGACCGGAGCCACGTCTGCGACCTATACCACAGCTCAGAGCAATGCTGGATCCTTAACCCACTGAGTGAGGCCAGGGATGAAATCCGCATCCTCATGGATCCTAGTCAGGTTCGTTAACAGCTGAGCCACAACGGGAATTCCTTTTAAAATACTTTTGACGTCTTTCTTTTCTTTTTCCTTTCTCTCTCCCTACCTCGCCCTGCCCTGCAGCCTCCCAACAAACTTGTGATTCCCTGGGAATACTCCGGTGTTTTGTTCTATCAACAGCCACTCACACCCTAATACAGACCACTGCTTATTCAAGAGATCATCAGCTTAATGAAGGAGGAAATTGCACAGGAGGTAAGGGATCAGATTACTTTGTTACAGTCTGAGATATGGTATGTTACACAGCCGGGAGTCAGGCAAAGGGCCCACACCTGTAGACTAGACTGGGTTTTCACACTGGTTATGAGCATTGGTCCATCTCTGTGTAAGTTGGTTATGTGGTCCATGTGTCTCCAAGAGCAGTCGTGACCATGGCACTTGGATGTCTAATGCTCATCATGCTCTCTTTTATTTTACTTTACTGAATATACTTTTTTTGTTGTTGTTCTTTGGCTGTGCCTGTGGCATATGGAAGTTCCCAAGCCAGAGACTGAATCCGAGCCACAGCTGCGACCAACACCATAGCTGTGGCATGGGATCCTTAACCCCCTGCACCACAGCAGGAACTCACGAATACACTTTTAAAACTGAAGTGTAACATCCACTCAGAAAAATGTATGAATCATAAGTGAATAGCTCTGCTATGGATTGAATTGTATTCTCCCCCACTAAAAAATGCATGTGTTGAAGCCCTAATCCTCAATGTGACTGTATTTGGGCATAGGGCCTGTGAGAAGATGATAAAGGTTAAATGAGGCCATAAGGGTGGGGCCCTATTCCTATAGGCCTGGTGCCCTTATAAGAAAGGGAAGAGACACCAGAGTGTACTCTCTCATTCTCTCTCCCCCAACCCCTCTCTCTGCCCTGTGAGGACACAGGGAGAAGGCAATCTGCAAACCAGGAGAGAGCTCTCAAATTCACTAGCATCTTGATCTTGGACTTTCCAACCTCCAGAACTATGAGGAAGGCAATTTCATTGTGTAAGCCCTCCAGCCTATAGTATTTTGTTATGGCAGCCTAGGCTGACTAATAACAAACTCAGTGCATTTTCACTAAATGAGCACAACCATGTAATCACCATGGGGGTCAAGAAAGCATCCCAGAACCCTTAGTCATTTCCTCATTGCCCCTTTCCCAATCCCCCTCTTTCCCCAAGTTAGCCAGTATACTAACTTCTAACATCATAGAACAGTCTTGCCTATTTTTTGGACTTAAATAAACAGAACTATATAGGAATTTTAAAAACATTTTATAAATAATTTCTAGTGAAAGGGACCAAGAAAAGAAAAGAACAAATTATTTTATTAGAAATAGAGCATAGTCTATAAAAACCCGTGATGCAACTTAGTTATACTTAAAAGTTTTCAGCATTACATACATGTGTTAGAACAAAAAAAATTGAAAATAACTAAACTCAATAATCTATAAAAAAAAAAGACCAGTCAAATCAAAGCAAATAAGTTATAAGAAAGGAATTAATAAATATAAAGGCAAAAAAAAAGATAGAATAGAAAACAAGAAGTAGCATAGATCATCAATTCAAACACTTAATTCTTTAAAAGGAAACCCTATACAAATCTTCCATTTGCTCCACCAGAGTTGTCACTCTCCTCCACCCTATTCCGTGTCCCAAGAGACTGATCTCCATGGAATATATTCAGGATCCCCAGTTGGATTTGACCAGGGGAGCACCAGCTGGAGTTGAGAGGGAGAAAAGAGAGTCAGGTGAATGTTTATTCCTCTGTCTCCCTCCCTGCAAGCTGTGTCTTCCTGTGTCTCTCATTTTCATATCAGAGCTCCTTTAAGGAGGCTCTTTCCTTTTCTTACTCTTCTGTACCCACTGCCTTTGTCCTTTTCTGTTTATTTTCTACCTTTGTCTCCCTTCATAGCAGCACTGTTCACAAAAGCCAAGACATGGTAGCAATCTAAATGTCTAGTGATAGATGAACGGATTAAGAAGATAATGGTACAGGAGATCCTGTTGTGGCTCATCAGGTTATGAACCCATCTAGTATCCATGATGATGCGGGTTTGATCCCTGGCCCTGCTCAGTGAGTTAAGGATTGGGCATTGCTGTGGGCTACGGTGTAGGTCACAGATGCAATTCACTTCTGGCATTGCTGTGGCTGTGGTGTAGGCTGGCAGCCGCAACTCCGGTTTGACCCTTAGCCTGGGAACTTCCATATGCCACAGGTGCGGCCCTAAAAAAGAAAAAAAAATGTGGTACATATACACCGTGGAATACTACTCAACCATAAAAAGAATGAAATAATACCATTTGCAACAACACGGATGCAACTACAGATTCTCATACCAAGTGAAATACGTCAGAAAGAGAAAGACAAATACCATATGATATCACTTGTATGTGGAATCTAAAATATGGCACAAATGAACCTATCTACAAAACATAAACAGGCTCACAGACACAGAGAACAGATCTGTGGTTGCCAAGGCAGAGGGGAGAGGACTGCGAGTTGGGGTTAGTAGATGAAAATTATTACATTTAGAATGGATAAACAATGTGGTCCTACTGTCTAGCACAGAGAACTATATCATCTCTTGGGATAGAACATGATGGAAGATTACATGAGAAAAACAATATGTGTGTGTGTGTGCGTGCGTGAGTGCGTGTGCGCATGAGTGTGTGTGTGTGTGTGTGTGATTGGCTCACTTTGCTGCACAGCAGAAATTGCCATAACATTGTAAATCAACTATACTTTAATAAAAATAATAATAATGAAAACCGGAGTTCCTGTCGTGACTTAGTGGTTAGCAAACCCAACTAGCATCCATGAAGACATGGGTTCGATCCCTGGCCTCGCTCAATGGGTTAAGGATCTGGCGTTGCCGTGAACTGTGGTGTAGGTCACAGACACGGCTTGGATCCCCGTTGCTGTAGCTCTGGCGTAGGCTGGTGGCTACAGCTCCAACTGGACTCCTAGCTTGGGAACCTCCATATGCTGTGAGTGCAGACCTAAAAAAAAAAAAAGACAAAAGAAATCAACAGTGTTTTAAAAAACAGTTCTCAGCTTCACCTATCCCCAGCCTCACCCTGATACTGTACTTCTTCAGAAGCATCTACTTTTAACTCTCTCAGCTGCTTCTTCTCATACTTAGCCTCACGTTTTCAAGTAGGATGCTCTTTTTGCTACTTCTAGATTATTTGTTTTAGAGTATGTCAGTTAATTTCCAATTAGAGTATTTTAGAATTTTGTCCTCCTCTTCTTAATCCACCTGCCTCCTCTTCTTAATCCTCACAATATGGTTATATCATAATTTTTTGGTTGAACAGAGAGTCAATGTAAGTAGTACTTGCTGGTGATTTAAGTCGTTCCATCATTTGCTTCCTTCCTTTTACAATCTTCCATTTTTCTCCAGTTTTTATTTATTTTTCTATATTTTTCAAGTGATCCACAAGATCTATTACATGTCCAATAATAATTTTTCCAAATGCCCAAACACATCAAATTTCCCTTAGAACTTTTTAAAATTTCTACCTATCTTGAGATTATCAATGCTGGTTATCAGGTGCAGTACCCAAGGTGATTCACTCTCTTCCTAGGAGCCTCCTTTTTCACACTAACTTTTCACTGAGACTCTTTACCAAAACAGTCCTACTTGGAAAAAGGTAAATTAAAACGTTTCAGAGTTCCACTCACGGCACGGCGGGAACAAATCTGACTAGGAACCATGAGGTTGTGGGTTCAACTCCTGGCCTTGCTCAGTGAGTTGACGATCCAGCACTGCCGTGAGCTGTGGTGTAGGTCACAGACGCGGTTCGGATCTGGCATTGCTGTGGCTGTGGCGTAAGCCGGCAGCTGTAGCTCCAATTGGACCCCTAGCCTGGGAACCTCCATATGCTACCAGTGTGGCCCTAAAAAGAAAAAAAAAGTAAAAAGTTTCCACAAGGGACATGCCTGCCTCTCCAGGAACTGCTAAAACACCCTGATTGTTGTTCCCTTGAACACCTTCCCTGGCTTCACAAGGTTGGTAGGCCTCAAGGTGTAAATCCACTTCATTTATGGCAGAACACATTTCAACTTATAAAGCTGCTTTCATCAGTAGAGAATATTTGTTTAGATGCCTAGAATCATAGCGGATTTTGCAAAATATCAGATGTTCCTTAATGGCAAAGATTTTGCATACAGGCTCATTAACAAAGGACTCAAACAGAAGTAACATTCCTAAGTGATACAGTTTTTCCCCTTTCCAACTCTGATTTCTGTTTCTTTCACATCTTAAATATATTGATCTTTGTCAAATTCTCTTTTTGTTCTTTTCTTCTCTTTAGTCTCTTACCCTGTATACCAGCTATAACATTAACATCTTACTGCACAATTCAGGTATTTTCATAATTTTTTAAACTCATTTTGCCTCCAAAGCTCACTCTCTGCCTGACCTTTAACAAGTTAGTTAATCTTGTTGCATTTCTATTTCTTCATATGTAAAATGGGAATAATAATAAAAGTTATAAATTCGTGGACATTAAACAAGATCAATGTGAAGAATTTAACTTATTTCCTAACACTTTGTACACAGTCAATAAATATTAGCTATTGTTTGTATACTGGAATTATTTTTACAATCATCACCATTTTATTTGGTTATAAAAGGGAATCTTAATGCATAATTTCACTATCTTCTAGTATTCAGTGCTGTTATTAAGAAGCCTGAATGATTTCCATTCCTTTGTAAGTAAACTGTCTCTTTCTCCTCTCTTCCTCTCTCTCTGTCCAATGTCCTCTCTATCATCAATGTCTTGAAAATAACATGCCTTGTTTGCCTCCTTTTTCCATCCACTGTGCTGGGCAGTCAGTTTAGCAGTCTCATTCTGGAAATTATTTTTTCTCTAATTCTGGGGGCTTTTCTTGTATTACATCTTTGATCATCTCTTGCCCTCTTTTTTCTCTGCTGTTTCTGGAACTTGTTACAGAATGCTGTACTTCCAAAACTGATCCTCTTTTTCTCATAAATTCTCTTCCATTTATTTTTGATTTGTTTTTTGTTGTTGTTGTTTTTGTTTTTAGGGCCGCACCCACAGCATATGGAGGTTCCCAGGCTAGGGGTCGAATTGGAGCTATAGCCACCGGCCTACGCCACAGCCACAGCAACACCAGATCCGAGCCGCATCTGCAACCTACACCACACCTCATGGCAACACTGGATCGTTAACACACTAAGCAAGGCCAGGAATCGAACCTGCAACCTCATGGTTCCTAGTCGGATTCGTTAACTGCTACACCACGATGGGAACTCCTCTCTTGCATTTCTTTATCTGTATTTTTTATAATGCATCCTAACATATTTCCCCATCTTTATCTCCCAGTCAACTGGACTCTTCTTGTCATCTGTCATGTTTTAAATGCTCAACAGAAGGTCTCATGTGCTCTAGTGGTTCCTGTAACATACCGGCTCATTCACAACAATGGTAGGTACTGTGACATAGGTACTATTCCTGTCCCCATTCTACAGCTGAGGAACTGGAGGCACAGAAAGGGTGTCACCTTCCCAAAGTCACACAACTAGTAAATATCAGTGCCTGAATCACTACCATCTAGTTACACTGCCTTTAAGACATAAAGGAGGCTATGGCCCATGGGACGTTCAGCATTTCTCTTTTCTGCCTGTACCATCATTTATGGTAACACTAATGAAAGAGGAGAGAAAATAAAGGGGAAAAGCAAGACTCCTTTTGCCCATTTCAAGGTCAGTAGTGAGCAGTTCTCATTTTCCTTTGGGTGTGTTTCTACCCAGAACAGTCCTATAAAGATACAGGAGAAATAGGAGATGGCCTTCATCCTTTAAAAACTTGAGATTTCAATACCCACCACTGTCTCCATTCTGATTAAATGCAATGAAGCACTTAATCAAGCAGTACTATCCCAATGGAGTTAATTTTGTTTCCAAATGAACATCTAATGTGGTTAAAGAATGGAAGTTATTAAACAACAGATAAAGCTCACTGGGGCAATGATTTTCATTATTGTGCTTGAAACAAATATAAATGTAGCCAATTCACTCAAGATGTTGCCTCATCCCAAACCTGGCAATTAGAGATCTATAGAAAATCCATGACTCAGCTCATCCATTCACAGAGTGTGTTGTGTGTTTCTGCTATTATATTCAATGTGTCACCAAGAAGGGCAAACAAGACTCGGCAGCACACAAGCATGTACCAGTGTGCTCATGCCCATCACCTAGAGTAAAAAGCCACACTTGGGAGCTTGTGTTGTGCCTTTCCTTTCATATAAAGTTCAAGAACAGGCAAGGCTCATTCATGATGACAGATGTCACAATAGTGATGACCCCTGGGAGAAGGTATGAGGGAACATTCTGGAGTGATGTAAATGTTCTGTATCTTGAACTAGATGGTGTTTATGCATTAAAAATTCATTGAACTAATAAGCACTTAAGCTCTTTTCTTATAGAAATAAAAACAAAACTAAACAAATGGGACCTAATCAAACTTACAAGCTTTTGCCCAACAAAGGAAACCATAAAAAAAAAAAAAAGACAACCTATGGAATGGGAGAAAACATTCCAAATAATATGACCAACAAGGGCTCAATTTCTAAAATATACAAACAGCTCATACAGCTCAACAACAAAAACAAAACCCCAATTAACAAATGGGCAGAAGACCTAAATAGGCATTTCTCCAAAGATATACAGATGGCCAATCAGCACATGAAAAGATTCTCAGAATTTCCAATTATTAGAGAAATGCAAATCAAAATTCACGCTGATCAGAATGGGCATCATTAAAAAGTTTACAAATAACAATGCTGGAGAAGATGTGGAAAAAAGGGAATATTCCTACACTGTTGCTGGAAATATAAGTTGGTAGAGTCACTATGGAAATCAATCTGGAGGTTCCTAAGAAAACAAAGGGTAAAGTTACTATATGATCCAGCAATCCCACTCCTGGGCATATATCCAGACAAAACTACAATTCAAGAAGATACATGAACCCCTATGTTCATAGCAGCACTATTCACAACAATCAGGAAACATGGAAACAATCTAAATTTCCATCGACAGATGAATGGATAAAGAAGATGTGGTCTATATACGCAATGGAATGCTACTCAGCCATAAAAAAGAACAAAATAATGCCATTTGTAGCAAGATGGATGGACCTAGAAATAATCATACTAAGTGAAGTAAGTCAGAAAAATACAAACACCATATGATATCACTTGTGGAGTCTAAAATATGACACAAATGAACCTTTCTATGAAACAGAAATACAGTCACAGATAAGGAGAACAGTTCGTCACTGCCAAGGGGGAGGGGGCTGGGGGAAGGATGGAGTGGGGGGATTGGGGTCAGCAGATATAAGTTATTATACATGGAGAGGATAAACAACAATGTCCTACTGTATAGCACAGAGAACTATATTCAATGTCCTATGATAAACCATAATGGAAAAGAATATTTTAAAAAGTACATATATGCTCATAGACGTATAACAGAATCACCTTGCTCTATAGCAGAAGTTAACGCAACACTGTAAATCAACCATACTTCAATAAAAAAAAATCTGTGCATTCTACTGTATACCTGTGTATACTATATACATATATATGTGTGTGTATATATATATATATATATATATATATATAGGTTTTTTACTGTATTCCTCAATAAACTCACTTTACTCTCCTCCTTCACTAGAAATTACTAATCAGGTAGTACACAGTTCCACCATAATGGAGGTCAGACAAATCAGCAGTTACCTTTATCACACATTAGCTGAGGAATCTTGGCCAAATCATTTAATATCTGTTAGCCCCAACAGTTATAAAAAGAGGCTATGGAGTTCCCATCCTGGCTCAGTGGTTAACAAATCCAACTAGCATCCATGAAGACAGGGGTTGATCCCTGGCCTAGCTCAGTGGGTTAAGGATTCAGCATTGCTGTGAGCTGTGGTGTAGATCGAAGACGCGGCTCAGATCCTGCATTGCTGTGGCTGTGGCTGTGGCTGGCAGCTACAGCTCCAATTCACTCCCTAGCCTGGGAACCTCCATATGCCATGGGTGTGGCCCTTAAAAGACAAAAGCCAAAAAAAAAAAAAAAGAGGCTAGTCACAATGTCTACCCTCATGTGTTCCTACCTACACCCCCCTTAGACAAAAAACTATGAATTTATATATACATTATATATTATATTTTAATATATATATTTATTTTGTATGTGTATATAAATATATATGTATATATACACACACACACACAATAATCTTGATGGTCCATCAATACTGGAGACAGAATTATTAGCAGCCAAAAACTGGTTCACAATTCCTAAAGGTGGGAAGAACATTATCTTCAAATAGTCCCAGAGGTGTGTGCGGAGAGGCTCAAAGGCATGCACACCCAGTGCTCCAAGCTTGGAAGCTGACCCTGTAGAAGTTAGGGAGAAAAAAAGGCAAGAAGTGGGGAATGCAGGGAAGACTGTGTGTCCAGCCAGGCCCAGGCCATTGTGTTTGGCTGTAGAGGTTGCATACTACACAACTTCAGGGCCCTAGTCCTTGTGCATAGCGCCCCCTGCAGTTGTGTTGGGCAGGATCATTGGGGGACACACCATCAAAAGGCTGAGGTCTCACCAGCTGAATGTCCCACCTTCTCCAGAAGTTTTCCTTCTCTCAGGTCACAATTTCACCTTGGATGTCTCAGCCCTAAATCTGGTGATTTCTCAAAAGAGCAAAATCCATCATTGCAATGGAACTTTGTTGTGTCCCTATCTGAGTGCCTGGCTGCACTGAACTCCATCCAGTAATGTCCCAGGAAAACATAAACCTGGTGGTGTCCCCTGGACACCCACAATGTTTGAGGTGTGAAGCCCTGCGCTTGTACTTGGAGAGGTGGGAACACCTCTGATCTGAGTCATGTTAGTGACACGCATCTCCACTGTATCTGCTAGTAGTAATAACAGTAGTAGTAGCTGTAATAGTAGCTGAAAGTTCCAAGCTTCTAACCATGCTTGGTCTTTCTGGTGAACAGCCTCTATCCAGGAGGCCACTAAGAGTTGCCTCATTAGAACAAAATATGTTCCTATCACCTAGGAAATGCCAGGGGCTTTAAGAGCTCTCAGGAACCAAGGGCAGATACCATTTCTTACTATGTCACAGTAACCAATAAAAGCATAAAAGCAGAATATATATATTCAAAATTGGTGAACAGAAAAGAGGGAATAAAGAAAAATCAATCAATTCTATTGAAAGATAGCAAAGAGGGGGAAAAGAAGCAAAGACAAAGAAATAAAGCAAAATAAATACAGGTAACTAAATAACAAGATAGGAAATAAGTAAAAATATGTCAGCAATTACAAATTTATTCAAAAATGGAATAGTTTTAAAAGGCACATAAAATCTGCATCCCAGCAGAATGCAGATGAGATGGTTTAGGGACAACCCACAGATGGAGGTGGAATTCAGGAAATAAAACAGGCATGAGGAGTTCCCATTGTGGCTCAGCAGTAATGAATCCAGCTAACATCCATGAGTACACAGGTTCGATCCCTGGCTTCACTCAGTGGGTTAAGGATCCAGCATTGCCATGAGCTGTGGTATAGGTCGCAGACACAGCTCAGATCCCACGTTGCTGTGGCTGTGGTGCAGACTGGCAGCTACAGCTCAGATTCAACCTCTAGCCTGGGAACTTCCACATGCTGTGGGTGTGGCCTTAAAAAGACCAAAAAAAAAAAAAAACAGGCATGAAAAGCAGAGAGAATCTGTTGCCACTCTTAGGCTGAAAGTGATAAGAGGAAGAAGAGTTTTACCCTCAAAGGGTACTAGAACCGTGGAGGAGGAATCTCCACCAGCCCTACAGTCATGGAGGAATGCAGCTTAGAGTGAGGAGAAGGTGCAGGAAGTACTTGATTTCTCTCTTCCCCACTCTTAAATCTTTTGCATCCCCTTAGCAACCTAACCACAAGGCAGATGTTAAAGGAGCTTGAGCAATGCAGTCTGTGAGCCAGAGTAGGGAAGAGGAGAGTGGGGAATATATCTGGTGGGCAAAGGGCACGGCAGTATTCATATGTGATCAAAAGGACTTGGAAAACATGGAAAGCAGATATACTCTCATAGTGGGAGGTTTTAAAATAAATCTCCCAGAAAGTGATGGATCCAACAGACAAAATTTTTCTAAGTCTATAGAAAATTTGAACAACACAATAAGCTTCATGTATAGAATTTTACATACAATGCTCCCAATAACTTAAAACGTATAGTGTTACTGAAAACCTTATCAATGTCCTTCAGATGGTGAACGGATAAACAAACTGTGGTACATTCATATAATGAGATAATATTTGGCAATAAAAAGGAATGAATTATTGATATATGCAGCAAAATGGATGAATTTCAAATGCATTATGCTGAATAAAATTAGTTGGACTCAAAAGATCATGTACAAAATGATACCAGTTACAAAACACTCTTTTTTTTCTTTTCTTTTAGGGCCGCACCCGTGGCATATGGAGGTTCCCAGGCTACGAACTGAATAGGAGCTTCAGCTGCTGGCCTACACCACAGCCAGAGCAACGCCAGATCCGAGCTGCGTCTGCAGCCTACACCACAGCTCACGGCAACACCAGTTCCTTAACCCACTGAGCGAGGCCAGGGATCGAACCCGCAACCTCATGGTTACTAGTCAGATTCATTTCCGCTCTGTAACAACAGGAACTCCACAAAGCATTCTAAAGGAAACAAAATGAAATGAACAGAAAACAGATTAGTGATTGCCAGGGGACGTGGGTGGGGAGGGGTTGAGCCGTAGAGGCTGCTGCAATGGTTCTGGTTCTACTGCGGTAAGTAGTCACAAGACTTCCAGCATCTGCTATAAAATTTATAGAACTGTACACCAAAACCAGGAATGTTACTGTATACAACCACATTTTTAAACTGAATTTGAAAAACATTAGTCTACTCAAACTCAATAAATTATCTACAAATTACGAAGCACACGACCACAAAGGCAATTTTAAGAACTATTAAAGATGAATGTCATAAACACTAAATTTTCTAACTACAGTACAAAAAACTCTGATTTATGGCTGATTTAGTTATAAAAATTTTGCTCCCAAACTTTATAATCTGGAAACTAAGAAAATACATTTAAATAAAATCAATGGGTCAAAGAATATCATAACGGAAACCACAAAATACTGAGAGCTGAATAACAGAAGTGTTCATTATGAAAATTTGTGGAACATAGCTGAAGTTACATTTTAAGTAAAGAACGTAGCCTTGGATGCACATATAGCATAATCACGTGTGTGTGTGTGTGTGTGTGTGTGTGTGTGTATATATAATATATATACATATATATGTATGATGAGGATTTTTTAAATAAGTTAAGCATTTGCTCAAGAAATTAGAAAAAAGACAATAAAAATTTTTAAAGTAGAAAGAAGGAAAGATTTTTAAATTAACTGTAATTGTAAACAAAGGCACACTGTAGAGAGAATGTTATAAAATGACAATAGAATTGTGGCTGACAGCCAGACAAGAAAACTATGAGAAGAATGCAGAATCCAATCAGGCAGAAAAAAAGATAAAATGAAGCAGTCAAGTGAAGAGGAAATTAGGCATATTCCAACTAGGAGTGTAGAATTTCATTCCCCCATCAGGTGATAAAAATTGGAAAGGCAGTGCAATTAAAATTGTTCAAGGGTACAAGTGAAGCTCTTGTTTATAAATCTTAACCCACCTAAAAAGTTTTGGCTGGGCCATCCATGCCCGCCCAGTCCCTGGCACAGGCAGGGCCCAATTCGAAGAAAGGGCTTAGTATGTGCCAATCTGTGACTCAGGTAGAACTGGTTCTTTGTTCTGCTTGAGCAGGTGGGTCAGTGGCCCAGAGTCATGCCATGCCTGGGCCCCCCATAGGAGAGGGGAAGAGGTTCTTTACCTGCGTGCAGATCATCTCCCTGTGTTGGCTGTGGGGTAAGACCCACTGATCGTGGGGCATGGGTGCTGACATACTGAAGCGCCTCTTGCTCTGTCTCTTCTCTATGGAAGAAAAGTGTTATTCCACCCAGAGCCTGTGTGAGTCATATCTTTCTTGGTGACCCTGACACCTGCAAATCAGGCAGTGGGTTGACATGCTGGGACTGCTGCTCCTGGTGGTAGGCAATAGGTGTCACTTGCTCAACAACTGCCATAATGCCAGGACTAAGTGTTGAAAAATTCTTGAGAGGAGCACAAACCAGCAAAAGGCATCTAGAAAGGTGGGAAGAAAAATCAGGGTGTGTCCCATCCCAGAAGCTTCAAGAGGGTTTTTTCCCCTAATACTGAACTTTCTCCAATATAGAACATCATAGGTCTTTGTTGTTTTTATATTCACTAGTTGGTGTACTTTTTAGCATCCACATAAAGTGATACATACAGTATTTGTCTTTCTCTGTCTTATTTCACTAAGCATAGTGCCAAGTCCACCCATGTGGTTGCAAATGGCAAAATTTTATTCTTCTTTATGGCTGAGTAATATTCCTGTGTGTATGTCTGTGTATATCGTAGTTTCTTTAGTCATTCATCTGCTGGTGGACAGTTAGGTTGCTTCCACATCTTAGCAATTATAAATAATGTTGCTTTGAACATTGCGGTGCATGAATCTTTTTAAATTAGTGTGTTTATTTTTTTTTGGATATATACACCCAGGAGCGGAATAGCTGGATTATATGGTAGTTCGATTTTTAGTTTCTTTGGGAAAACTCCATACTGTTTTCCACAGTGACTACACCAATTTACACTCCCACCAACAGTTTATTAGGGTTCCTGTTTCTTCATATCTTTGCCAATATTTTTTATTTGTGTTCTTTTTGATTATAGCAATTCGCAGATCTTTTTAAGCTTTGCTAAACTGATCAAAGAAAATCTTGAATTCTAAAACATATGAAAATACTTCATATTATAAAATATTAGTAATAAACTAATACAGTGGCAAAAACACATAGTATCTTACATTCAGAAATTAGTTTCATTTCTGTATGCTAACAATGAAATATCAGAAAAGGAATATTAAAAAAAATACTTTTTAGGAGTTCCTGTCATGACGCAGTAGAAACGTATCCGACTAGGAACGATGAGGTTGTGGATTCGATCCCTGGCCTCTCTCAGTGGATTAAGGATCCAGTGTTGCTGTGAGCTGTGGTGTAGGTCACAGACGTGGCTTGGATCCCGCGTTGCTGTGGCTATGGCGCAGACCAGCATATGTAGCTTCAATTAGACCCCTAGCCTGGGAACGTCCGTATGCCACAGGTGTGGCCCTAAAAAGCAAAAAACAAAAACAAAAACAAAAACAAAAAACAACGTTTTAAAATGCACCAAAAAAATATCTAGGAATAAACCTAACCAAGGAGGTGAAAGATTTATAAGCTGAAAACTACAAAACATTAAAAAAGGACACTAAAGAGGATTCAAAAAAATGGAAAGATAGCCAATGCTCTTGGATTGGAAGAATTAATCTGTTAAAGGGCCACACTACCCAAGGCAATCTACAGATTTAATACAATCCCTATCAAATTACCCATGACATTTTTCACAGAACTTAGAACAAATAATCCAAACACTTGTGTGGAACCATAAAAGGTCCAGAATTGCCAAAGAAAATGTTGTTTAAAGATATCAAAGTTTTAACTGGCAACTTTTGAACAAGTAATAAGATGAAGCATCTTTGCCATGTTTATTGATCATTTATTCTTTTGAATATTGTCATTTGTCCACTTTTCTACTTCAGATATTCATACATTCCTGGATTTATGACCTCATTATATATCATGATTTTTCCCTCTTTGCCATAACATTCTTAAATATTTCCCCACAACTTATCCCTTTTTTTTTAATGTCTCTTTTCAAGGCAGTTGTTTTACATTTTTATGGATGCTGGTTTGTTTATTTTATCTCCCTGCTTTGAGCTCACATTAGAAGAGGCTGGTCCTTCCCAAGAACATAAAAACGTTCTCCTCTATTTTCTTAGGATATTAAATCCTTTTTTTATATTCAAATTTTTAATCTATCTAAAATCAACTTTTGTTTATGATGAGTGATTGGGATTGAAAAAGAGAGACTTCAACATCAATTATTGGATTCTATCTTCTTTCAATGTCGTCTTTTCTGTTTTCTTTCTTTTTTGTTTGTTTGTTATTATTTGTTTGTTTTTTTAGGCCCACATCTGTGGCATATGGAAGTTCCCAGGCTAGGGGTCAAATTGAAGCTACAGTTGACAACCCTACACACAGCGACAGCAACATAGGATCCAAGCCATGTCTGCGACCTGCACCAAAGCTCACAGCAAAGCTGGATCCTTAACCCACATCCTCACGATACTAGTCAGGTTCGTTACCTCTAAGCCAAAACAGGAACTCCTTCTTTCAATGTTCTCTTAATGTTATATCAGATCCCATACCCATTGTTCTCATACTGGACTTTCTCCTCTGTTCTTTAGATCTCTTGGTATATTCCTGTATCCAAACTAGGCTATTCTAATTACTGTAGCTTTATAGTATGGTTTGACATCTGATAAGGCAAATCTGAATTACTCTAAAATCAGGAAAAACCATTAAATTCTGCATATGTATGTGTGTGTTACGTGTATATATGTTTGTTCCTGCTTGTGAAGGACTGATGGGGAACTGTGTGTTTTTGTGGATGTGAGTGTGTAGTCTTATACATGGACGGTTGATGAAGAAGTGTCTTTGAATGACTAGTTGGAGAGCTACAAAGAAGTGTGAGAGCCTGCATGGAACAGAGTTTCAGGGAAGTCTGGAAAAATAAAAGTAGATTTGAGCTCTCAAAGGAAGTGGATGCTCACACTTCCCAGGCTTGTAGATTACGGAGAGCAGAGAGGAGAGCTGGTGACATGGACTGATCTCTGTTACTTATGGTGACACCAGCACCAACTGCATTTCAAGGCCCCTTAGGCCCAGGAAACTTCTTAGTTCCTGGGAAACCACTGGGAATGTTAAAGTCAGCCATTCATCCCTTAGAGCCTGTGTTACCCAGGTCTAGATGCAGCGTCAGCAGCTGTTTGTGGGTTTATGTTTCCCTGGGTGCAGAGGGTCTCTCACTTTCCATCCTATACTTTATGTTTCATTGGCTCATGGCTTTCAATGAAAATGTATTGCATTCAGCAAGTATTCACTGAATACCTGATCCCAGCTGTAGACCCTATACAAATCTTCTGCAAGGGCCCCTGTCCACTCAACTGATGGTGAGTGACTATTGTTCTTGCATGCCTGTGAGTGTGCACACACCTTGGGGCCCTCCTATCTGAGATCAGAGGTCTTAAAACGTTCTTCTCTGAAGGCCCTCTTGTCTCATAGAGGGTTTGGGTCACCTGCACAGGGCAGAAAACTAGCGGTGCACAGGGCCTAGCTCCCCAGGACATAGTGGGGTCCTCAGCCCTTCCTTCTAGACATTCAGGAGCCACAAAGAGGGGTGATCCAAGAGAAACCTGCTTAGGCCTCTTACTGGGATCATTCCAGGATTCCTTGGGGTTACCCAGAAGGGCCAGAAGGCTACCTATTGCTGCATTAAAAACAGACCCCAGGCATTTGAATGGCTACATTTTTGTCATCTTTCCTATTCGGCCTCTTCCAGGCAGTATTTGTCCTGAATTCTGTCCTAATGACATCCACATAAAACACAAGGGAGGAGAGCATTGTCAGTAACCAGTGAGGATGTCTCTGGGCGTGGCCAAGGCGGTGGCGCTGAAATATTTGAGAGGGTAAGTGTCTGTATTACTCTGCTCTCTGGTCCAAATAATCCCGAGACTAGTCTGCTTACTTGACCCACCACCACCATTAAGGTGTTTACTGGCCTCCACTCACTCCCCGGAAAGATGGGACACAGGGCCCACGTGTGCGCTCCCACGGAGTGCTCAGTCTCTGCCCTGCCCCCACTGATGCTTGATGTTAACAGTGAAGGAAACTAAAAGATTAAAAGTCTCTTGGCCTTGACATCGAAGAAGAATTGGACACCTCTCGCCCACCTTCCCCAGGAAGGTCTGGGCAGGATCATGGGTGGAGACGCAAGGCCTCGGCGCCTCTGACTCCTGTCCGCCCCCATTTCAGGTAAATGTGTTGGGGAACTAGAAGAGGGAAAGTGAAGAGGTGCTCGGCCTGGACCCGCACTAGAGGCGGGCCTGGGCCGAGGCAGCCCCGCCCTGCCTCTCTCCGCCTCTCCCCGCCTCCACAGGAGCTTCCTGCGTGCGGGCAGCCCCGCCGGCTGGCACTGCGGCAGCGCCGGTCGCCTTCCCGTCGTTTGCGCACAGGTGAGCACAGGGGATCCTGCGCCCAAACCGCCGCAGAAGGATCGGGACGCTGTGAGGGTGAGGAACGAAATCGGATTCCGCAGGGGGCTGGAGGTAGGGACCGAAGGACGCGAGCCCCACATCCACGGGCGGCGGGGAGGTGGTCCCTGCGGTGCCCAGAGAGTGGACGCGGCTTTACCTAGCGCTTCTTCACCCAGAGCGTCTTTGGGTCCGGAGATGCGCCGGGTGCTTTGCTGCTTTGCCTGTGCGGAAACGCAGTCCAGCCAGCGTGGGGCCTCCCAGATCCTGGGGAGCTGGATCCTGGGAGCGCAACATCCCTTGCAATTGCCAGCCCGCAGCCACAGATACCCGCCCTGGGTTTTGAAGGGGGCGACCTTTGGCTCGTGGGTTGTTACCGCACATAGAAACCTCCCTTGCTGGTGTGCTTTGAAGAACAGCCTTTCCCCAGCCTGTGAATGTTAATAATAGCTGGGAGATTTATTCTGCCCTGGGAGGTGGGGAAATCTGCAAGCGAAGCTTGACTTCTTCTTTTTTTTTTTTTTTTTTTTTTACTTTAAAATTTCAGCAAACTCATTCTTCTTCCTTTCCTCACATAGTGGGGAGGTGGGGGTAGAGTTGTGTAGAGATCCTAGACAGATCCAGCTTTTGGTCTATCTCAGAAGATCTATTTTCATCTGTCCCCCAGGTTATTTTCCTTTGGAAGAAGTGAAGTGGGTTTGTGTTTTAATACAAGTGCAAGTTTTGGGAACTTCTTAAGTCAGGGGCCACGACACGCTGTCATTCAGTGTTCTCTCTACTGCAGCTGGAAGGAGAGATGTTCACGGTCCTGACCCGCCAACCGTGTGAACAAGCAGGTTAGTACTGCCCAGCAGGCAGCAAGTGTGATTTTGTCCCATCACATGAAAATCCCAGCTTCAGCCCACAGCTTTTCATCCAGGTCCCCTGCAAATGTTGGTTTAACCTCTTTGGTGTGCGACTTAGTCGCTCACTGGGCTTTCACCACCATTCCACAGATAAAAATAATTCTTTTTGTCAAAGCCACACAAAACAAGGACTAACATGCTTGCTTTGTTTAAACGGTTTTTCCGGTTTGCATAATCCATTACTTTGGCCCTTGTGGTTTCCCATATCTGGCAGCGTATATGGTCCGCTTAAGAATATTGTTGATTTTGTGATGAATTGTGGAGTACTTGGATCTTGCCTCTCTTGCCTGCCAAGCGTTATTGCTGGCACAGCACCTCCAGCATCCCCCACCCCCACCATGGGTCTGAGTTGTTACCACTGATACTGCAGGTACATGTGCAGAAGGCTTTCTCTGCCTCCCCCACCTCCGCTCACACACAAACACACACACACACACACACTTACACACTTCCAAGCCTGCCCTGTCTGCCTGCCTCTGGAGCACATTTTAGGTGCTCATGTGGAAGCCCAGAAGGGTTTGGCCTCTCCACTCTGGGGAAGCACCAGGTAATTATAGAGTGTTTGTCTATCCCTAATGACAGCACAGCTCTAGGCTGCATTTCCTAAATGAATGAGACCTGGTCTAGTCCATTTTGCTTTGTAACAGGCTTTTCTGCTGGGGCAAGGGTTTCCCTAAGGTAATCATAGCTTTTTACCTGAAAACTGCTGAAGCGCATTGGACTTGAGACCAGCCTCGTGGCTGTGGTTAGCTTATATGTGCTTATTTATCACCCCTGCCCCGCCCCTAAATTGGGTATTCAAAACACTTTGAAATTTAAACACACATACTATAACACCACATATTCAGACTAACTTGCTACATTCCTTCCAAAGGACAAGTTTAATTTGGCAGATTAAACCTCTACATTGTCTTGTTGGGGGCGGGGATCCCTTAAATCTCTGTAACTGACACTGGCATACACATTCTTGAAAAGTTGATGCAAAAATTTGCCTCTGTGGATAAACCAGTTCCTGTCTGGATCATGTCCTTTGATCTGGAATCACAGACAGTTGATCCAGGACCCCTTCAAAGGCTCTGAAGGTCAATTCCACAGTAGTTGGCCTCCCTCCAGTTGCTCTGACAAATGATTCCGCAATGAGTAACCTGGTGTATAAGTCATTTGACACACTCGGGGCTAATTCTGTGGAATACATTCCCAGAATTGGGATTGTGAATCAGGTGGTATACACATTTGCAATTTTTATTTAAATTCCTCTCCAGTTCACTCCCAGTGACAAAGTAGAAGAAATAAGGTGTTAAATGGCCACCTTTGACATCAGAAAGTGTCTGTGGCAGCATCTATACTGCAAGGGAATCAGATGGGATGGCAAGAGTTTGCTGTTCTGAGCTACTGAGACCCACGGCATGACTGACTTCAAGTAGTGAGCATTGTGATGTGATTGGATGTGGAGGCTGAATCTAACTCTATATGGTAATATAAACATGCTGCTTTATTTTCTTTCAAGAAAATGTCTCCACAAATAATGAAGCAGTTGTAAAACATAAGTTATGATGATCTAAAAGTAGATGTTCTAGAAGAGGACAGGATTTATCCTATTGCTGTTCAGTAGAATTTTCTGTGATGGTGGAAATGCTTTGTAGCTATACTGTCCAGTGGCAGCTACTTGTGTTTATTGAACACTTGAAATGTGATTAGTGAAGTTGAGGAACTGAGTTTTCAAATTTTATTTAATGTAATTTTTTTGTCTTTTTTTTCTTTTGGTCTTTTTAGGGCCACACTCATGGCATATGGAGGTTCCCAGGCTAGGAGCCTAATCAGAGCTGTAGCAGCCGGCCTATGCCACAGTCACAGGAACGCAAGATCTGAACCATGTCTGTGACCTACACCACAGCTCACGGCAACACCTGATCCTTGACCTGCTGAACGAGGCCAGGGATCGAACCTGCAACCTCATGCTTCCTAGTCGGATTCATTTCCGCTGTGCCACAAGGGGAACTCCTATTTAATTTTAATTAATTTACATTTAAATACCCAATTGGTGAGAGGCATAATTGGATTCTGAATCAGTGATCTTCCTGTAAAGCTAGAGTTTATCCTATTTCAGCCATTTATTGCTTATATTTATGCTATAACAGTTCTGCCAAGACTGTTATTTAGTCAATATTTTAATTAAAAGTCTTTTAAACTTTTTTAAAAACTAAGTATAATTTATATACAATGAAATAATAGATCTTGTGTCCTTAAATTGAATATTCTTGCCTTCTGTCCCTTTTAGAATAGGGACAATTTATAAGAATCCTTTTTTTTTTTTAAGGAGAAATTATACCTAAGGAGAAGGCTTACTTTGATTTTCAGTTTTTTCCAAAGGAGTTTTGAAAGTTTGATAAATGTTGACAAATGCACATACTCATATCCCCATAATCCTATTAAGATATAGGAGCATTTCTATTATCCCAGAAAGCACCCATATGTTCCTTCACAGTGAATCCCTGCCCCAAACCTTCATGCAGTCACTGTTCTGATTTCTGTCATCTGCCTGTTTTAGAACTTCACATAAATGGAATTATTTCAGAAAATTTCCTTCTTTCCTTCCTGTTTTTTGTTTTTTGTTTTTTGTTTTGTCTTTTTGTCTTTTCAGGGCCACACCCGCGGCATACGGAGATTCCCAGGCTAGGGGTCTAACAGGAGGCTGTAGCTGCCGGCCTACGCCACAGCCACAGCAACGCAGGATCTGAGCTGCCTCTGCGACCTACACCACAGCTCACGGCAACGCCAGATCCTTAACCCACTGAGCGAGGCCAGGGGTCGAACCTACAACCTCATAGTTCCTAGTCAGATTCGTTTCCGCTGTACCACAATGGGAACTCCTTTTTTTTTTTAATAAATGTATTTGCTGCTTTACTATGAAGTTTTCATTTACCCACATTAGTTTTTAAGACCCAAGTAAATATTTGCTCATAACCATCTAGTTATGCAATATTAGTTTAAATGTAACAGGTAGAAATAGCCCTTTATAAATAAATTATACATAACTATATAATGTATGTAACTATATAATTATCCTTATTCAGAGGCTGTATGTTTAGTTGAAAACTATTCATATACTACATTTTTTCTTTTGCTTTAAAATAGATAGATACAGCTTACATATTATGATTAAAATACAATACCAGAGATTACATGACCCCTTTGGGAGGGAACGTCTAAACTGGGATCTAAATTCTCTCTCTGTCTCTTTTTTTTTTTTTTTTTTTTGCTTTTTAGGACTGCATCTGTGGCATATGGAAGTTCCCAGGCTAGGGATCCAACCAGAGCTGCAGCTGCCGGCCTATACCACAGCCATAACAATGCCAGATCCGAGCCGCGTCCGCAATCTACACCATAGCTTATGGCAACTCCAGATCCCCAACCCACTGAGCAGGGCCAGGGATCAAACCTGCATCCTCATGGATACTAGTTGGATTTGTTTTCACAGTGCCACAATGAGAACTCCTTCTTTTTTTTTCTTTTGGCCATACCTATGACATGTGGAAGTTCCCGGGTGAGGGATCGAATTCATGCTCCTACAGCAACCTAAGCCACCGCAGTGACAATGCCAGATCCTTAACCCACTGTGCCACAGAGGAACTCCAGGGGTCTAGTTACTCTCCATTTGTGAAGATGTAGGTAAGACCCTATGCCTTCACTACAGACACAGGAAAAATGACTGAGGATGAATTCTGATTGAGAACCGACATATCTTAGAAATTAAACATGATACCACTGGCTTGCCCTCAGTTATCATGTACTGAACTTTATAATCATTGATATTTAAAATAGAATACGATTTTTTTTTTTGTCTTTTTAGAACTGCACCCATTATATATGGAAGTTCCCAGGCTAGGGCTTGAATCAGAGCTGCAGCTGTCAGCCTATACCACATCCACAGCAACATGGGATCTGAGTCCCATCTGTGACTTACAACACATCTCACAGCAACACCGGATCCTGAGCCCACTGAGTGAGGCCAGGGATCGAACCCACGTCTTCGTGGATACTAGTTGGGTTCATTACCACTGAGCCATGATAGAACTCCTGAATATTTTTATCTGAGATTATTTTTTAAACAAAAGGTTATATCACCTGCTTTAATAGAAAAGTCTTAGTTTTCAAATCCACATTGAAACAAATGTTATTATAAATCATCTCAGGGATGACCAGTAATATGCATGATATGCTTTATGAAATGCCAGAGAACTAAATCATGGCATTCTCTCCCTGAAAATACTGTTTTAGTCCACTCTTTGGAGGAAAGATAAATGGGTGTTGGAACCCAGTTGCTGCTCTGCACTAAAGTATGGGTCTCACTAAAGCCAGAGGAAGTGACTTAAGCATGCAGTTATATCCCCAGTCTACAAATTCTACAAAGAAGGCCAGGTCCTGTCCTCAACTCCCCCTCCTGTGTCTTCCCATTTTAGGCTTCAAGAGCCTCTCCCGAATTCCAGCCATCATCGCCTTCGTGGTCTTGCTTTTGAGCATTGTGATGCTTGTGGCTATTACACTCATCCAGATTCACCAGAAAGAGGTCCTCCTTCCAGGACTGAAGGTAAGTGTGAAGGAACTGGCATTGAAGGGGAGAAATGGGCTCTGACATCAATGCTTCTAAAGCCATGAGGTATAAGAGAAGAAAATCCTTTCCTCTTGCCTCCAGCTGGAACCAGGGGAAGGTGGGATAAGACCCAAGGAAGAGAGACTGGACATGCTGGGTATATGAAGTTTGAGGTGACAGACTGAGAGTGGTGACACCTTCTTCTAGGACTGTGTGGTCTTGCCTTGACTCCTGACTGTTGGAACCAAAGCTAGACTCTCTAGCCAAGAATTATAGATGGCTACCGAAGATTTACCAGCTTATCAGTTCCTCCAGACCACACAACTCTGTTCATGAGTGGAGACTAGAAGACCCGGCCTCTTAGGCTCAGCATGGGTGAACAAAAATCAAGGACTCGAATGGTCTCCCTGAGCTGTGTTGTGCTACCTCTTTTGGGCCTCAAAGTATGCCATGATCCCTCTGACTCTTCCTCCTGAAAAGTTACTCAGGACCTTATGCTAAGTTCCAGAGGCCTCTCTTAGCCCTTGATAAGTCCATCCCCAAATGGATGGTCTCTGGTAGACTGAAAACTGTATGAATCCCTTCAGTCTTAGCTGTAAGAATGATGGGAAATGATCTCATTGAAAATTGTCAAATGAAGGGTGAAGAGAGTCAGTGAATCCTTTAACCATTTTGGGTAGAAGTCAGCTAACTTGCTCTGTAAAAGGCCAAAGAGTACACATTAAGAGCTATTTATAGTCTCTGTTGCGTATCTTCTTTTGTTTTTCTCTTCCTATGACTCTTCAAAAATATGAAAACCTCTCTTAGCCAGAGGGCCATAGAAGCCAAGTAATTCAGCTATATTATTTGAATCTCATTTAGTATTTATCCTCGACCTCAGACTCCTTTCTACATCCTCCTGCTGTTAGGGACAGTTCCAAGGCTATATTTGAAACAGGTTTTTAAAAGATAAAATAGAAACTAATATTCCCTTAGCTCTGTGGGTGGATTTGATCTACCATCCTGAGTCCACTTTTCTGAAGGATTAAAGTAAAATCTTTTTTACATAATGGAACCTGCTTCTTTTATAAGATATTTTACTTAAGAATCTCAGCCCTCCCATATGAATAGCATGAATAAAAAAGAAAAAGAAAAGAGCCTTACGTAAACACCCAATGGTGAGAGGAAAACAAATTATCTGATTGTCTAATAACATTAGCTAAGGCCTAGAGAAGTTTTCCCAAGCTCCAGGCACACTGCCTTCTTCTATAAACTATATAAAGTCAGGATTGCAATCAGGGGAAATACCATCTCCTTATACTTTGTAAACTGCTATTCAGCTGAGTGAGGATCTTTCCCTGAATCATCTCATTGAACCTTTGTGCCAACTGTGGAAGGTGGACAAGCACTGTCACCACCATTTTGCAAGTGAGGAAACAGGTTTGGCTAGTAGATCACAGGAACAGAACTGAAACCCAGAAGCTTCCGTTGTGGCTCAGCAGGTTAAGGACCCACTATTGTCTCTGTGAGGATGTGGGTTCAATCCCTGGCCTCACTCAGTGGGTTAAGGACCTGGCATTGCTGCAAACTATGGCATAGGTTCCAGATGTGGCTTGGATCCAGTGTAGCTGTGGCTGTGGCATAGGCCAGCAGCTGCAGCTCAGATTTGACCCTTAGCCTGCAGTCATTAAAAAAACAAACAACAAAAAAAACAAACAAACAACAACAACAAAAAAAACCTTAAACCCTGTCCCTCCCATTCCACAGCCAAGGCTCTGCTCTCTTTCTTTTCTTTTCCTTTTTTTTTTTTTTTTTTTGGTCTTTTCAGGGACGCACCCATGGCATACGGAGGTTCCCAGGCTAAGGGTCAAATAGGAATCGTAGCTTCTGGCCTACACCACAACCACTGCAACGCCACAGCTCATGGCAATGCTGTATCCTTAACCCACTAAGCGAGGCCCTCGACCTCATGGATACTAATTGAGTTCGTGAACCGCTGAGCCACAAGAGGACCTCCAGGGCTCTCCTCACTTACTTCCCACCTCTCCTTGATCCTAAGTTCTGAATGGGGAACCCAAGAGGAGATAGTAGCCTCTGATGGGAGAACACATCTTCCTTTGCATAGGAGGGAAGGTGAGGAGGATGGGTGCAGAGGCAGGAAGGTTTGCTGAATGGGGGAAGGGACATGCCCCCAATTGGGGGAAGGCTGGTACTGCTCTTAGGCCCCAGCAGCCATTCTTAGACTCTAGTGCCACCCTTAGACCCTATAAATCAAAGGAACCAGCTCCAGCTGCATTCCAGCTACATCTCTCCTCGGGACAAGGAAATGTACCCACTGACAGCCATGCTTCCCCTTTGAGAACTTGCTGTGGTGCCTGGGGCCCCAGAATCCAGGGTCTACGTGGGCCTCCACCTGAGGGCAAGACCTTACCACTGGTTTTAGGGATGGCAAAGGGGCAGCTGCTTGCAGAGCATGGATGTGGGGTCAAGGCTAGCCCACATATACAGTCAACATACAGGTTCATGTGACTCTGTGAATTTGCCCAGGGTGGGAAGAGGACAGTCTGGAGGCAGGCAAGGCCAGGAGTCTTCATTTATAAAACTTTCCCACAGGCCCTTCAAAAGTTAGGGATGGGCTGGTTAGGACAGTTGCCAGCTGCTGGTTTCCAGGTGCTCTGAAAAATGAGAGGTAAGTCCTCTGTTCATACTGGAGGGACATGGAATAATTAGATAAAAGACTTGAAAAGTAAGCTTGAGTAGAGAAAAATGGATCCCAGGGTAATATGGAGGGAACTCCTGAAGGAGGAGATCACACATGTTTAATGCTACTGCGTCAGGTGGGTTCCCCTAGTCAAAGATGCATGTGTGAGATGGTCATCTGGGGGTGACCCCAGGAAACACTATGGGGGATGGGGAAGTGAGATGGAAGGGAAGGCAGCCAATGGAGGGGCTGTTACACAGCAAGCTACCACTGTAGACAGCTGGGGCTGTCCTGCTGGGGATCTCTGGGAGCCAGTGCAGAACTCACCTCAGGGAGGTCCGCTACCGTAGGCATACAGAAAACCTGCATTATAATCATCCCACTCAAGGGCATATTTACCCACCAGCTTCCATTAGTCATTGGTTGAGGGCTGCTCCTTAAGGGTTAACTCTCTAGCATTTCTGGTATGTTGTGGGCTCGGTGAGGCTAGGCCACTGCAGAAAGTTTTCATACAGGTAGAAAGTGCATAGTTGGAAAGCATGATGGTAAGGTCTAAGGGCTTGTGGGCAGGGAACCCTCAGTGACTATTCCACATAGACAGATTATTATTACCCACGTTTTGAAGACAAGAAAACAGAGGAACAGACAGGGCAAATAGCTTCCCGCGGTTACACAGACTGGAAAGAGTAGAACTGGCATAGAAGGAAGAAAAGAGAGCAGAGAACACTGTTCTTAGGGTACAGTTTGGAAAGACTAATAGACACACCCTCACTAGGTAGCATGCAGTTCAGAAAGGGGGTTTTTATTTTTTTGCTTTTTAGGACTGCACACGTGGGTGGCATATGGAGGTTCCCACGCTAGGGGTCGAATTGGAGCTACAGCTGCCGCCCTACACCACAGCCACAGCAACGCAAGATCTGAGACGTGTCTGTGACCTACACCACAGTTCATAGCAACACTGGATCCTTAACCCACTGAGTGAGGCCAGGGATTGAACCAGCATCCTCATGGATCCTAGTCATGTTTGTCAACTGCTAAGCCACGAAGGGAACTCCAGAGAGGGGATTTTTAACCTCTTCAGAATCGTGGTGTCAGGCCCCAATTGTAGGGAACAGGAGGTTGTATAACATTGGGCTCAGAAGGCCTATTCTACTTCACCGAGTGGGTTAGATGTAAGAAAAGACAGATGTTCTAGATCAGCTGAACCAGGAGCAGAATGACAGCTCAGAAGGGGGCATTCCACAGGCTTTTCTCAGGGTGTCCCAGAGACCTTTTCTTTTGTTTTGTAGTGTGTGCTAGGGGCTGGAAAGGCAAGTGAAGGTGGACTTGAGTGAATATAAGGGCTTTTTCATTGTTTGTTTCATACCTTGAGCTTTGTTTTGCCTTTGTGTGCAGGTGACAGTTGGTTTACAGGGGCCAGCTCCCCACTGGCCTATCTGGAGGGCCCTGGATTGGAATGCTCCTCAAGATCCACATGAGAGGTCTTTATATATGGGTATTAAATCCAGCACTGGCTTACCTCACATTGGTTTATCTTGGCTTACCTAACCTTGGTTTATCTGAGTTTAAAAGGAGAAAGAACTGTTAAAACCTAGCCAAGGGCAGAAATATCCCCAGTCCCCTTTTCATTGTTACTGGTCTGACCTGCTCTATCAGCTTGAAAAGTAAACATCATGAGTCACCTTTATTTTTCACTCAGACCTCCCCCTTCCTCCATGCTTTATTATTATTAAGTCCAATACCTTCCTCTTTAGGTTTCACTTTCCCAACGTCTGTCACAATTATTTAGAAGCCCTGGAGTTTCTCAGTCCTACCTGATCAATACCCCCACTGCCATTGCCACGTGCAGCCACAGGGTGTCACTGTTGAAGAGGGGCCTGCAGAGCCCCCTGTTTCAGGGACACTGCTTTTCTGCCATGATCTGTTCAGGTCACATTAGATACCCACTTTGGGTCACATGCTTGGCCATTACTCTCCAAAGCACAACTACTGGGCCAGGCTGTGTTAAAACCATTTCCTTTTAACCCTCATCCATTCTCAGTCATCAGTCTGATCTCTCGTGCCTTGTAGCCCACCCTGGTTTACCCTTTGAAGAATAAGAGCTGGGTAGTTGGTTTCTTCCTTTCCAGAAAGCCCCAGCTCCTTATTCAAACTGGTCTTTCTCCTCTCCAGCCAGATCTGCATACCACTTAACTAATAGTTTGATTTTAAGAGACATTTCTCTGAACAAAGAAAGTTTGCCATACCTTCTTACTAAACAGTCATCCCATTAAGACTTGATTTCCTTGAAACTCAGTGAAAGCACGGGAGCTATAAGTACAGGTTTGAGACTGAGGCTTGATCTCAAGTCTGTGACATTGGCTAATTATTTACCTCTGTGAACCATCTATCAAGAAGAGATGATGATAATACTTGCCTTATAAATGCAACACTAGAGCCCTTTGTGCAGTCTGGCATATTATAAGTGTTCAACGAATGTTTATTAATACAACTTATTATTACTTACTGCTGTAGTAATAATAATGATAATGATAATAGCAATAAACACATCTAGAATAGATAAAGAAGATCTGGTACATATATACAATGGAATATTACCCAGCCATTAAAAGAAAGAAATAATGCCATTTGCAGCAACATGGATGGACCTAGAGATTATCATACTAAGTGAAGTAAATCAGAGAAAAACAAATATCATATGACATCACTTATATGTGCAGTCTAAAAAAACAATATGAATGAGCTTCTTTATAAAACAGAAACAGGCTCACAGAGTTAGAAAACAAACTTATGGTTACCAAAAGGTAAAGGTGTTGGGGAGGGATAAATTTGGAGGTTGGGATTAACGTATATACACTACTATATATAAAATAATCAACAAGAAACTACTATATAGCACAGGGAACTCTACTCAATGTTCTAAAAGAACCTTTTTTTTTTTTTGGCTTTTTGGCTTTTTGCCTTATCTAGGGCCGCACCCGCAGCATATGCAGGTTCCCAGGCTAGGGGTCTAACAGGAGCTGTAGCTGTCGACCTTCGCCACAGCCACAGCAACGCCAGATCCGAGCTGCGTCTGCAACATACACCACAGCTCACGGCAACGCCGGATCCTTAACCCACTGAGCAAGGCCAGGGATCGAACCCATAACCTCGTGGTTCCTAGTCGGATTCGTTAACCACTGAGCCACGACGGGAACTCCTAAAAGAAACTCTATGGGAAAAGACTCTGAAAAAGAATACAGGTATATGTATAACTAAATCACTTTGCTGTACACCTGAAACTAATACAACATTATAAATCAACTACACTTCAGTTTAAAATTTTTAAATAATAATGATAAATACATCTAAGAAAGCTGACCCTATGACCTTTGCTTTTGATGTCATTAGAAGCTCACACAGACCTTGAGTTTTGGACCACAGGGTTCATACAGAAGACTCTTTCCTTTCACTTGACCCAATAAGTGTGTCTTTAGTTCCACATTCAAGCCATGTTTTTTTTTTTTTTTTCTAACACTGCATTCAACAGAGGGTGACTTAACTGCATTTCATCCAAACATCACCCACCTCATTGAACTTGAGGAAATTTATTCTCCTCTCCCCTCTCCCTCCATGGAACCACATTAAGTTGCACTGATCTAGGCAAATGAGCTCTGAAAACTGATTAAAGACCAATTTTTCCATTTTTGAAAATACCAATGAACTATGGTGGGGTGGGAGTGGATCATGTCAGTGAGACGTAGCACTGGACCTCAGGACTGCCCCTGTTGGCACATGAGCAGGTGCCTGAGGGGCCGCCATTTCTCCAGGCTCAGAGCACAGTCTCTGGCTACACCCATATTCTGGTCAAAATTGAATCCTATTTTTCTGGAGTTACAAATACAAATGGACATTCTTCCTTCTTTCTGGTCTTGGCCCAGTAGCTCTGAGCATTCTTCATGAAAGGTTGGAATAAAGAAGCTTGGGGACAGACAGGCACCCTCTGGAGTAGCTGCTGTTCTCTCCTTATCAGCATCAGGCCTGGAGGGGCTTGTGAAGGGGTGGTGGGCAGGTCAGCAGCAGAGGGAAGGGAAGAAAACAGACTGATACAGAGGCTCAGAGCTCTGGAGTACTTGGTCTCCTTCAGTTTCAACCTGGGCTTTAATCTCACAGTAAGCCTCTGCCTGGAACAGACTGTGGACAATGCCTACTTGTGCAACATGGGGGTGTCATATCAGGATCCCAGGCAACACGCATCTAGGTGTTGCTAGGTAAAGAGGCTGTCCAAGTTCAAATACCAATGTACACAGGATATTCTATCTTAATTGCATGAAGAAGCTAGAGCAACATTTTTTTAAATTTGGTCCTGTTTCAAATGAAGCAAGCATTTATGATAAAAGTTTAGAACCAGGGGATAGGTTAAATCAATTACTGTACATCTCACAGTGATTGTGATGAATGTCTTAAAAATCGTAATATCAGGAGTTCCCGTCGTGGTTCAGCAGAAACAAGTCTGACTGGAATCCATGAGGACGCAGATTCGATCCCTGGCCTGGCTCAGTGGGTTAAGGATCTGGCATTGCTGTGAGCTGTGGTATAGGTTGCAGATGCGGCTTGGATCTGGTGTTGCTACGGCTGTGGCGTAGGCCAGCAGCTACAGCTCTGATTCAACCCCTTGCCTGGGAACCTCCATGTGCCATGGGTATGGCCCTAAAAAGACAAAAAAAAAAAAAATCATGATGTCAGTATTTTTACTGAGAGGGAGCGACGGTCATAATACACTTTTTAAGTAAGAAAAGGACTTTGGAGATGCTCATGTGCATTGTAATTCTGTGTTGATTTGTTTAAACATATGTGTGTTCATGTAGCTGTATGCAAGAAGACCACTGGAAAAGATATATAACAAGATGTTAAAACAGAACTTGGGTTTGAGGGGTGTTATTTACTTTTCTTTCCTCTTTTTCTTGCTTTGTAATTTTATTTATTTTACCTCACTGATCTTTCTAGAGAGCCTGTATTTATTGAGCAGCTACTAAGCATCAGGCAGATGGTCTCCTCTTTACTTCTGAAAGGAAGTTGTCTGAAGATGAGGGAACCCAGAGAGGTTAGACCTTCTACCCAGTATTATAAAAGTGGGAATTCATCCAGTTTGACCTCCAGAACCCAATGTCATCTTCCTCCCTCAGGCGAGGCTAACTAAATGGTGGGTGAATTGGGGAAAAGCTGCCACCCAGAAGCCTCTGATGCCCTGCGCTGACTCCAGGCCCAATCAGATACTGACCCAGGTCAGCATAACTCACTCCAGTGCCCTCAGGCTGCTAATGCAGGCTCCTTCCTGTGCAGGTCTGGTCCAGGGCCTGGACTGGGCCATACCTTCAGGCGAAGCTCCCCGGTACCTGCCTCAGCCTGGGTGAGATGGCCAGCAACACCAACCTCCTGCCATTCATTCACACGTGTGTCACCAAAGTGGGATAATATGTCAAACATTCATTAGTATTTTTGTTTCTTCCCCACTAAGTGTGAATACTTTCATTTTGAAGGCTGATGCAGTTATCGATGTATCTCTCCCTTGTGAGAACTTCGTATCTATGGTTTCCTTTTGACTGTTTATTCCCAGGCTGAAAGGCATGGAAGTTTGGAGAATAGAGGGTAGTGGGTGGCTGACTATTCATTTTCCTCCTGAGACCCAGGTAGCTTCTGTTCCCACACTGCAAGTCTGGATGAGGAAGAGTCAGGAGAATGTCTGCAGGAAGGATCCTTGGGGTACTCATTTTCAACCTTGACTGCATATTAAGATCACCAAGGAAGTTTTAAAAACTGTTGGTGCCTAAGTCCACTGCCACAAATTCAGATTTAATGGGTCTTGGGTATAGCCTTGGCACTGCGAATTTCAAAAGCTCCCCAAGTGATTCTAAGGTGTGTCTAAGGCTGAGAACTGCGGCCTAGAACACCTGACCCACCTCCCTCCAGAGTCCATGGAGGTGTAAAGTTGGTTTGGAGAAAATAGTTTTTTCTTCCTGGTCAGCTCCTACCTAAATGAAGAAGTGTGGGTTAAGCTCTTGGGAGGACTCGGGGTTCTCAGTAGCACCCTGGGAAAAGGGGTCCTCAGAGATACGGAGCCCGTTTCTGACTCTCTCTCCCCTCTTTTACACAGTATGGAATTGTGCTCGATGCTGGGTCTTCCAGAACCACAGTCTACGTGTATCAGTGGCCAGCAGAGAAGGAGAATAATACTGGAGTGGTCAGTCAGACTTTCAAATGCAGTGTAAAAGGTAAGGCCAAGGGAAGCAGGGGAGTGTCCCATTGTCCTTCAGAGGCCTGCAGGGATCCTGAGAGGCTGCCTGGAGGCAGACAGTGAGCACTTGGCTGGGTGCAGGGAAATATGAGACTGCTACTTATCAGTGCAGTGACCTTAGGCCGGTTCTTTGCTTTTCTGGGTTTCAGATGTCTCATCAACAAAATGGGGGGGGGGGTTCAAAAATTGTGAATGATTTTAGCTTCTACCCTGCTGCACTTTCATGGATGCTGGTGGACCCAACACTCCCGGGTTAGAATTAAAGGACAGTTTATGGCTTACGGTGATAGCTGTAGCCTGAGTATCAGCATTTTCTTGCACTGGTTCTTTAAGTCTCAATTTGCTCAGGATGATGTAAAGAGGGCCAGCTGGTACATACTCCCACAGTGGGTTGTGTTACAGAAAGGGAACCCTGAGATTAGTGAATCTGAAACATTTATAAAGGGCACCTGCCTTTTGCTCTTGAGGGAAATCCTATCTGTATCTTCCAAGTCTGTTTGTTATGCAAATATCCTTGAAAAGATAGTCCAGAACAAAGGCAGTCATTGCCTCTGGTCACAAGACATGCAGAAACAGGAGAAACTCATGGAAAATTGTATACCAATAGGCTGTGCATATCAGCAGGGAGATATCAGGTAGAGAGAGAGAGACAGGGGTGGACAGTAAAAATGTAAGAATATCTTAGGTCACAGGCTGGTTAAAGAAGGTGGTGAACTCTCTTTGACTGGTGAGCTGCCAACCCTTGTAACAGAACTTTCATCAGCATCTTTAATGACACTCCACACACTCCCTGCTTCTGCCACAACATATCCTGAATGTTATGTTTACTGTTCCCTTGTTCTTCTTTATAATTGTGTCCTTAGGCATTTAGTTTTTCCTTTTTTGAAAATGAAATCAAGCACATACTTATAACTGAAACTGAACATTTACTCTCTGTAATTTGTTTTGTTCACTACCACTAGGTGTTTAAAATTCATCTGTGTTGGAGTTTCTGTTGTGACTCAGTGGTTAACAAATCCGACTAGGAACCATGAGGTTGCAGGTTCGATCCCTGGCCTTGCTCAGTGGGTTAAGGGTCCGGCGTTGCCGTGAGCTGTGGTGTAGGTTGCAGACGCAGCTCGGATCCCATGTTGCTGTGGCTGTGGCGTAGGCCGGCAGCTACAGCCTCCTGTTAGACCCCTAGCCTGGGAGCCTCCATATGCTGCGGGTGCGGCCCTAGATAAGGCAAAAAAAAAAAGACAAAAAAAAAATTCATCTATATTGTTATGAGTAGCAGTATCTCATTTATTTTTCCCTGTTGATGAATATTTGTATTTCCCCAGTAACTAATAATGTTAAGTATCTTTTCATATATTTATGAGTATTTCTGTCTCTGTGAAATGCCTCTTCATGTCTTTTGCTCGTTATTGTACTGAATTGCTTTATTTTTTTCTACTGAGTCACTGGAATTCTTTATATATATTCTGAATATGAATGCTTTGCTAATATTATTATAATATTGCTGCTAATATCCTCTCACAATTTATGGTTTGTCTCTTTAGTTTCTTCATCTTATCCTTGGTCTGCTATATGTAAAGCAGGTAGCAAACGCCTGGCAGACAGTGGGCACTCAATAAGTGTTAGCTATTATTAATCATGGGGCACCACACGTTAGAGCTCCCAGTCAATATCCTTGCCAAAAGTTTACTCTAACCCAGTTGTAAGATCTGTCTTTACCCCCAGGACGGCACTTCAGCCAAGTCAGTCTTGATAGCTTCTGACTGTAGGGAAAGGTGGCACTTTCATGGGGAGGGACCTAGGCAGTCTCTCAGGGGAAGGGGCCCTTAGCCCATCCTGGATGTGATTTAGGGGAGGGGCAAGGTCATGAAGCCTACACCACACCCATAATTGGATCTTCCCTTTGATCACAGTAGCCTCAGGGATCCATATATACTCAGAATGACCAGAAGACCACAAACTGCAGCTCAAGTTAGAGTTTAAGTTTGGCAAGTGTCATCCCCTCGAGGACACGTGGCTTAGCTAAGCATAATTTGGGTTTTCGGTTTCTCGGTTGCAAATTTTCCCAGGTCTTCCCTTCCTTGGCCAGTTTGAGGGAGTAATGAATGCTTGCTTTCCCAGTGGTGTTTCTTGGATTTCTGGGTCCCTAGAAATGTCTTTCTTGAGGGTCCCTGGTAAGTATCTGTCCTCAGGTGCTGTCCATGAGTTCACTGGGTGCTGCCTTAAGTTGCTGGTCCCCATGCTGGTGTCTGTAGATTTGGCTGCTTGCTGTAAAGCCTTTCCCTGGCTGGCACTGTTTCCTTGCCTGGCCTTTACAGGGTACAGGACTCGTGCTTACTGCTGCCTCCTTCCACAGTGACATTCATGTTTTCCCTTTAAACCAGCAGTTAAAAATTATTTAAACTTTACTGGGGCCTAAGCTTGAACACCTCCTCCATTGCAAGACCTTCAAGAGTTGCTCCAGGGACTAGGCCACTACAGTGTTGAAAAGCATCCTTTGCTTAAAAACATGCCTTTTGCTTCTGTCCACCTCAAGTAAGTCCTCTGTCATCTGTTCAACACTTTAAAATTCCTAGATTGGAATAGAATTTTAGCTCTTTACCACCCCCCCTTTTTTTTTGGCCATGCCTGTGGCATGTGGAAGTTCTGGGGCCAGGGATCGAACTGTGACACAGCAACAACCTGGATCACAGCAGTGACAATGTTGGATCCCCAACCCACTAAACCACCAGGGAACTCCTTTAACTCTTTTCTTGGGGTTGTGAATCCTAGTATCCCATGAGCCTATGAAGCCAATCTCCTTTTCCCTCTGAGAAGCTTAAGAAACCCTTATGAAAATAGGCCCTCGAGGGACATGCTCCAATATTCCACATTTCAGCATTCTAGCTGGACTCCTAACCAGTCCCTATCCACAGACCAGCTCTGCAGAATATATTTTGTTTGCTCTAGATTGGACTACACAATTCCCTTACTATAGTGTTGTGCGCTGATTTGAAAATCTCATTAATTGATTGCTTCATTTATGTTTTTAATAAATATTTATCGGGTGCCTCTTGTTTGCCAGTGCTGTTCTTAACACTGGGAATTCTAAAGTAAACAAAACATACAAAGTTTCTGCCATTACAGAACTTATGAATGATGGAGAGATAATAAATAAATGGGTATATGATGTCTGGGAGACATGCTGTGAACAGAAACCAAGCCAGGTAGATAGGTAGAGAGTGATCATGCTATTTTAGACAGGAACATCAAGAGAGAGCAAAGAAGGAGAGAGCTAAGAAGAGACAAGAGTGAGAGGGTGAGCTGTATACGTGTCTAAGGGAAGAACAAGCTGAGCAGAGGGCGTGGCAAGAGAAAAGGCCAAAGGTGGCAGCTGCTCAGCATTTTCTAGGAAAAGCAAAGGGACTGATGTGGCCAGGGGCAGAATGAGTAAGAGGAACAAAGGTGAGAAATAAAGACAAAGCCATCCCTGAGGCTGGCTCATGGAGGGCCTTGAGATGTGGTAAGGGGGTTGACTTTTACTCTAATGAATTCTGACCAGGGAACTAACACAATATGACATAAGTTTAACAGGTCCCTTTGTCAATATAGAACATATACCCAAGAGACTAAGATTAACCAGGCTTTTTAGAGCAGTGGAGAAGGGAAATGATATTATGGTGGTTTGGCCTAGACTGATGCTTCTCAACATGTGGCAGTTTTGCCCCCCAGGGAACATTTGTCAATGTCTGGGAAAGTTTTGATTGTCACAACTGGGGTTGGCAGTGCTTCTAGCAACTAGTGTTAGAGGACAGGGATGCTGATAACCAGTGCACAACACATAGGATAGCCCCCGCAACAAAGAATCATCCAGCCCCCAACATCAGTAGTCCTGAGGCTGAGAACCTCTGATTGAGAATGGTTCTGGGGAAGGGGGTGAGATGTACTCAGATCTGAGAGGTATTTTGAAAGTAGAACCAACAAGGTTTTATGATAGAGTAAATGTGTCATCTAAATTGATGGTGCCTAAGCATCAGTTCTGACTCAAGTAACTGTGCATGAAGGTTCCACCCCAAGTAACTGTATATGAAGGTTCCATCTCCTAAGAGTGGGCAACACTAGGGGTGGAATTGGTGGTGACATGGCAGTGATTAAAGAATTCGGTTTTGGACATATAAGTTGGAGATAACTAAAAATCGTCTAAGTTAGGGACAGCAAACATTTTCTGGAAAGAGCTAAAGGATAAATATTTTTCACTTGCTGGCCATATGGTCTCTGTTGTAACTACTCAACTCTCCCACTTCAGCGTGAAAAGCCATATTATATGCAGATAAACTAACATGTATGTATTTCAAGAAAACTTGATCTCTTGTACATGCCTAATGGGATATAAAATCTGGAAGTTCTCCTTCGGTGCAATGGGTTAAGGATCTGGCATTGCCACGGCTATGGTACAGACCGCAACTGTGGCATGGGTTCGATCCCTGTTCTAGGAACTTCCATCTGCCACAGGTGTGGCCAAAAAGAAAGGGGGGGGACTTTAAAAAATCTTAAACTGTTTTTTTTTGTGTGTGTCTTCTTGCCTTATCTAGGGCCACACCCACGGCATGTGGAGGTTCCCAGGCTAGGGGTCTAACAGGAGCTGTAGCTGCCAGCCTTTGCCACAGCCACAGCAACACCGGATCCTTAACCCACTGAGCAAGGTCAGGGATCGAACCCTCAACCTCATGGTTCCTAGTCAGATTCGTTAACCACTGAGCCACGATGGGAACTCCCTCATATGTTCTTAAATATACAAAACAAACAAAAAATCCTACATTGGTTAAATTAGGAAGATACTGGAGATATGATCTATATTTTTTATGCTGGTAAATTAAGGGAAAGAATCAAGCACCAATGTAGGATTATTAAAAACTGTTTAAAGGAACTCCTTAAACTGTTTTTAATAATCCTACATTGGTGGTAGTGCTGGTATTGTCATTGTCATACTGCGATTGTTATGTGTGGATTGTGAAATAAAGCAAATGAGTTATTAAGTTGGAGGTGCCGGGAAATAGGATTTTTTAGCATAGGAAAAGGACGATAAAGATGTAAGACCAGTGAATTAAAGAGAAAAAAAAACTGTAGTTTTGAATGAGAAATACCACTAAGTATGATGTATTTTTTCTTGAAATAAACTTTTCCCTAGGTGTGTCCTCTGGAAAGGCTTATTGTGAGAATGCTAGCGTCCAAATTTGGGACGCTAAATTCCACTACTCAGTAAAAGAAACAGGATTTCTTGGAGAAATAGCAGATTCCAGATCTGGGGCAGGAAGTGTATAAAGTCATTGATACATCTTATATCAGAAAGCAGAGAAGTTCTTAAATGCTTCTGGGATCATGTCAAAGGGACTCAGCAGCCAAACTGAAGAAAGAGTTCTGCTGGACAAAGATGGGCCATCAATAATAACTAGGAGTTCCCATTGTGGCTCAGTGGGTTGAGGACTGACACTGTCTTTTTGACGATGCAGATTCAGTCCCTGGCCTCGCTCAGTGGGTTAAGGATCCAACGTTGCCAGAAGCTGTGACATAGGTCTCAGATGTGGCTGGGATCTGATATTACTGTGGCTATGGCACAGGCTGCAGTTGCAGCTTCCATTCGAGCCCTGATCCAGGAACTTCCATATGCCCCAGGTGTGGCATTAAAAAAAAAAAAAAAGGCATGATAATTTCAGTGAATTGAAGCATATCAAATATATCTTTAAATTCTTTTTTTTTTTTTTTGTCTTTTTGCCTTTTCTAGGGCCGCACTTGCGGCATATGGAGGTTCCCAGGCTAGGCATCTAACAGGAGCTGTAGCCGTCGGCCTACACCACAGCCACAGCAACATGGGATCCGAGCCGCGTCTGCAACCTACACCACAGCCCACGGTAATGCCGAATCCTTAACCCAGTGAGCGAGGCCAGGGATCGAACCCACAACCTCATGGTTCCTGGTCGGATTTGTTAACCACTGAGCCACGACGGGAACTCCCCCATATGTTCTTAAATATACAAAACAAAAAACCCACATTGGTTAAATTAGGAAGATACTGGAGATGTGATCTATATTTTTTATGCTGGTAAATTAAGAGAAAGAATCAAGCACTTATCCTGCCTTCCCTGTACAAACTGTACTCTAGGGTAGCCAAATGGTGATGGAGAAGTTTTCCTCCTATAAAAGCATTTTACAGAATAGAAACAGACCCAGAGACTTTGAAAAATTTATGGTTACCAAAAGGGGCAGGGGAGGGTGGACTCGCGGTTTGGATGGAAATGTTCTAAAATTTGGTTGTAATGATGGTTGTACAACTATAAATATAGTAAAATTCACTTAATTTTTTAAAAAAGCATTTTAGGTAAAAAGTGACACAAGAAGATGGAAATAAAATATCACCATCTCATAAACCCTAATGGATCTAAGCAGTGATCACTGATGCCTATTAACAGCATAGAGAGAAAAACAATCACTTATTGGAAGTGCACATTAATCCCTATAAATTACGCTTTCTGAAAAATCCACACCTGAATCTGATTAAGCCTCTGCATTCAGTTGCCAATTTAAGTATGAAGAAAAAAACAGAAGGGGAAGGCACAATTTATATATTAAAAGAGACTTAAGGATGGAATTCCTGTTGTGGCTCAGTGGTTAACGAATCTGACTAGGAACCATGAGGTTGAGGGTTCAATCCCTGGCCTTGCTCAGTGGGTTAAGGATCTGGAGTTGCTGTGAGCTGTGGTGTAGGTTGCAGATGCGGTTCGGATCCCGCTTTGCTGTGGCTGTGGCGAAGGCCAGCAGCTACAGCTCCTGTTAGATCCCTAGCCTGGGAACCTCCATATGCTGCGAGTGCGGCCCTATATAAGGCAAAAAGACAAAAAAAAAAAAAAAAAAAAGACACTTAAGGAGTTCCCTTGTGGTGCAGTGGGTAAAGGATCCGATGCTGTCACTGTAGTGGCCCAGGCCACTGCTTTGGCATGGGTTTATCTTGGCCCAGGGAACTTCCATATGCCACAGGCATGGCCAAGAAAAAAGGAAAAGAAAGAAAAATGAGAGAGAGACTTGAGACATATCAACCAATTATAATGGATGGAATTTATTTTGATTCTAGTTCAAACAATCTAGATAGAAATGAGGCAATGAGAAGGAGAGAAAAAATATGAATATGTAGGGTCCATGGGATTCGTTATACTCTTTTCTATACTTTTATTTATATTTCAAATTTCCATAATGAGAACCTTTGTTTTTTTCTTAGGGCCACACCTGTAGCATATGGAAGTTCCCAGGGTAGGGGCTGAATCGGAGCTGCAGCTGCTGGCCTATGCCATAGCCACAGCAACACCAGATCCTTAACCCACTCAACAAGGCCAGGGGTCAAACCCACATCCTCATGGATACTAGTTAGATTTGTTACTGCTGAGCCACACTGGGAACTCCCATAATGAGAACTTTTCTAAAGCAGGATTGGGTCATTTTTTTCACCTTTAAAATTCCTTCCTTCCATACTTTGGGAGCTGACTCACTGGTATGACCACATGGCACTTAACACATACACCTGTTTTCAACAGTCTAATAAAAACACATTAATTTCCAGAGCTGATTTGTTTTGTATTTAAAAGTTGTACCACTCTTGTTGCTTCCTGGGAATGCTAAGAAGTGCGGACTGCTTGCTTTTCAGGCTCTGGGATCTCTAGCTATGGGGAAAACCCCCAGGATGTCCCCAAAGCCTTTGAGGATTGCATGCAAAAAGTCAAGGGGCAGATTCCAGCCCACCTCCATGGATCCACCTGCATTTACCTGGGGGCCACGGCTGGAATGCGCTTGCTGAGGTAAGGGCTAGAATGGCATTGAAGGAGCCCATTGGGACAAAATAGCCAGGAATGTGTTGAGCCCTTCTATAAATATAACTCTATTTCTGGGAATAAGTCCAAAAGAAAGATGCTCATATTCTGCTATAAATTCAGGCTTTAAAAATTAGGAAATGTTTAGTATTTTTTTAATACTCAGAAATAAACAGTTCTAAAATTGATTCCCTTTCCCTTGGTGATTTTACTGAGAACTCTGAAAAAAAGGAAGGTAACAAAATCTACTCATGAGACAAACCTCTAGTTTTTAAAAAAAGTAAAAACTGGTTTTGACCCCTGGTATTTTGACACCTATGCACAACCAGTTCCACTAAGTGCAACCCACTCTACTACTAAACTGTGTAGCTTCCATTCATGTACAAAATGTCACTGAGATCTGATTTCAAATAATGGGATTTCTACATCTCACCCCAGTCAAAGCCTCTGGAGTTATTACAAAACAAACATCTCATTTCATCCAGTTAAGGAGTTCCTTCTAAATTTGCAGCCATGACATTAGCCCAGTTGCATTATTTTTGTATGTCCTTTCTCTTCATTTTTTTCTCCATTACAGTATTTCCTTGACCTTAAAATAAAAGAACAATAGTTTTAAAAAAAAAAAAACATCAAACTGAAATCTATCTAAATTAAAGGGTAGAGGCTGCTCTATACTTTGAAAATAAGCCTTTCTCCCCAAAAGATGACACATTCTGCTTCGAAGCCACTTTGTCTGTGATCCCAGGAATGTAAAATTATATGTATTTTCTTCATTTGCCCACATGAAGAAAATACAAAGGAACAAACAAACAGAGCCACTTTAACATGACTATTTTGAAAAAATCATGACACACCCTCAGTTGGATTGGGCATTTTCTTTGCAGTTTTCCTCTCCTTGTTTCTACCCCTATGTCCTGGTTGACCATGTAGAATGTATAAGGAAGTCATATTTCTTTGCTCAATCTTGAGATCTGTGGTGCGCTTTCAAAATTATTGCGTTTACCTAAGATAGAAATGATAGGGAAATCCCTTCCTTCTGCTTTTTCTTTCTTACAGAAACAAAGAACCCAACACTTTCTTGTTGCTTTCCTCCCAGTCCTTTCAGTGAGAAATCATTCAAAGGCTCTAGCATTTATAGTCCATGACAAAACCATGGAATAGAAAGCTCATCACTTGGGAAAAAAGTGAATGTCCCAGCTGAATAAATTAAATATTAAATTCCTCCTTGTAAAACTTCCTGATGGTGATCCATTTTTTTCTGAGGAACTAGCTGATATTTTAACTGCTAGAAATGTTAAACATATTATTTAAAAAAAAAACAATAATGAGAGTCCTTGAGTTGGGAACTGATAAAACTAGGAAAATTCTTAATTATTTTCCAAGCATTAGTAATTTGCTACTGAACTAGAATGGACATCTGCTTATAGCACTGCTCTTTCTTCTTCTTGAGCCAAGAGTGAGCCAGTGCTCCTGACTTTTTTTTAAACCCACTGATGAAAGGGAAGAGTCTCCCAAGTGAGCTTTCTTCCACAGGTTAAAATGGCAGCAGATGAATGATATAATTGTTATGTCATGGGTGTTATGAATGTTATTTTGCCACTCCTCCACGGGTCAGTGCACAGTGGATTTCAATTCAGTGACAGCCGTGATGGCCATCATATCCTCTCACAATGAAGCCATCCCAAAGAGCATAGCAGGGACAGCTGAAAACTCAACTTTCTTCCTTTCCCCCTACCTCCTAAGTTCCCCTTCCTTCTGGCCTTATGAAGGCTTCTTTTTATGGTGCCCGAAGAGATTACTTCTGGCACTCCTAGGTCTTTACCATTATTTCCTCTGCTGATCTGAGAGCAATAGTGATTGAGCAAGAAGCTGTTTTGATTAGTTGGTTGCTACAGAGCAGAAAAGGAACAGGTAGGGGAAGAGAGAATAACTGGTGTTTTTACTGGCAGCTATTTTCCTGCTTGGCAGTTTGACAGGTAACAAGTGCATCCTGCCTTCATGGCTGCCTGGTAGACTTCAACTTGCAAAAGGAGTTGCTACGTCTTATATACATCTGGAAAACTGTCCCTGCCTGCAGGGGGTTGGGAGGTTATTTTAAGATTGTTGTCTAGGCACTCAGCCTTTTGTGTTCTGTGCCTTGCATAGGTTGCAAAACGAAACAGCAGCTAATGAAGTCCTTGCAAGCATCCAGAACTACTTCGAGTCTCAGCCCTTTGATTTTAGGGGTGCTCAAATCATTTCTGGGCAAGAGGAAGGGATATATGGATGGATTACAGCCAACTATTTAATGGGAAATTTCCTGGAGGTGTGTGAAAACAAATGCATGGTTTTTAATCTTGCTGTTTATCCTTTCCCCCATGGTTGGTAGCTTTAGCAGAGGTGCATGCCAACAGAGCCAACTGTCCTGTGTCTTTTCTATCATATAAAGCATTAGGGAAACACCTATGATACAACAGCTAAGAAAAGACATATAGCTGGGGCAAAATCTTGGGCAAGACGTTAACAAAATTAAATGAATGGGGGAAGAAAAATACCATCACTTTATCAGCCAATTAGAAATTGGAGGCTGAGGAGGATCTAAATCTAGCAGTGGGCTATGGATCATTTGAGGGGTAGCTGGAAAATGACCCTTCTAAGAAGTTCTGTTGCCATCTGGAACTTATAGAGCCCTCAGGCAGCCTGCTTCCCAGCTCATTCTGTGTCCTCCAGTCTCCTCATGCTCTAGTCCCCAGGTCTCTATGCTCCTCTGGTGCAGACACAACTGACTCCAAGAAGTAATCAGCATGTCAGAGAGGGCATAAACTGAGAACACCCAAACCATGTCCAGCCTAAGACATATTTTCTTCCCTTTAAATATATTTAATTTAATTTAGTTAATATTTTAGAAAATTCACATAAAAATCTACATTTCTAGCTTCTCCTGACCCCCTCACTCCCCAGAAGTTGGGAGAGGTGGTCAAAGCAGACTCACCTTCCAGCATGGCAACAACCAGCTGGAACAAAGAGTAGCTTGTGCATTCCAGACTTTGCCACAGTCCCCACCATTCCATATTGTAACACCTAATTTACTTCACTCATTTATGTTGCCTGTCCAGTCCCTGTAAACATCTGAGTTCACCATCCTTAATATAAAAGAGAGATCTGGCTCTGAATGCTCCCCGTGTCATATTGCTTACAATAAAAGATGAGTCTTGGATGGAGAACCCTGGCCAGTCAAAGACAGTACCATTTCTCTTTTTTCTTTCTTCTTTTTCCCACTATGTAGAAGAGTCTGTGGCATATGTGGGTGCATCCGAATGGAGTGGAGACCACAGGTGCCCTGGATTTAGGTGGTGCCTCCACCCAAATATCCTTTGCAGCAGAAGAGAAGGTGGGGCTGAACACCAGCGACATTATGAAGGTGTCCCTGTATGGCTATGAGTACACACTCTACACACATAGCTTCCAGTGCTATGGCCGGAATGAGGCTGAAAAGAGGTTTCTGGCACTTCTCCTTCAGGTACCTGAGCTGGGGCAACAGGTATTCCCTCAGGGGTCTTGGCTGAGGGAAAGATGCCTTGCATTTTGGTGATCTGTCCTTTCCAGAAGGTAGGATGGAAACAGCAGCATTTTCCTATTTACTTATGGGGGTTCAAGTTCTCTCTCTCTCTGATGTGTTGACCACTTCCAGTGTATTTGAATCAAAAGTCCAGGGGAATTCCAGAGCTCCAGGTGTTTTGTAAATGATTCAGGACTTGGGATCTTTTTTTTTTCCCCATTACAGCTGGTTTACAGATTTCTGTCAATTTTGCAACTGCACAGCTGTTGAGGACTTGGGATCTCTTTATGGACACAAATTGTTTTAAACCAGTAGATAAATAAGCCTAAAAATGTTGAGACTCCCCTGAGTGCAGACAAATTAATAAAAGTGGTCACAAGAGAAATGCTTGCTGACAGGGGAGAGGGCAGAGCACTCCCTAAGCTCGCCCTCATTTTAGATGAGTCTGTATTAGGCAGGTTTGAGGCCCTTTATATGGTGGGATTTTAGAGCAATCAAATTCCATCATATTGGTCAGTAATTCATATGGTAACTGTTCCAAGGCACAGATGGCTACTTAAGTCATTAACTAGAAGGCTGTCACTAATATAAATTTGCTTTTAGGGAGTTCCCATTGTGGCACAGTGGAAATAAATCTGACTAGTATCCATGAGGATGTGGGTTCGATCCCTAGCCTCGCTTAGCAGGTCGGTGATCCAGCACTGCTGTGAGCTGTGATATAAGTCACAGATGCAGCTCAGATCACGCATTGCTGCGGCTGTGGTGTAGGCCGGTAGCTATAGCCCCAATTTGACTCCTAGCGTGGGAACTTCCATATGCCACCATGTGCAGCCCTAAAAAGTAAACAAAACAAAACAAAATTTGCTGTTAATACCGTGTGTGTCAGTGAGAGCACTAGCATCATGGATATAATCTGAGACCCAAACTCCAGTGGTTGGGGGACATCAATCTCAGCCATGACTGAAAAGGGAAGATGAAGGGGAAATGAAGGGAGGAGCCTTGATCACTTAGAGGTGTACAAGGCCAACAGTTCAAGGCCACAGATCCTGGCTTCTGTGGGACAAGGCAGCGGAAAAGGGCTGGTCAGGCTATAAACATAGTGGACACAGCATCAGTAGGTTAACTTCCACCACTCCAAGCTGAGGAAGGAAGCAGTATTCCCTAGCCACTAGCATGCAGAAAAATTGGGTTGGTTTAAAAACATTAAGGTGTTGGGAGTTCCCCTTGCGGCTCAATAGAAATGAATCTGACTAGTATCCACGAGGATTCGGATTCTATCCCTGGCCTTGCTCAGTGGATTAATGATCTGGCATTGCCAGAGCTGCAATGTGGGTCGCGGAGGCAGCTTGGACCTCATGTTGCTATGGCACAGGACGGCAGCTGCAGCTCCCATTCAGCCCCTAGCCCGGAAACTTCCATATGCTGCAGGTGCAGCCCCAAAGAGAGAAAAAAAAACCACAAAGGTGTCATCAGCAGAATTCACATCTTCAGACCCCCACATTTACTGAATAGTCATGCAAAGTCGGTTGTGAGAATCTGCCCTCCAATTCTGGGCCACTCCCCCAACACTTCTCTTTCAACATCAGGAAAGTCTGTAGCCCCAGTATGCATGCCACATGTACTGTCGGGAGAGGCTGAACACTGCCGGGGAAGGACAGAGAAGGAACCCTGCAGGCAGCCCTGAACTACTCTTTCATGGCTTAGGAGACTCAGTGCTCACCCAGACTCTCATCTCCACCCCTCACTCAACCAAACCAAACCCCACAGGGAACCCAACCAAACCTTTCTAACTGCCTTTCCTCTTCTCTGTCTCCTTTTATTTCTAGCAATACTTAAAGTCTCTTCCTCTAGCTCTGGCCCTGGAGTGGGTGGAGGGTGAGGGGCTCCTCTGATAGGAGAAGGGAGGCAGGTGAAATCACGCTTTTCCCAGGATGAATGGAGGTCTGAGAAGCTAACCTCTTACATGTGGCTGGCCCTAAGGAAGTTGGTGTGCTTGTGTGTGCACACATGTGAGTGCGCGCGCGTGTGTGTGTGTTCAAACCCACAAACTCCTACAACATTTGTTAAAGAATGACTATGTACCCAATAGTCTATAGTATAGAAGTGAATAGTCCACCTGAATGAAGTCTCATTTGAATTTGAGAATGCAGGTCTCAAGGTGTGAGCCTGGGACTAGGGGCAGAGGTAGGAGACCCCAGCCTCTGACCACAGACAGCTCACAGGGACGGGGGTGGGTTGCCTCCGACTTGCCAGATAATACCTGGATACCTGTAAAGGTGGCTCTGCTGTCTAAACCTTCTGACTCAGGTGAAGGTAAGGATCCAGGTGTGATGAGGACTACCCACAAATGCATGTCCCCACCTGCCTGACCAATAGTTTCATGTTCCAAAGATATGTTGCCAAGCCCCAATTTAGAAGGTTCCCAAAGGTTACTGCGTCATGAACACCAGTCGAGTCTTGTTTTTCTGGTCTGTAACGTAAGGGGCTACACAGTGTGGTGAGAATGACACCTAAATATATACTTTGCAAATTATTTCCTTAATAAGGAGTCTCCAGTCACCCTAGGGCTCAGTTCTCACTTGGATAGCATAGTAGATGTTAGGGACATATATTCACTTCGCTCCCTCTTTAAGATCTTATCCTCTGTTTTTTGTTTTTCTTTTTTGTCTTTTTAGGGCTGCACCCACAGCATATGGAAGTTCCCAGACTAGGGGTCAAATCGGAGCTGTAGCCACTGGCCTACACCACAGCCACAGCAACGCCGGATCCAAGTCGCATCTGCAACCTATACCAGAGCTCATGGCAATGCCAGACCTTAACCTACTGAGAGAGGCCAGGGATCAAACTTGCCTCCTCATGGATATTAGCCAGATTCGTTTCTGCTGAGCCATGATGGGAACTCCTTTTCTTCTGTTTTAAAGTAATACATGTTCGGCAACACCCAATGCTACTGCTTACATGTGGAAATTAAAAAGACAAAATGAACTTCTTTGCAGAACAGACAATTACTCACAGACTTTGGAAAACCTTTGGTTTTTCAAATAAGACAATCTGGGGGATGGGGGATGCACGGAGGGTTTGGGACGCAAATGCTAACAAACTGACTTGTGATGATTTTTGTACACCTATAATTGAAATAAAATTCATTAAGGAAAATAAAAAAATAAAATAAAAAATGCTATTATTTAAAAAAAAGAATAAAGTAATACATGTTCAGCGAAAAAAAAATTAAAAATACAAACATAAAAATATAAATTATAGGGCATTCCCATTGTGGCTCAGCAGGTTATGAACCCGACTAGTACCCATGAGGATGCAGGTTTGATCCCTCAGTGAGTTAAGGATCCAGTGCTGCCGTGAGCTGTGGTGTAGGTCCCAGATGTGGCTTAGATCTGGCGTTGCTGTGGCTGTGGTGTAGGCTGGCAGCCGCAGCTCTGATTCAACCCCTGGCCTGTGAAATTCCATATGCCTCGGGTACAGCCCTAAAAAAAAAAAAAAAAAAAGGAATATAAATTATAAAATAAACAAACAAAATCTGGTATTAACCACCACCCACATACTGTTGCATATTCTTCCAGGTTTTTTTTCCATGTAGGAATATGTGTATTTACAAATTTGCCTTCATATGGTATATACAGTTTTATATCCATCTTTTTATTTTTTTACTACCTAACCACACAGCAAACGCAGTTCCTGTCTTATTAAACATCCTTTGAAATTATTATTTTTAGAGATGCATAATATTCCCAGTACCATTATTTAAAAAGCAAAACTAGGAGTTCCTGTTGTGGAACAGTGGAAACGAATCCAACTAGTAAACTTGAGGTTGCGGGTTCAATCTCTGACCTAGCTCAGTGGGTTAAGGATCTGGCATTGCCATGAGCTGTGGTGTAGGTTGCAGATGTGGCTTGGATCCTGGGTTACTATGGCTGTGATGCAGGCCAGCAACTATAGCTCTGATTCAACCCCTAGCCTGGGAATCTCCACATGCCATGGATATGGCCCCAAAAAGCCAAAAAAAAAAAAAAAAGAAAAGAAAAGCAAACCTATATTGGTCATTTTATTATAAAAGAAAGTACAATTTTTACTGTAAAAGTGTCAAGCTATATAAAAAGGTGTTAAAATAAAAACGAAGGAATCTCCCTCCAGTCCTACTCACTGAAAGTCTTCATTGATCACAGCTTGAGATGCTGTTGTTCTTTGCTTTCCTGGTCAATACATTACTTGTTTTCTTTCTTATTTAATATTCCATAATTTATCAACAATTCCTCTATGTCCTTTTTTGCTGCTCCAACAGTAACATAGTAAACTTTGTACCTATAGCTTACGAATTCTTGAGCCTCCAGAAAAGAGTGATTTCTAACACCTCGCTCTTGTACCTAGGATTCTACCACAGAGACTGCATTCACTAACCCCTGTTACCCTCGGAATTACAACACCACCTTCACCGCGGCACACGTGTTTGGCAGCCTGTGCACAGTGGACCTGAGGCCTGAAACTTACGACCCTAACAATATCATCACTTTTGAAGGAACTGGGGACCCATCACTGTGTAGGGAAAAGGTGGCATCCCTATTTAACTTCAAAGCTTGCCATGACCAAGAAGCCTGTTCCTTCAATGGGGTGTATCAGCCAAAAGTTAAAGGATCATTTGTGGTAAGAGCAAAGCCATTGAAAGATTCCTTTCTTCCCCACTGAATATTTATGTCTCACCTTTCTATTTTTCCTCAGCTGAACTGCTTCCCACTTTCTTATTCCCTACCCTGCAACCTCCATATTATATCCCATTCTGAGAACTGACTTTCTTCTGACTTCCTACAGGCTTTTGCAGGATTCTACTATACAGCCAGTGCTTTCAACCTTTCTGGGAGCTTTTCCCTACGCACATTCAACTCGAGCATGTGGAATTTCTGCTCACAGAATTGGAGTCAGGTCAGTATTGAAAGAGAAAGGATCCTGGAGTTCCTATCATGGCTCAGTGGTTAATGAACCCGACTAGCAACCATGAGGATGAGGGTTCGATCCCTGGCCTCGCTCAGTGAGTTAAGGATTTGGCGTTGCTGTGAGCTGTGGTGTAAGGTCACAGACATGGCGTGGATCTCACGTTGCTGTGGCTGTGGTGTAGGCCAATGGCTACAGCTTTGATTGGACCCCTAGCCTGGGAACCTCCGTATGCTTTGCAAGTGCAGCCCTAAAAAGAAAAAGAAAATAAAATAAATAAATAAAATAATAAAAAATAATAAAGAGAAAGGATCCATATCACTACAAAATGGTAGAGCAGAGCAGATTCTGTTTTGTGTGCATGTATGTATGTGTTCTGAATTTAGCTTTATGCTGTTCTGCTTTCTCCACATCCATAAGATGGGGTCATAATGACCCCACCTTGCACTACTTTGTGGATTAACGTTCTAACCATGGGCACGATGGCTAAAACAGTGTTTGGTACATAATAAGCACTCTGTAAACTTAAGACTGTTCTTATATGATGTTGTATAGGGATTTTTTTTTTTGAAGTATAAGGGATGAGGTGTATATATACAGAATATCACTCAACCATAAAGAAGAGTGAAATTTTCCATTTGCAACATGAATGGACCTGGAGGTTACCGTGCACAGTGAGATAATTAGAGGAAGACAAGTACTATATGTTATTACATAGATGTGCAATCTAAAAAATAAAACAAACATAAAAATAGGGATGCCTTTTATTATTGCATTCTTTTTTTCTTTTTTGGCCATCCAGTGGTATGTGGAGTTACCAGGCTAGAAATCAGATCTGAGTCACAGTTGTGACCTACTCCACAGCTGCCACAATGCTGGATCCATTAACCCACTGCTGTGGGTGGGAACTGAACCTGCACCCCGTTGCTGCAGAGATGCCACCGATCACGTTGCACAACAGTGGGCTCTCAAAATGTATTATTTTATAGTAATTTCTTTTTTCTTAGCTGTACCTGTGGCGTACAGAAGTTATTGGGCCAGGGATCGAAACTGTACCACAGCAGTGACCAGAGTCATAGCAGTGACAACACTGGATCCTTAACCAGCTGCACCATCAGGGAACTCTTATAGCAATTTTAATTATGAAATTCTGGATGTTAAAGTTCTTAAATATGACTGCCTAGCTAAGATGTTCTGAAATGTGCATTTTAAAACCTGCCTCCTCCCTGTTTTGAATCTGCCTTCAGCTTCCGCTGCTGCTCCCCCGGTTTGATGAAGAGTATGCTCGCTCCTACTGCTTCTCAGCCCACTACATCTACCACCTGCTTATAAATGGATACAAATTCACTGAGGATACCTGGCCCCAAATACATTTTAAAAAAGAAGTAAGTCAAAGCACAAGTTGTTTTCTCCTCTTTCTCTCAAAATAAATGTTTCTGTACGTGTGTGAAAGAACTGTAGAAAATAATTGGGGATTTAAATTTGCTGAAAAGGAACCGATGAGACTTGATCCCTTGTGAGCTTATGAGAAGAGATGATGGAGAATTCAGAAGAGGTGGTCACCAAAAACCCTCCATGTGAGTTAAGGACAGGAAGCCAGGAACCATGGAATCTGAGCTCTGTGCGGGCAGGACCTGCTTTCTCATCCTCATATTTCTAGCATTCTACACAGGGCAGAGAACCTGTAAGATCCTTAGTAAATGCTTATTGAGTGAATGCATTAATACATTAAGGAGCTGAGACTTTTCATCCTGAAAAGAAGCTTCAAATATAACAGTTTTGTTAAGAGGATAGTAACTAATTGCTCTCCATTTTATGCAGATGTCAGAATGAGATATATGCTGTAGAGCATAAAAGCAGCACTAAATAAGAGTTTGCTCTTGGAGTGAGTCTGAGGTCACTGTACTCACTCTCGAGTGTACAGAATGGTCTGTTGCTAGAATGCCAGCTCTCACCAGGTGACTCTTTGGTGAGGGGCCTCTGTACCTTGTATCAGGACTCAGAGTTGCTGATATGTTCATCCAGCACTCTGTTCCCTGGGTTTTGGGAGGGTTTTCTCATTTCAGGAATAGCTAATATAAAGCCTGAAGTATGTTTGGAGTCAGTCTGTTCAATATTAGCTTCAGCAATAATTAGATTGAAGCAAGCAATATCCAGCATTAGGCCTGGGACTGTTTACTTTTACATAGATAAAATTGAATCATCTACAAAAAATAAGGATGTCTGGAGACCTGTAAGAACTGTTAGTGGTATCTACTCACCAAGCTTTGTTTCTAATGAATCTAATTACCAGGAAAATATATTATGAGAATGGGGAATGACTTTTCATTAAATACCAATTTGGGTGGATACAGAATTCTAGGTTTCAAGTTCTTTTCCTTTATTTATTAAAAATTTTATACTCAGTCAAATTAGTATCCAAATGTGAGGGTATAAAAAGACTTCAGGAGATTTATCACAAGAAGATTTATATCCAAAATATTTTTGGAGGAAGTGGTCAAATAAGAAGAGAAATAAACCCAGATGTAAGAAGAAATAATGCTGTGGATTAATATTCATATTAAAAAAGAAAACCAACACCACAGAAAAATAAAAGAAAACTAACACCAAAGTTAATTAATCCATTAATTAAAAATTAATGGATTGTTATGAATCCATTTATAACAACCAGAATTCTAATATAGCTAAGTGATGCAGGTGAGGTGGGGGTCACAGGATAAAGGGACATAAGAGTGGCCTAAAATGCTCATTTTAAAAAGGGGAACAGGAGCACCCGTCGAGGCTCAGTGGTTAACGAATCTGTCTAGGAACCATGAGGTTGCAGGTTCAATCCCTGGCCTAGCTCAGCGGGTTAAGGATCCGGCGTTGCCATGAGCTGTGGTTAGGTCGCAAACGTGGCTTGGATCCCGCATTGCTATGGCTGTGGTGTAGGCCAGCAGCTAAAGCTCCGAATAGACCCCTAGCCTGGGAACCTCCATATGCTGCAAGTGTGACCCTAGGAAAGGCAAAAAGACAAAAAAATAAAATAAGAAACATAAAAATAAAAAGTGGAACATAGTTATACCATTTTTGAGGTAATAAAGGAAAAATAGGGAAATGGCACTTAATGAAAATTTAAAACTAGGATATTAGAAAGAGGTCCAAATAATATCAATAATCACAGTAACATAAATGGACTAAATCTACCAGTTAAAAGAAATTTTCAGGTTGAGTTTTTTAAAAATCAAACATATGTTGTTTATAAGAAAAATATTTAGGTTTTAAGCATAAAGACAAGAAGAGATTGAAAGTTAAAAAAATTTCACCATTGGGAAAACATTACCCAAAAGAAAATTGGTGTAGCTATTTAATATCTGACAGAGTATTCTTTTTTTTTTTTGTCTTTTTTGCCTTTATGTGGAGCTGCACTCGCGGCATATGGAGGTTCTCAGGCTAGGGGTCTAACAGGAGCTGTAGCTGCCGGCCTTCGCCACAGCCACAGCAACGTGGGATCCAAGCCGCGTCTGCAACCTACACCACAGCTCACAGCAACGCCGGATCCTTAACCCACTGAGCAAGGCCAGGGATCGAACCCGCAACCTCATGGTTCTTAGTCAGATTCGTTAACCACTGAGCCACAAAGGGAACCCCACAGAGTATTCTTTAAGATAAAGAATATCATTTGAGATAGACTAACACAAGGATTAAAAAGTTCAACTCATTAAGAAGACTGTAAATTTCAAACACTTATACATCTAATATATAGCCTAAAAACTTGTAAAAGAAAATGAAGGAATTATCAGATGAAAGTGACAAAGTCTGTTTAGACCGACTCCCTGTTCTCAGAAACTGGTTCTAGGTTCAGTAAAACATGCATCGCCTTCTTTCTTTAGCTATAGTCACTTCTGTACCCAATGACAGAAAAACTCTCACTGTTATTAACTGTGCCTTTTTCATGCCTGGCTGTGACAAGGCAGTGGTGATTAGCTCTTCCAGGTATTTCCTCTGTAGTGGGGGAAGTTGGGCCCTCGAACTTCTGTGGTCACAGTGACCTGGGTTCTAACCCAGTCTCTGCAGTGTCTGAATTTAGGCAAGTCCTTTGACCTCCTGAGGCCACAGTTTCCTGGGGGTGTCTCAGGAAGGTGGCTGTGGTATGACCTGGAGATATAAAACCATGCCTCAAACTCGACCCTAAGAACTGAGCTGACTCCTCTATTCCACAGGTGGGGAACAGCAGCATAGCCTGGTCTCTCGGCTATATGCTCAGCCTGACCAACCAGATCCCAGCTGAAAGCCCCCTGATCCGCCTGCCCATCAAGCCATCTGCCTTTATGGGCACCCTTGCCTTCTTTGCAGCAGTGACCTTGCTGTGTCTGACCTACCTTGTGTACCTGTGTGTGTTGTCCAGGAATCAGAGGCACTCACAGCATACCTTGGACCATGTGGTGGATTCTGAGTGAGCCTCACAAAGCAGGTCCTGGAGTCTGAGGGCTGCCCAGAACCAGCCTGGGGGGCACAAGGCAATGCAAGCAAAATGCCTACCTTCAGGAAACACAGCTGAAGTTAAATACATAGGTCATGTGCCTCTCAGATGCTGATTTATGCCAAAGCACCTTTTGGGGAGTCCCTCAATCTTTCTGTGCACGTTGCTCCACAAGAGATCCCATCACCCACTACCTGACCTATTGGGGGACAGAGAAGAGACAGGCCATCGCAGTCAGGCTCCTTATTCCAAGTGCCCCAGAGGAAGAGTATGTTGAGAATATGACTGTTTAATACTGAAGTATTGAACTCAGAGCTCAGTTCACATTTTCCCTCCTTTAGAAATGCCATATTCCTCCCAACAGGTTTGGAAGCAGGCAAGTGTATAATAAGCATCTGGCCTAATCACATGTCTCTCTCACTCTCTCTCTCGCTCACTCACTACATCCATGGCATTCAGAAGTTCCCAGGCAAGGGATTAAACCCATACCACAGCAGTGACCTAAGCCACAGCAGTGATAATGCCAGATCCCTAACATTTAGGCCACCAGGGAACTCCTCAGATATGTCATTTTATGCCTTCCTCTCTTTGGTCCTTAACTAAGGCTTTCCTTAACAACTCCATAAACATTGAGCTCCCTCAGATTGGTAGAATTTCCTTTCTAGGGGTGAGGGGGAGCCTTTTACCCTGAGAACAGTGGCCATAGCCAAGCTTCTCTAATGTAGGCAGAACATGAAGGACATACACACACATACCCAGAATGTCTGCCAGAAAACTGCAGGCCATTCCTAAAGTGGGATTCCCACTCCAGCCCTGGTCGTTAGATTGCCACCTGTGTGTGTATCATCCTCTTCACCTCCCCTTCCCATTGCTGTGTCCCTCTGTAAGCTGCTTACTCCTAGCAAGGCTGTCACATTCCAGATCATCCTGCCTTTGCTAGACTTTTACTTAGAGCTGTCTTTCCATCATTATCACCTTGTGTATATTTCGCCTACCATTCCCACAGGTATACCTAATGCTGTCACAAGACACCCTATTCTAAAATGTGTTTACTGATTACTTTCCTAGATAGTAGGCCTCTGCATAATAGCCACAGTTCTTGACTTTAAGGAAAGAAAAGGAAGCTGCAGGGACATTTAACCCAAAGTGGGATGGGAAAGAACTCCAGCAAGTCCAATGGTTACAAATTAAAAATAAGCGTTCTTTCAGATTATAGTTTGCTGAATATAGAATAAAGGAGTCTTATTTTATTGTGACTCTCAGTGTATGTGTTTGATACCTTGCATATGGTACTCTTTCTCCTAAGGACCCAAGGTAGCATTTACGAAAAGAAGCTTTAAAAACTAAGAACATTTTTCCAAGGAAACTTTTCTAGTGTATTAAGAAAGATATGCATTTACATCACCTTTATTCCAGAGACTTCAAAGTACTTCACTGTGTGTCTGTGTGTGTGTATGTGTCTCTTTTGTCATTCTAGGGCCACACCCGCAGCATGTGGAGATTCCCAGGCTAGGGGTCTAATTGGAGCTATATCTGCAGGCCTACGCCACAGCCACAGCAACGCCAGATCCGAGCCATGTCTGCAAACTACACCACAGCTCACGGCAATGTCGGATCCTTAACCCACTGAGCGAGGCCAGGGATTGAACCCGCAGCCTCATGGTTCCTAGTCAAATTCATTTCTGCTGAGCCACAACGGGAACTCCTAAAGTGCTTCACTTTAATAAAACTTTCGCTCCTTGAGATAACTGAGTCAAACATTTCTTAAATTTATTTGACATTCAAAGCTTCTGTGAGGCTACAACCTGCCATTGAGGTCTTGATTCCCACTCATACTGGCTGTTCCCATCCCCAGATGCACCTTATTCACACAGTTCTCCCTACCTAGACCATGGGTCATCCTCTCACCCACCCAAATAATCATATTTCTCTTTGTTTTCTTTTTTGGCCATGCCTGCGGCACATAGAAGCTCTCAGGCCAGGGACTGAACCCTCACCACAGCAGTGACCCAAGCCACAGTAGTGACAACACTGGATTCTTAACCCACTGAGCCATCAGGGAACTCCAAAAATCATATTTCTCAAGGCCCTATCCTAGCTCTCCTTCTTCCACAAAGCATTCCTTGCATGCATGTGTGTACATGTTGTGTGCATGTGCAAACACACACACACCACACAAACGCACACAAATGAGCTATCTCCTGAACTACCTTTTAAAAACTAATTACGTAAGTTCTTATATTGTTGTTTATCTTTTTGTGTGCCTATAGTTTATTCTAAAATAGAAGTAAGAGTTCCCTTTGTGGCGTAGCAGAAATGAATCCGACTAGTATCCATGAGGATGCACATTCGATCCCTGGCCTCGCTCAGTAGGTTAAGGACCTGGTGTTTCCATGAGCTGTGGTGTAAGTCGAAGACACAGCTTGAATCTGGCATTGCTATGGCTGTGCCTAGGCCAGCAGCTACAGCTCTGATTTGACACCTAGCCTGGGAACCTCCATATGCCAACGGTGTGGCCCTAAATATATATACACACACACACATATATATATCATCCAAATCACCAAGAGTTTACAAGAAAAAAAGGTATGTCTGAGCAGGAATGAGGGCCAGGGCTCCATGAAAGCAAGTTGTAGTCAACATTTCTAGCCCATTTAAGAATTTGGAATAAGCTGATGAAGTATTTTGAGTTTTCTGACATATATCAAAGGATCTTTTCAGAGGACAATCTTGAAATCTGCAGGCTAAATAATGCATCTAGTACTACTGTGGTAGGCAAAAGTCTAAGATGATCCCCATCACCTTTATGATCCCCATCACCTTTATGCTCTGGTGTTACTCCTGAGATTACATTGTTACATGGCACAAGGGTCATGCAAGTATCATTAATCAGTTGACCTTCAAATGGAGCAATTATCCAGGTAGGCCTAATCTCACCACACAAGTTCTTTAAAGGCAGAATATTTTCTCCAGGAAAGGAAGTCATATGCAAAGCATGAGAAAGGTTTGACTGTTGCCAGCTTCAAGATGGAGAAGGCCTGGTAGAAAGGGCCTGAGAGCAGCTTCTAGGAACTAAGAGGAACCTTTGGCTGACAGCCAGCAAGAAACAGGGACCTCAGTCCTACAGCTGCAAGGAACTGGACTCAGCCAACAGTGGGAACTCTGCACCCATTTCTGACCACACAGGTCTGGAGTTCAGAAGTCTGGGTAGTTCTCTGCTTAAAGGCTCACAAGGCTAAAATGAACGTGTCAACTGAGTCAACTTTTTAGCTGCAGGCTCTTGGGAAATTTGCTTCAAAATTTATTTAGGCTGCTGGCACAATGTTGTGCCAATTTCTGCTGTACAGCAAAGTGACCCATTCCTTTTCTTATATTATCTTCCATCATGGTCTATCCCAAGAGAATGGATATAGTTCCCATGTGGATATGGTTCCCCGTTGCTTATCCATTCTAAATGTAATAGTTTGCATCTACCAACTCCAAACTCCCAATCCATCTGACTCTGTTCCCCTTCCCCCTTGGCAACCACAAGTCTGTTCTCTATGTCTGCGAGTCTATTTTGTAGACAAATTCATTTGTGCCATATTTTAGATTCCACATACAAGTGACATCTTATGGTATTTATCTTTCTCTGATTTACTTCACTTAGTATGAGAATCTCTAGTTGCATCCATGTTGCCACAAATAATATTATTTTGTTCTTTTTTATAACTGAGTAGTATTCCACTGTGTGTATGTACCACGTCTTCTTAATCCATTCATCTGTCAATGGACATTTAGGTTCTTCCCATGTCTTGGCTTTTGTGAATGGTGCTGCAGTGAACATAGGGGTGCATGTATCTTTTTGAATTATAGTTTCATCCAGATATATGCCCAGGAATGGGATTGCAAAATCATATGTTAGTTCTATATTTAGCTTTTTAAGGAACCACCATACTGTTTTCCACAGTGGTTGCACAAATTTATATTCCCACCAATAGTGTAGGGTGGGTGGTTCCTCTTTCTCCACACCCTCTTCAGTTACTTGCAAACTTATTAAAGACAGCCATTCTAACTGGTGTGAGGTGGTACCTCATTATAGTTTTGATTTGCATTTCTCTCTTAATTAGTGATGTCGAGCATTTTTTATGTGCCTACTGGCCTTCTGTATGTATTCTTTGGAGAAATGTCTATTTAGGTCTCCTGCTCATTTTTCAATTTTTTTTTCTTGGTTTGTTTTTGTTGTTGAGTTGCTTGAATATTTTGGAGATTAAGCCCTTATCAGTTGCATCATTTGCAAATATTTCCTCCCATTTGGTAGGCTATCTTTTCATTTTGTTTATGGTTTCCTTTGCCTATGCAAAAGCTTATAAGTTTGATTAGGTCCCATTTATTTATTTTTGTTTTTATTTCTATTGCCTTGGGAGAGTGACCTAAGAAAACATTTCTATGGTTTATGTCAGAGAATGTTTTGCCTATGTTCTGTTCTAAGAGTGTTATGGTGTCATGTCTTATGTTTAAGTCTTAAGCCATTTTGAGTTTATTTGTGTGCATCACATGAGGATATGTTCTATCTTCATTGATTTACATGCAGCTGTCCAGTCTTCCCAGCACCACCTGCTGAAGAGACTTTTTCCCATTTTATATTCTTGCCTCCTTTGTCAAAGATTAACTGACCATAGGTGTCTGGGTTTATTCCAGAAATTTATTTTCTAACAGTTCTGGAAGCTGTCAGAAAAGTCTAAGATCAAAGTGCTGGCCAATTCAGTTCCTGGTGAGAGCTCTTTGGTGTGTAGAAGGCTGCCTTTTTGCTGACCTTTCCTTTATGCAAAAAGGAAGAGTGGGACCTCTTGTTTTATAAGGGCACTAATCCTGTCATGATTAGTGGACCCCCCTCATAACTTCATCTAACTTTGATTACCTCCCAAAGGGCTCACATCCAAATACCACCACATTGGAGGGTATGGCTTCACAATTTGAATATTAAGGACACATTGACATTCAGTCCATAATAATCGAACTTCTAGGATGACAGTGATTTCTATACCTGGGTAGCAGTTAGAGGTGTTCCATTTTTTCAACCATTTATACACTTTCTGTATGTCCTATATGACATTTAAAAATAAAATTAAAGATCGAGGGTAGCTCAAGGATTTGCTAGTTGCTCCCTCAATGATATTCTTAAAGTCTTTCAATCTCCTTGGCTCTTGATTCCCTCATGTATAAAATGGGGATAATATCTACCTCACGGGACAGATTTTTTAAAAAGAGAAAATTTGGCACTCAGCCAGTACCTGGCATAGAGTATAATCATAAATAAAAGTATAAAAAAGTGAGTCGAACATATGGGTGAACTAGAGAGAGCATGTAAGGAATAACTGGGTTCACCTGGATTTCTTCCTTTCTTTTTAACTTCATCTCCACCCCATTAGCTTTGAATGCAGCTTTAAAATATTGCTTTTTGGGAGCTCCCATTGTGGCTCAGTGGAAACGAATCTGACTAGTATCCATGAGGATGTATGTCCGATCCCTGGCCTTGCTCAGTGGGTGGGTGATCTGGCACTGCCATGAGCTGTGGTATAGGCTGCAGATGCAGCTCAGATCCTGTGTTGCTGTGGCTGTGGTGTAGGTTGTCAGCTGTAGGTTCAATTCAGCCTCTAGCCTGGGAACCTCCATATGCCATGAGTGCAGTCTTAAAATAAGCATAAAATAAAATAAAACAAAATATTGCTTCTTGGGAGCTCACCTCCCTTCATAAAAGCAACAAAATTACAACCAACTGCTGAACAACCTTCAATAAAATCGACTGCAAACTATTAAAAAAGATGTCCTACTCCAGGAGATAAAGGCCACATCGAGACAGGAGGAAGGGTAATTATGCAATATAGGCACCCCATATCCACTGGATGGGTGGTCCACAGACTGGAAAGTAACTTATCTCAGAGGTTTACCCATGAGAGTGAGAGTTCTGAGCCCCACATCAGGTTCCCATGCCTGGGGATCTGGTATTGGGAAGAAGAATTCCCAGAGCATTTGGCATTGAGGCCCAGTGGGGCTTGTGTGCAAGAGTTCCACGGGACAGGGGTAAACTGAGACTCCACTCTTGACAGGTGCACACAGGCTTTCATGTGCACTGGGTCAGGAAAAAGCAGAGAATCCACAGGAATCTGGGTCAGACCTGCCTGCGGTTCTTGGAGGATCTCCGAGGAAACTAAGTGACTGTGGCTTGTTGTGGAGGAAGAACGCTGGAGGCAAAGGTCTCGGGAATATTCATCAATATGAGCTCCTCTACAGGTGGCCATTTTGGAAAAATATGGCCCCACGCATTAGGCTGAGAAGCCCCAGACCAAACAACAAACGGTGGGAACACAGCCCCACACATCAGCAAAGAGGATGCCTAAAGACCCCCCAGACATACAGCTGTCTCTAATAGCAGCCAGAGAAAAAGCTCCACCCAACAAAGGGATAAGAATCAGCTCCACCTACCAGTTGGCAGGCACCAGCCCCTCCCATCAGGAAGCCTGTAGCAAGCCTCCCTACCAACTTCAGCCATAAAGGGGGCAGATATCAGAAGCAAGAGAGGCTATAACCCATACTGTCTGCAAAAAGGAGACCATACCAAAAATCTCTACAAAATGTAAAGGCAGAGAATTATGACTCAGATAAGAGAACAAGAAAAAAAAAATAGCTAACTGATCTGGAGATCACCAACCTCCATGAAAAAGACTTTAGATTAATTATAGTAAAGATGATTCAAGATCTTGGAAATAAACTGGAGACAAGGATTGTTAAATTATAAGAAACACTGAGCAAAGAAATAGAAGGTTCAAGGATTAAGGAAGAAGATATGCAAAAATAAAATAGCCGAAATAAAAAATTCACTATGGGAGTTCCCGTCATGGCGCAGCAAAAACGAATCCGACTAGGAACCATGAGGTTGCGGGTTCCATCCCTGGCCTTGCTCAATGGGTTAAGGATCCGGCTTTGCCGTGAGCTGTGGTGTAGGTCGCAGACGTGGCTTGGATCCTGCGTTGCTGTGGCTATGGCGTAGCCCGGCGGCTACAGCTCCGATTAGACCCCTAGCCTGGGAACCACCATATGCCACAGGTGTGGCCTTAGAAAAGACAAAAACAAACAAAAACTCTTCCCAAATATTAAACAAAATGATTAATAACTCAGGCTCTGACATTACACAGAAGTGGCGTGAATTCAGTTCTTCTGTCATTGCTAAGTGACCCTGGCCTAAACTTCTTAGGTTCTCTATGCCTCAGTTTCTTTTCTTTTTTGTTTTTGTTTTTGTTTTTATGGCTGCAGCATATGAAAGTGCCCAGAAAAGAGATCGAAGCCACAACTTTACAGAGACCCAAATCCTCCTCAGATGGATTCTTAACCCACTGAACCACAGTGGGAACTCCCAGTTTCTTTTAATATAGTCATTCAATTCATTCATTCATTCAACTAATATTTTGAGTGTCCTCTGAGCCAGATCTTATTCTAGGTGCTGTGGCTACACCAACAAACAAAACAAAGTTCTTGCCTTCATGGAACTGACATTAGTGGAGGAGACAGACACTTAGCAACTAAATACATACTGTACAGGGGTTTGCAACTAATTTAGAGAAAAATTAACATAGTAAAGGGCATAGGGGATCAGGAACAGGGATGGGGATTGTTACTTTATACAGATACGTCAGGAAAGTCTTTTCTGATAAGTGACATTTGAGCAAAGACTTTAAGAAAGTGAAGGAGGCAGCCATTTCAGTATCTGGTGGAAGAACCTTCTAAACAAAGGAAACAGCAAATGCAAAGCCCCCAAGGTAGGAGCATGTTCAAAGTATACAGAGGAGGCTAGAATGATTGGAGCTGAAAGAACAACTAGAAGATGTGGGAAATGAGGTCAGAGTGTTAACAGGAAGTAGACTGTGCAAGAGAAAGCCATTAGGGGGATTTGAACAAAGGAAGGATATCTGGCTTCCGGTTTAAAGGGTTTATTCTTTAGCTGTAGTGACAAAAATAAAGTGAAGGGGGCAAGGGCAGAAACAGGAAAACCAACTGGTAGACTATTAGAATCTTCCAGATAAAAGATGCTGGTGGCATGGGCCAGGGTGGTAGTGTCGGAGGCTTTGAGCACGGTCAGATAATGCAAATATTTGAAAATAGAGCCCACAAGATTTGCTGATGTATGTATGTGGGGTGAATTAGAGAAGAAGTCTAGGATTACTCTAAAATTTTTGCCTTCACAAAAGGCAAATATGGAAATATGGGGTGGCTATTAACTGAGAAGCGAATGCAGCAGAGGGAGAGAATAAAGGAGGAAGGAGGAAGTTAGGATACAGACTGCTTTCAAAAAAGCCTGCTTGTACCTGCACAAATCCACAAGCCTGGGAGCACCAGAGAAAAGAATACAACAACAACATTTTGTCACATAATATCTAATAAAGCTGGGTTAATAGCTTAGCAAACCAAACAAGACTAATCCTACATCAATGACAAAATTGAGAATCAAAGTTTAAACAGCATCTTCAAAAGACTCAGGGGGGAGTTCCTGTCCTGGCGCAGTGGTTAACGAATCCAACTAGGAACCATGAGGTTGCAGGTTCAATCCCTGGCCTTGCTCAGTGGGTTAAGGATCCGGCGTTGCCGTGAGCTGTGGTGTAGGTCACAGATGCAGCTTGAATCTGGCGTTGCTGTGGCTGTGGTGTAGGCCGGCAGCTGTAGCTCCGATTTGACCCCTAGCCTGGGAACTTCCATATGCTGCGGGTGCAGCCCTAGAAAAGACAAAAAAAAAAAGAAAGAAAGAAAAGCTCAGCGGTTTGTGGTATCATGTATAGCCAGAATCTGGGTTGGTGGGTACAAAATAAAGGTGATTAAAAGATTAAAGAGTAAAACAGTTTAAAGCTCTAGTAGCTCCCTAATCCTTTCTCTCACTCTTCACTAATGAACAACTACCTCTCCCTAACTCAGGCAGAGGACTGGAAAGCAGAGGTCACAGTTGAGGTTGGAGGTATCATAACTAAAACAACAGGATTTAGAGAACCAGGGCATATTCTGTGTTTAGACCTCCAGTGCTCCAACCCCATCAACACTGCCCAGCAGACGGGACTTTGGAAGAGTCTTCTACTACGGAGAACCCAAGCTGCCCAGGAACAAGGACAAAACGTGCTGATATTTGGAGTTCCCAGTCAGATCATCCTATAGTGAAACTTGGTCAACAACTCAGAACTTAAATCAGCTTTTTATCCTACCAACCACCACCCCCGCTTAAATATGAGATAATAAACAAGGCTTGCCAAGTATCTAAACAGAGCCTCATTATACTTTTAGTGGAGTGTCAGTAAGGAATGCAGTTAAGAAGTTTGTGTTCTATCAGTCATACCCAGAGTCCGTCTGCTGTTATTCTAACCTCCCCTCTAACTTTTGTTCTTTGCCCTTCTTTCCTTGAAAAAAAGTGGTATTACAAGAGGCCCCTAACTTTGTTCCTTTGTTTTCATTTGACTAAAACTTAACTCTGAATCATCTTAGAACTTGACCTCTCATCTGGGAAAAAGTCTCACTGCCTTGCTCTGGATTATAGAACCACGGTCAGGGATTAAAAATATACCCTATGGGGTGAAGTGGGCTCTATCAAGCACACCTGATGGAGGTGTAAATTGGTGTCAACTTTTGGGAAATTTTTAAATGAGTATATCCTTCAACCCAACAATCCCATTTTTAGAAATTTGTTTGTTTGTTTGCTTGTTTTACTTTTTAGGGCCGCACCTGAGGCATATGGAGGTTCCCAGGCTAGGGGTAAAATCGGAGCTACAGCTGCTGGCCTACACCACAGCCACAGCAACGCAGGATCCGAGCTGCGACTAAGACCTACACCGCAGCTCACAGCAACATCAGATCCTTAACCCACTGAGCAAGGCCAGGGATTGAACCCACAACCTCATGGTTCCCAGTCGGATTTGTTTCAGCTGCGCCATGACGGGAACTCCTCTCTCTCTCTCTCTTGTTTTTTTTTGTCTTTTTGCCTTATCTAGG
>PVHT021183699.1:25205823-25228040 GCA_004024745.2 Catagonus wagneri
TTTATTTATTTATTTATTTATTTGCTTTTTAGGGCTGCCTCTGTGGCATGTGGCATATGGAGGTTCCCAGGCTAGGGGTCGAATCTGAGCTACAGTTGCCAGCCTATGCCACAGCCACAGCAATGCGGGATCTGAGCCACATCTGCGACCTGCACCACAGCTCCCAGCAATGCCAGATCCTTAGCCCGCTGAGCTAGGCCAGGGATTGAACCCGCAACCTCATGGTTCCTACTCGGACTCGTTTCCCCTGCGCCAGGATGGGAACTCCAACATTTTTATTATAAATGTGGCTTGCATATGTGGTTTACATTATGTTTCTATTGGACAGCACTGGTATAGAATCTATATACAGTCAGTCCTCCATATCTGCAAGTACCACATCTTTCTGATTCAACCAATCTTGGGTCAAAAATATTTGGAAAAAGCAAAATTTCAGAAATTTCCAAAAATAAAACTTGATTTTGCCACATGCTATCAACTATTTACATAACGTTTACATTGCACAGTTGACCCTTAAACAATACTAGGATTAGAGGTGCTGACCCTCCAAGCAGTGGAAAATCTGAGTATAACTTAGAGCTGGCCTTCCATATCCAGGATTCTTCCATAGCTATGGTCCCCATCCATGGATTCAACCAACCATGGATCAGGCAGTACTGCAGTATTTACTATTGAAAAAAATTCAAATATAAATAGATCCTCACATTATTTAGTAATCATAAGAGCTATATGAGGCAGGAAAAATCTGTATCCTCTGAGCTCTCCCCTTAACTCCAGATTTATATATCTAATAGCCTGCCAGTCGACATCTATTAGCTGGAACATATGGATAAAGAACAAAACATTAACAGGAAAAAGTGCACTGGAATAAATAGAAACTATTAATGGAAAATAAATTTTTAAACAAAAAAGGAAACTTTAATATCCTCAGAGAGATAAAAAAAAAGATATCGCTTCTATGAAATAGAGATAAATTTTTTTGTTGTTGTTTTACTTTTGTTTTTGTTTTGGGGCCACACCAGAGGCATATGAAGTTTCCCAGGCTAGGAGTTAAATTGGAGCTGCATTCTCACCCTACACCACTGCTCACAACGATGCCAGATTCTTAACCCACTGAGCAAGGCTAGGGATTGAACCTCATGGATGCTAGTCAGATTCGTTTCTGCTGAGCCATGACAGGAACTCCTATTTTGTTTTGGCTTGATTTGGTTTTGGTTTTGGGGAGGATTTTTTGGCCTCATCTGCAGCACGTGCAAGTTCCTGGACCAGGGATCCAATGACACTGCTGTTGCAGCCTGCACTACAGCTGTGGCAATACTGGATCCTTAACTCAGTATGCCACAAAGGAACTTCAAAGACAAATTTTTTTTAAGGTAGTTGGGATTCAGATGAAATAGCTCTTGGAGTTCCCATTGTGGCTCAGTGGATTACAGACTAGCATCCATGAGGATGCAGTTCTGATCCCTAGCCTTACTCAGTGGGTTAAGGATCTGGCGTTGCTGTGAGCTATGGTGTAGGTCGCAGACATGGCTTCAATCCAGCTTTGCTGTGGCTGTGGTGTAGGCCTGCAGCTGCAACTCCAATTTGACCCCTAGCCTGGGAACTTCCATATGGCACGGGTGCAACCCAAGAAGATGGAGAAGAAGGGGAAGAAGGGGAAAAGGGGGAAGAAGGAGAAGAAGAAGAAGAGGAGGAGGAGGAAAGAGAAGGAGGAGGAGGAAAATAAAAGGAAGGAGAAGAAGAAGGAGATGATGAAGGAGAAGAAGGAGAAGAAATAGCTCTTGAAAATTAAAAACCTGATAGCAGACATTAAAAACTGATAGGATTGGAAGATAATACTGAGGCAAACCCTCAGAAAGAACAGAAAAGACAAAGGAACGGGGAAAAGCAGTTAAAAGACAAAAATTCTAAAACCAGTCCTCAAAGGTCCCCATTTGGATACCACAAAATCAAGAAAGACTTTCTACAAGTATGTTAATCCTCCCATCTAGCTCCTAGTAAGAATCTAGCCTTTTTTTTTTTTTTTTTCTTTAACCTGAAGACAAGGACATACAACGCTCTTAGAACATCCACCTGGAACACACTTAAATATTTAATACATTATTATTCATTTTACAGGGACTAACTGGGAATTACAGAGATAGATTTAGGACTTCATCTAGATCGAGGGTTGGCAAAAGATGGGCCATGGGTCAGTTCCAGTTACTGCCTGTTTTTGTAAATAAAGTTTATTGGAGCAGAGCCACACCCATTCATTAGTGTTATCTATGGCTGCTTTTGAACTAAAACCAACGTGATGAATAGTTGTGGCTGAGATTCTATGGCCACAAAGTCTAAAATATTTGCTAAGCTGCTCTTTACAAGGAAAGTTTGCTGATCCCTGATACAGATGATTGATTTTCATCCTAACAGTCCTTGAAAGTTGACATTTTTCTATGTATTTTGAGGTTTAGAGAAGGCAAATAACTTTCCTAGATTCAGAGACATTAAGTATTGGGAACATGATAAAACTGTCTTTTGACAATAACATATGGTTTTCCATTAGAGTCATTTTTCTCCTCATAGGATCTTGTCTTATAAGGAATCAATAAGAGGACCCAGTAGTCAGTAGAATTCTAAGGTGCTAAAGTATTGACTCTGTGCTTTTAATTTTTCAGAAATGACCCTGTCCGACCCTGTCCACTGGTGCAGGAGCATCAACCTTGCTCTGGGATCACAACCAACCCTCTACTCTTCCCCACAAATTCCCTTACATTTCTACTGCCCTTTCTTTCAGCAGAAAACTCAACCTTCTAAGGTAAACTCATTCTAGTTGACTCAACACAGCCATCACAAAGGACACTCTTGTCCCTCTCTGCCAGAGTTTTGCCAGCCCACACTGAGAAAAAGCCCTCCTTCCCAGGCTCAAATGAGCAGAGATAAGAGCAAACCAGATACAACTCTTCGGAGGGAAACGCTGCCCCAAGCTAGGCTATGGGGCCCAGTCTCATCAGCTGAATTCTCCCAAGTTGCTGGACTGAGCTGCCACAGGCTAGAGCAAACAGTTGTGCCAGGATAGAGTTCTTTGAGGGCAGGGTGTGTCTTATTGTCCACAGGGCCTACTTAACATAGGGCTTGGCACACACACAATTTTTCTAACAAATGAAAGCTAAGATAATTATGTGTACATAAAAGTTTGCTAAATAAATTAACCAACAAACAAAGATCTCAAACAATACTACAATGAGGTACCACCTCACACCATTCAAAATGGCTATTATCAAAAAGCCTATAAGCAATAAATGTTGGAGAGGGTGTGGAGAAAAGGGAATACTCCTACACTGTTGGTGGGAATGCAAATTGGTATAACCATTATGGAGGACAGTATAGAGGTTCCTTAAAAAACAAAATATAGAACTACCATATGATCCAGCAATCCCATTCCTGGGCATATCTCCAGAGAAAACCATAATTCGAAAAGAAACATGCACCTCAATGTTCATTGCAGCACTATTTCCAATAGCCAAGACATGAAAGCAACCTAAATGTCCACCAATAGAGGAATGGATAAAGAAGATATGGTACATGTATACAATGGACTATTACTCAGCCATAAAAAAATAATGAAATAATGCCACTTCCAGCAACATGGATGGACCTAGAGATAATCATACCAAGTAAAGAAAGTCACAAAGACAAAAATCACATGAGATCGCTTATGTGTGGAATCTAAAAAAATGATACAAATGAACGTACATACAGAATAGAAACCGACTCTCAGATCTCAAAAACAAACTTATGGTTACCAAAGGGGAAAGGTGGGGGAAGGGATAAATTAGGAGTTTGGGATTAACAAATACACAGTACTATAGATAAAATAATCAACAAGGCCTTACTGGAGTTACCGTCATGGCACGGTGGAAACGAATCCGACTAGGAACGATGAGGTTGCAGGATCGATCCCTGACCTTGCTCAGTGGGTTAATGATCTGGCATTGCTGTGAGCTGTGGTGTAGCTTGCAGACATGGCTTGGATCTAGCATTTCTGTGGCTCTGGTGTAGGCTGGCAGCGACAGCTCTGATTAGACCCCTAGTCTGGGAACCTCCATATGTCACAGGTGTGGCCCTAAAAAGACAGAAAAAAGGCCTTATATTCTTTTTCCTTTATTTATTTGTTTATTTTAGGGCCATACTTGCAGCATATGGAGGTTCCCAGGCTAGGTGTTGAATCGGAGCTGTAGCCACCGGCCTACACCAGAGCCACAGCAACTCAGGATCCAAGCCACATCTGCGACCTACACCACAGTTCACGGCAACACCAGATCCTTAACCCACTGAGCGGGTCCAGGGATTGAACTAGTATCGTCAGGGATACTAGTCAGATTCGTTTGCGCTCAGTCACAATGGGAACTCCTCTATTCAATATTCTATAATAACCTATATGGAAAAGAATCTGAAAAAGAATACATATATGTATATATGTAAATGAATCACTTTGCTGTACATCTGAAACTAACACAATATTATAAATCAACTATACTTCAAAAAAATTAATAAAAAAGAAAAATGTATTGTACCCACAAATGAAACTATGATCATTATGTGTACATAGACTTTGCTAAAAAACTTAACAAGCAATGGTATCATTACAAACTTCTCAGCACCAGGGTAGCTAGTCAGAGATACAGTTTTATGACTTACAGACTGTCTTTCATTTCTCTTATCTCAATTCACCCTTCCAACAATGTTTAGGGGAATACAGAAAGCTTGTAAACCCCATTTCACAGAGGAAAGGAGATTAAGAAATTACGTAATTTGACCAACATCATACAATCAGACAGGAATGGGGAGGGTTGGAGATGTGAACCCAAAGAGAACTCAACAGCCTGTGTTTCTGCCAGAGAACCACAAGCAGTGACTGAATGGGTTTGTTCACTCTTCATGATGGGCATGCGTATCTATTTTTCTCTATCTCTTCCCTTCTCTCAAAGGTCTCCCTTTTCCTCCCTCTCCCCTGCCTCGGGTTCTATAAAAAGGATTCCTTGACTGCACTAATGATTCAATGCTAGATACTGCTGCTTTAAAAAATATATACATATGCTTAAGTTTCTACCCAAAGTTTCTCTGCAAAGTTTCATGTTCTAATAATAGCAAGCAAGTAAAGAAAATTTAAAAGGCCACTTGTATCTAAGAGCTCCACATGTAACTCTGTTTTCTTTACTCAATCACAGTGATTGGATTTTAAATGTACTGAGCACCCCTGCCTGCCTCTTATGCTACTGTCCCTCAACCTCATTGCATTAAATGTTCCCAGGACCCACTTCCCTAGTACAAGTACAAGGTCCATTTTCACTGGAAAACTGTTTTAAAAACAATCTTGTAAACGGACAGCAAATCCCCAAAACATGTTCAGCAGACATATTTTACCTAGGCCAAGTTCCAAGTATAGGTATATTTCAGCTATTCAGAAAACATTCCAGCCCTCTGTCAGTGTGTGTATGGGTCAAAGTCATCCAAGACCTCATGCATATCTGCTGTCCTGAGGAATACAAGTCAGGACCAGCCCGGGCAAGCTCTTACTTCCTTCCAAAATGCCTCTGTCAGATACTGATTCTCTCCACCCTCCAGGAGAGACATGGACAGCTACTGCGGCCAGGATGGTAGCCAGAACGTAGAGGGCTGTATGAATGCTAGGGTAGGAAAAGAGGTTCAAGTGTTACAGGGCAACAGGGATATTATTTGGCTGTTCTTGCCAGGAAACATCCATCCAACCAGCCATGAACCTCTGCAGCTGTGCTCTACACACCTGTCTAGGTAGGGACTATCTCCCTCGAATGCCTCATAGAGTGCCACTTCGGCCTCATCATTCTCCAGCAAATGCAGATGGTTTGGGATGAGGAATGAGCAGAGAATCACAGCAAGCACTTTGCTGCTCTTGCGTTTCAAAAACAACATAGTTCAGAAGGGGAAGAGGCCTTTTTGTGGCTCTCCTAGAGACCCATGGCTGTGAAGACATTGTGGGGAACTTGTTGGCCACACAACATGGGCAAAGTGGGAGGATACTCTTCTATTCCCATGCTTCACTTCACTGTACAAGGTCACCAAGCCTGGGTCTCATGGTCCTTCATTTTCAAGGACTTCTGGATGACAAGGTTGGGTTCATTAGGCAAGTGAATGAGGTCAGTGTCAGCCTGCCACATGTCCTGAGGCAAGGACTTGCTTTGTGAAAGGATTTATTCAACAGTGCCATTATCACCAAGAAGTCAAACTTGGTGATGGGATAAACAAGGTCTTTCAACACCCCTGTGAGGGCCTATTTCCTGAAAATTTTGAGGATGGTTGTACACTTGGCCTTGAAAAGACTCAAGATAACAAGAAACTGTCTACCTGGCATTTTCTCTGACACTTCTCTGCTCCTCCTTGAAAAAGGTTCCCAGAACCTATGCCAATGTGTGTGTTTATGTGTTGGTTCTCCACACCAACAGGCAATTCTGATACCAGCATGTTGCATGACCCTATCTATCCATAGATAGAACTAGATTCCACAGGTAAATGGGCTCAGTTTCACAAGACCAACCCTTCACTTCAGATACCAGTTGCAAACTCAGGTGTTACCTGTACTTCTGATCAACCAGCTACATATCAGATGTTCTCAGAACCTCGTCATCAGATCTAATTAACTTGCTAAACCAATTCACAGAACCCAGGAAAACCCATTTACTCACCACATCACTGATTTATTATGAAAGGATATTAAAGGGTGTAAATCAATAGCCAGAGAAGAGACACAGGGAAAGATCCCAAACAAAAGAGCGTCTATCTTCTTAGAGCATGGAGCCCTCCATGTTGGCATGAAGAAGTGTTTCTGGCTTTCCAAGGTGGAAGTTCTTTGAAAAGGGGTCCAAAAGTTCTCCTTCTGGCTTTTTTTTTTTTTGCCTTTTTGCCTCATCTAAAGCCACATCTGCAGCATATGGAGGTTCCCAAGCTAGGGGTCTAACAGGAGCTGTAGCTGCCGGCCTTCGCCACAGCCACAGCAATGCGGGATCTGAGCCGCATCTGCAACCTACACCACAGCTCACGGCAACGCTGGATCCTTAACCCACTGAGCAAAGCCAGGGATCGAACCCGCAACCTCATGGTTCCTAGCTGGATTCGTTAACCACTGAGCCACAACGGGAACTCCTCCTTCTGGCTTTTTAGAGAGGCTTCATTACATAGCTAAGATTGACTAAATCATTGGCCAATGGCAACTGATTCAATGACAGTTCCCCTTTCCTCTCCTCCTAAAATCAGCGTGAAACTGAAAGTTCTAACCCTCTAATCAGAGAGTTGGTCCTCCTGACAACTAGCCTCCATTCCAAGTCCAAAAATCTCTTTATTAACATAACAAGAGATACCTTTATCACCCTCAACATTTAGGAAATTTCAAGGGTTTTGGCCATCTGAATGACCAAATATATTTTTTCCTTATAAATCACAACCTCCCCCCATCCTCCCAGCATTCACCCCACTCATTCAAGATGTCCGCACCGAATGCAGCCGTGTGGTGAAGTACTCTGAAAACATCTTAGCAATACTGTGACTTTGCCCACAATGTCTGAAAGTTTGGTGGCAAGCTCTACTGCACAGGACCAAATATTAGTGAGTCCAGCTCTTGCATCTGAGAAGCCAAGGACAAACCTTTCCAGTTGGCCGCTCATGGGATCTTCCTTTAAACACTGAAACGCCACAGGAGTTCCTTTGGTAAACCCTAGACTGCTATTCTCTGAAAGAAGAGTTCCATCAGGAGATTCTCAGTCACATCAAGCCTCTACGAAATCAATCAAATCTTAACAAAGCTCCATCTTACCTTCTTCACTCTGGGGAACATGGCACATGAAAACGGAGAGATTTTCTTTGGAAGAGATACCAGTGCTCCAATCTACGATCATAATGAAGAAGGTGGCTGATTTTATCTGCTCCAGGATATTGTTCTGGATTTGGAGGCCTATTAGTTTATCAGTTCATTCTGCATTTGTTGAGTTGTTTCCAGAGCACCATGTGGTACGTAGCTAATGTCCTCTTTTAACACTGGGTCCAGTTCTGTAATATACTGTGAGAATGCATATATAATCTTGGTGTTAGTGAGTCTTCTATGCAATGGAATATTCTATCTTCCACAGAAAATGCGTTTAATGATCTATTTTATGTATGTATGCATGTATGCATTTATTTATTTTTGTCTTTTTTTTTTGTCTCTTTTGTCATTTTAGGGCCACACTCATGGCATGTGGAGGTTCCCAGGCTAGGGGTCTAATCGAAGCTGTAGCCACTGGCCTACGCCGCAGCCTCAGCAACACAGGATCCGAACCACGTCTGCGACCTACACCACAGCTCACGGCAACGCCGGATCCTTAACCCACTGAGCGAGGCCAGGGATCGAACCTGCAACCTCATGGTTCTTAGTCGGATTTGTTTCCGCCAAGCCAAGACGGAAATTCCTAATGATCTATTTTAGAGCATGACAACTTTTTATCAACAGCTTCCCTGTTTTGTTTTGTTTTTTTTTTGCCTTTTTAGGGTCGCATACGGAGATTCCCAGTCTAGGGGTCGAATTGGAGCTGTAGCCGCCAGCCTACACCACAGCCACAGCCACAGTAACACAGGATCCGAGCCAAGTCTGCAACCTACACCACAGCTCACAGCAATGCCAGATACTCAACCCACTGAGAGGCCAGGGATCGAGCCCACAACCTCATGGTTTCTAGTCGGACTTGTTTCCGCAGCATCACAACGGGAAATCCTAGTCAACAGCTTCTAATACTCAGAGGCAGCAAAAGCCTCCAGCTTTGTGTTCCTTAAATCTGATATATTTCCCAAGTATATTCATGACAATGGACCAATCTTTCAAAGGCACAGAAACCAAAATTACCTCTTTGATTGTTAAACACAAAAAGACAAACCACAAAAGAACCTATCCAGGCATTTGGTGTGTTGGACAGGCTTGCACTAATGAAAAAACTGGGCACTGCATCCCAACAGTCCTGACCCATTTCAGAGGACTTCTACTGGGAACTGGAAGTTGGAAGTGAGTACCCACTGGGATGCGAAGTAACCTTCCCTTGATTTCACTCAGGTTCCTGTGATTCAAAAGCCCTCATGACCGACATCTTACTTATTCAAGTACATGTCACCACCTGTGGGTTGTGAGTTTGCCTCCTGCTTTGCAACAGGAAAGATCTAAAACTTCCCCAATGATGAAACCCTCAAAGTATCTTCCTTCTATATCATTTAAGTAAATTAGCTCTGACATATTACTCAGCTATAAAAAAGAATGAAATAATACCATTTGCAGCCACATAGATGCAACTAGAGATTCTCATACTGAGTGAAGTCAGAAAGACAAATACCATATGATATCACCTACATGTGGAATCTAAAATGTGGCACAACTGAATTTATCAACAAAACAGAAACAGACTCACAGACATGGAGAAGACTTGTGACTGTCAAGGCAGAGGTGGAGGGAGAGGGAGTGGGCTGGACTAGGAGTTTGGGATTAGTAGAGGCGAACTACTATGTTTAGAATGGATAAACTCTGAGAAAGTAACACATGGCTATTCAGTGGTCAGGAAAAACAGATACAAATAAAGACAGGTATATAGTTAACAAGAAACAATATTTCTGCCAGTGAATGCTGTATCTATGAAGGGCCATAATAACCATCTTCTTTGAGGGTTCAGCAGTGAATACTGCTTTCTTACAGAGAAACTTTGGTGTTTTACATTCTATCAATAAGAGTGAAACAGTTTTAATTCGCAGCCCAGGTGCAAAGCTTCAGAAAGGGAGTTTCTGGACATCATTTCCATGGGTCCATTTTGTTGTCTAGGGCTGATGTCCACCACATCAGAAAGTCCTGCTTTGGAGTTCCCATTGTGGCGCAGTGGTTAATGAATCTGACTAGGAACCATAAGGTTGCAGGTTCGATCCCTGGCCTTGCTCAGTGGGTTAAGGATCCGGCGTTGCCATGAGCTGTGGTGCAGGTTGCAGACGTGGCTCCGACCTGAGTTGCTGCAGCTGTGACGTAGGCCGGCGGCTACAGCTCCGATTAGACCCCTAGCCTGAGAACCTCCATATGCCACGAGTGCGGCCCTAGAAAAAGGCAAAAAGACAAAAAAAGAAAGTCCTGCTTTTCTCTGAGTTTGTCAAAACAGTGTTTCCTCAACTAGACACGCACACAAAAAAGAGAAAGTTCTGCTTTTCTCTGAGTTTGTCAAAATAATGTTTCCTCAACTTCATGTGTCCCCACAATCATATAACTCCATTTTTTCTTTCATTTGGTTAAATGTCCCATGATGTCTCTGGTATGGTCTTCCTCATTGTAATTTATTGAAAGAGCTGACTGTTGTACTACACATTTATTCCTGGTGGTCTTAGGTTGATTGTGTTTGGACACTGCCTTGCTCAGTGTCCAAGATGCTAAGATTAAAATTTTGAGGAGTGCCCACCATGACTCAGTGGGTTAAGAACCCAACCAGTATCCACAAGGATGTGGGTTCAATTCCTGGCCTTGCTCAGTGGGTTAGGGATCCAGCACTGCCAGAAGTTTCGGCTCAGATTGGATCTACCATTGTTGGGTGTTGTGGCTGTGGCTGTGGCTGTGGCTGGCAGCTGCAAGCTCCCATTCCACCCCTAGCCTGGGAACTCCCATAAGCTGCAGGTGTGGTCAAAAGGAAAAAAGAATAAATTTTGAAAACAGATGTGTGAATGAAAAATGCTGCCTGCCATCTGAGTAAACAAAGGATATTGCAGCCATCAAGCCTTCGGTCACTGCAGCCACCCCCAACTGTGAACCCTGAGGGGATTCAGAACAGAGAGAACAGGATACTGGTTCTAGAAAGCTAAGGTGCACATCAAAGGAATAGTTTCACTGAGCCCAGATTTTTGCTTCTTCCCATATATAGAAAAGCACTAAATTCATTAGCTTGAAATGTATGCTTTCCTTTACTTTACAGTAACATTTTCATGTTCTTTGACTACCTGGTTTTTGTTGCAAAGCTCCTAAATACCTTCATTCCTGGCTTACCTCTTTGGAGCAGTCCTTCAGAGTAAACTGAAAGACTGTCTTCCAGGCTTAAGTCCGTAGAGAGTCACCAAAAAAAAAAAAAAACGTAATTCTCAACTTTTAGGATGTGCATTTTTTTTTTTCAGTTTCATTCCTAAATATATCATGCCAGACAGGCTTACATATGACTGCCATTTCAGTTCCATCATAACTGGGATTGGTTCACATCTCAGAAAGGTTACAGGAACGAGAAAGGTTGTCAGAGCTCTGGGTAGCTTTTGCTTTGCTTCTTTCTCTTTTGGGGAGCAGGCAAACATTCCGTCTGCTAAACTGACAAGTATACTGTCGTCCAGCGGTACAGGTGGACAGCTAAGGCTACGGTGACACCCGAAAGGATTCTGGAAACTTCAGGGAAGGGAGCGAGCTGCTGCCGTCCCGGCATCCCCGGCCGGCTTGGACCCAGGACCTGCGCTACCCTCTGCTAGGCAGCTCTTGGCTGAAACCCGAAGCGCCTTGCCCCTCACTTCCATTTCTCGCCACAGACAGGCTCAGGGGAACACAATTTCCAAGCCCGCTCACGCGAACAGCCTACAAAAGATAAGCTCCAGTGTCCTGCGGCGGACACTTTTGTCACAAGCGCGAACCTCGGCCCGCCCCTTCTTCTCAATGATTGGACGACAAATAGTGGCAAAACGACAAGGTCCTGGCTCAGCAGAGAGCGACAGAGCAAACAACCGGATAGGCTACGACGCCATCTTGGATACTGGCGTCGTCCCCAGTTTCCCTTCCTCTCGGTGATTGGACGAGCCGGTAGCGTGTCCCGGGAGGGGTGGGGCCAGCCAACAAGACCTGGGAGTGTGCTTTGTCTGGTTGCCTTGTGTTTGAACCCGGCCTGTAGCTGCTGAAGGTGATCTTGCTCATTCCCGGACCCCCGCGAGGTCGCAAGGTAGAGAAGGACGCTGGGAGAGTTATCTTGCCATTATAATGAGCTTTGAGGAATCCGAAAACAGTCCGCTGCTGCTTGGGAAAGCATCTTAGGGTGCTTCTTCAAGTATGCTGTCTTCTTTCAGGGAGAAAGATGGGGCGCACATTCTGGGAAGAGGGGGCCGACGTGCATGAAAAGGCACGAAACTTGTAGCTGTAGCGGAATTAGGGGTGAGGGATGCAGAATGGCCAGAGAGAAAAAAAAGCTTGGAAAGGGTTGGGGTGAGGTTATGGAGGGCCTTGAATGACTAGAGAGTTTGGACTTATTCTGTAGGTTATGTGATCAAAATGAACTTTTGGAGGACTTTAAACAATTGTGATATAATTGTTTAGTGAACTTTAGAAAAATAATTCTGTAACTGAAGAATCCCAGTCTTTCCCAAAGTGTATTCACTGAACCACTTGGGGAGCTTGTGAATTAAATGCAGATTCTTGTTCCTCTGCAGACCTGCAAATCAGATTCTCTGGTTGTGGGGCCAGGAAACATACATTTGGGGAAAAGAAATGCACCAATCATGGAGAGATTTGAATGGTCACAAGCTAAACACATATATAACCAACACCCAGATGAAGAAACTAGCACCAGCAGCTCAGAAATCCCTCTTGCCCCTCCAGCCACTGCTGCCCACACCAGGAGTCGTCGTGACTACTGCTTCCTTTTTTTTTTCTTTTAAGGACTGCAGCTGGGGCCTGTGCCACAGCCACAGCAACACCGGATCCAAGCTACATCTGCTCCATTTACTCTAAATAACTGTAGAAAGCCACGGGGGTATTATTTATTTATTTACTTTGTTTTTAGGGGTGCACCTGGGGCATATAGAGGTTCCCAGGCTAGATAGAGGTCTAATGGAGCTACAGCTGCTGGCCTGTGCCACAGCCACAGCAACACCAGATCCAAGCTGCATCTGCAACACAGTACACGGCAACGCCAGATCCTTAACCCACTGAGCCAGGCCAGGGATGGAACCCACAACCTCATGGTTCCTAGTCGGATTTGTTTCCACTGCGCCACAGTGGGAACTCCTGTGTTAGATACATTTATTATCACATTACATGACTTCAATTAATAACTAAAAGGGTGAGATGCATTAATAATTAATTATGAATACTGATCATAATAAACACATAACTAAATTAACTGATAAACACAATCCCTAAGAACAAAATAGGTGGGCTCTTGGAATTCCTGCTGTGGTGCAGTGGGTTGATGATCCAGTGCTGCTGCAGCTGCAGCACAGATTGCAGCGGTGGCTCAAACTGAATCCCTGACCCAAGAACTTCCATATTGAATGTGGCCAAAAAGGGAAAAAAAAAAATTGGGGGCTACTTGGGCTCTGAACTTCCTCAAAAAGTTTCTCTCTTTTGCTTTATTATTACAAGCAATTAAACACTTAATTTACAATCATTACCATAATTAAAGTATTTCCTGGTGAGTCAGTTGGTAGTATCAAAAGTAAGTTATTCAAAGAAGGAAGAAAAGAGCTGAGGTAGCTGTAAGAGGGAATGGAAGATTATAAATCAGGTCCTCATTTTAGATGTACTCTGCTTTTGGTTCTGATTCCACCCTCAGAGATAGAGCAGATCCAAAAATGAGAGAAAACATTTTATGCAATCTCTTTATTTTTTGTTTTTTTCTTTTGTTTTCTTCCAATCTATTCACCCTTGACTAGAGAATCATTGAACTAGAACCACTACTACTAGGTATAAAATAAGCTACAAAGACTACAACTTGTTTGTTTACTTAAAAATTTTTTGGCCACTCGGGAGGCAGAAGGAAGTTTCCCTGTCAGGGATCAAATCATGCAACAGCAGTGACAAACCAGATCCTTAGCCCACTGGCCACCTGGGAACTCCTGTATAGCCTGTATCTTTAATTAATTTATTTTTTTAGGGCTGCAGAGCATGGCATATGGAGGTTCCCAGGCTAGTGTAGGCGACTGCGACCTACACCACAGCTGACATCTCTACACCAAGACTGACAGCAACGCCGGATCCTTAACCCACTGCGCAAGGCCAGGGATAGAACCTGCATCCTCTTGGATGCTAGTCAAATTTGTTTCTGCTAAGACAGGACAGAAACTCTTAGCTTGTATTTTTATTTATTTTTTTGCTTATTTATTTATTGTCTTTTTGTCTTTTTCCAGGGCCGAACCTGCGGCATGTGGAGGTTCCCAGGCTAGGGGTCTAATCGGAGCTGTAGCTGCCAGCCTAAGTGACAGCCACAGACGCCAGATCCGAGCCGTGTCCGAGACCTAAACCACGGCAACGCTGGATCCTTAACCCACTGAGCGAGGTCAGGGATCAAACCCACAACCTCATGGTTCCTAGTCGGATTTGTTTCCGCTGAGCCACGGCAGGAACTCCTTAGCTTGTATTTTTAAATGCCAGTACTATGAAAGACAAGGAAAGGTTTTTTACTGATTTAATTAATTTACTTGTTATTTTAGGGCCACACCCACAGCATGTGGAGGTTCCCAGGCTAGGGGTCGAATCAGAGCTACAGCTGCCACAAAGGGAACTCCAGAACCATTACCGATTTTAAAAGACTAGATGTGGTAACTAAATACATACTTAATGAGATCAAAGACCAGGAAGTTTTTTTTTATTTGCTGGAAATGACTTAAATGGGTCAATTGATAATATGCGAATATGGTGTGCAGATTAAAGAGACTATATTGTTATGTTCTGATTTCAAACATTATAGTGATTATGTAAAATAATGTCCTTGTTTTTAGGAAACCGCACAATTAGGTGTGTAGAGATAAAGAAACATCGTGTGTGCAATTTCCTTTCAAATGGTTCAGAAAAAAATGATAAAAGCAACGGTAAAATGTTACATTTGGGGACTGTAACAAAAACATTTATGGGAATTGTGTTAATTTCGCAACTTTTCCGTAAATCTGAATTATTTTAAAATGGAAAATTAATAAAATTACGGGGATCGTTTAGGGAAAAAAAATCTTCTACTAAGCCATTAGTAACAACACAAGAATCGGGAGAGTTCTGAGTAGTGGAAGGAAAAAGAAAAACGTTAAAAGAGGAATTTGAAAGGATGCGCACAGAGTCACAATAGAAAGCATAGCTTCTGCACTCTTCTTTACCCTGGAGTTCCAGAGGACGACTTTTCTGCGGCACGCCAGTGATAGCAACTAAAGCGATCTCGCCCCCGAAGTTTGCAAAACCCAGTGCGGCTTTTGAGAGCTCCGCCATGTTTTTCCAGTGAGCCTGCGTGCGTGTACGCGCTTACGTGCCGCCCAATCAGTGCACACATTGGCGTCTCGTGCACCGCAGGGGCGGGGCGGCCTGCTACACATGCGCACGGTCGGGCCGGCCTTCTTCCTTCTCGCCGAACGCCGCCAACATGGTGAGTATCGCCGGCGCGGGCTCCGGGCCTGCGGGTCATACAGCCTCACCTCCGCCTGGGCTGAGAAGCGGAGGCTCGAAACGGCGCCCTGCGGGTCTTGGTTAACGAGCGGTGAGGGTTCCGAGGTGGGCGGAACTCGGAGTTTGGAAGCTTTCCGAGTGTGTGGCCGACGAGCGCGTGGAGGGCCTGGCAGGCCCGGCGCCCTTTGGGCCGAGCACACGCGCGCTTCGGCCGCCTAAGCTGGACCGCTGGGGCGGCCAGGATCCTGGCTAGGGCAGGCATTTGGGCCTTGCAGACCCGGTAGACCTGGAGGCCGGCCGTGATTTGGCTGTTGTCATTCCTGCGGATTTTGTCCATCCGGCATTACCATAGCACTTGGGTGTGTTCCCCCCACCATTCTTTCTCGCGGTTCTTAGACACGTTGCCTTTCAAAGCTGCAAAGCTTTGCAAACTATAGAGTATTTTTGATCAATACGCCGTTTCTTCTCCCACTCATCAATTTTAGGTGTTCAGGCGCTTCGTGGAGGTTGGCCGAGTGGCCTACGTCTCCTTTGGACCTCATGCCGGCAAGCTGGTCGCAATTGTAGATGTTATTGATCAGAACAGGGTAAGTGTAAAGAAAAGTGTCGCAACTTCACACGGCAGGGGATGGTATGCAGTGTAGATAATGATAATTGTCGCAACAGCCCTCTGAGGTGGAAATATTATGAGTGGTAGTTGCGTTTTACCAAAAAGGAAACAGGGAGTTAGGAGCACAGACTTGAATTGACCAGTACTACTGCATTTGAGTATTATTTCTGCCCGTTAAACCAGCCAGGATTTTTAACTCTATGTTAAAACATTAGTGATGTTTAAATTAGTTGTTATATGTAATGCGAGGTTTTTTTTTCTTTTAATTTTTATTTTACTTATTTTTTGCTTTTTAGGGCCACACCTGCAGCATAAGGAGGTTCCCAGGCTAGGGGTCTATTTGAGCTACAGCTGCCGGCCTACGCCACAGCAACGCAGGATCCAAGCAGTATCTGCAACCTGCACCACAGCTCAGGGCAGTGTAGGATCCTTAACCCACTAAGCAAGGCTGGGGATCGAACCTTCATCCTCATGGATGCTAGTCAGATTCGTTAACCACTGAGCCACCACATAATGTTAATTTAGAACAAAGCTAGGCACATAGAAGCTCTTTGTTGTTGTCAGTATTTGAGAATCATAAATTAAGGGATCGACCAAAGGCTGTGAATGATCATGGAGTTGTTGGGAACGTGCAAGGATTAAAAACTTAAAATTGTATGTAGAGTTATATGCTGTACTACAGTTGCTAATAGTTTTAGCTTTTGTGAAGAGCACTTAAATAGTAAGGATGTGATGATTCTGAAAGGCTTAACGTTATAGAGGATGTTTTCATTTTGAATGCTGATAACAGTTTTACACTGACGTCCTTGGTCTTATGTATTCTTAGGCTTTGGTGGATGGACCTTGCACTCAAGTAAGGAGACAGGCTATGCCTTTCAAATGCATGCAGCTCACTGACTTCATCCTCAAGTTCCCACACAGGTGACTATCCACCAACCATCACCCCTGCCCTTGTTTGGTTAATACTAGTAAAAGTTTGCTTGGCTTAATCCAAAGAAATGTTTTTGCTATTTTGTTGTTTTTCTCTTGAGAATATAGTTAGCAGTATGAGGAGAAAAGTTTAGAGGAGGGATTTACAGTGTAGAAGGAGACAGGCAATTTTAAAATATCCTGTGTGATCTGGTAGTTCAGTGGCTCTTCTTTTATCCAGATTTCCCATCCTTTTTCTTTAACTCCCTTTAGGATTTACACAACAAAGAACTCCCCACAGAAATCTGGTTTGTAACATACTTTGTTCCAATTCAGCTTCAAAACAGAAGTACTAATATTTGTCTCTTCAAATGCAGTCATTAGTCAAGCTTTTAGTATGTGCCAGTTATTAAATATTCAGAATATTTGATACGTTATCTTATAACAGCCACTGAAGAGGTTATATTCCCAGTTACTTAATAGGAATTAAAGCAGTAATTGCATTTAATGTCTGAACACAAACCTCTTTTTCCCCCCTTGGTCATGGTGTGCAGCGGCTTGAAGTGGGATCTCAGTTACCAGATGAGGGTTTGCGTCCAGGCTGCTGCAGTGAAAGCACAGGTCCTAACCATTAGATTACAAGGAGTTCTCCCGAACACAAATCTTTAAGCATTAATATACAAAATGAAAACATAAGGTATAAGGATTAACTTTGCCTCATTCTTGATGAAAAATAAATTGCTTTCTACAGATCTACTACTCTATAGAGTGATTTTATATACACACACACACACACACACACACAGTCAGAGGCGACTTAATCCCTGAAAGTGGATTGGTTTGCCCACTTCTATTAAAATTGTGTGTTTGAGATTTTAAGTTATCTTAGTGAACACCATTCAAATAATAAAGTATGCCAGGTTGTGTTCTATGGAGACAGTTAAGAGTTGGAAGTAGAAAAAAACTGGAAAGATACTTTTGCTGTTTTTCTTAACGCTTTTTTAACTTGAGAGGGTATGAGTGGTGCTTTTGCAGAGGTGTCCTTGGATCTTTGTGGCCTCAAATCTGAGTTCATAATCGGTAGTCTTGGCTCTCTCTAGTGCCCGCCAGAAGTATGTCCGAAAAGCCTGGGAGAAGGCAGATATCAATGCAAAGTGGGCAGCCACAAGGTGGGCCAAGAAGATTGAAGCCAGAGAAAAGGTAATGACTTTTTCATTTGAATTTGGACCTTTTCTGGTTTTGGAGGGTTTGGGGTAGTATGACAGGGATTTATTTTATTTATTTTTAACAGAAAGCCAAGATGACAGATTTTGATCGTTACAAAGTCATGAAGGCAAGGAAAATGGTAAGTTTTAAAATTATTACAGAATGGTTGTATTTTGACCCTAAACTCGTTTGTCTGGTAATTCTCCTTGCCCAAGCTTGGTAGACCAAAGTTGACTTCATAGGAATATTATACATTGTGAGGGTTGTTTTCTATGCATTTATAGTTCATATGCATAGATTGGGCTTTATATGTGTTTATGGTAAACATTTATATTGAAATTTTTCAGAGGAACCGACTGATCAAGCTTGAAGTTAAAAAACTTCAAAAGGCAGCTCTCCTGAAAGCTTCTCCCAAGAAAGCACTTGCTAAGGGGGCAGCTGCAGCAGCGGCAGCAGCTGCTGCCAAGGTTCCAGCAAAAAAGATCACTGCTGCAGGCAAGAAGGCTCCTGCCCAGAAGGTTCCTGCCCAGAAAGCTGCAGGCCAGAAGGCTGCACCTCCTCCAAAAGCTCAGAAGGTTCCAAAAGCTCCAGCCCAGAAGGCACCTGCTCCAAAAGCATCTGGCAAGAAAGCATGAGAGCTTAAGAGGCTATGATAAACAAAATAAAAGTTCTTTTTGACATGCTGGCAAATCTCCGTAATCTATGGATTAAAGTCAGTTGTTGGGTCTGGGATTATGAGGCAGCTGAATAGGGTTGTTAATGTCATCATTGGAGAATCAGTTCCTTAGTCCTACTCTGCTCAAATTTGAATTAGTATCCATTAATCACATAGTCATAAGTAAAGTTCTCATGAGAAATCATGGTAATTAGAACACCAGGTGAATTTTGCTTTCCTTGTACAAATGTATTTTCCAAAAAAAGGGAAATCCCAGCAGTTTAAGAATATACTATAGAAAAACAAATATGATATATTGGTTACTTAAAATTTGTTTCCTTGTCATTTCTAATCAGAAGCGGCTTCTGAATCTTACTGGGACAATGAGGACTAAATTCATTTTTGCTTGGTAGTATGAATAAGCAAGTGAAACTGTAATAACTTCTGTGTTGGAGGAAATAACAGGGAGTTTGGCATTACCTGTCCTTGTCTAAAGTGGGATTCAGGTACCAATCAGAAGAAAAAGACCTAAGGGGAACTTCAGGAATGTAGAGGACTGGCCAGAGAAAATAGGGGCAAGAAGCTAGTAGGGTCTGTCGGGGTGGGGTGCAGGGAGCTATAGTGTTTTTAAATGAAGTGATACCTAAGGTTTATTCTCTAGAAATTCTTCAAGTTAGCACGCATGAATAACAAACTTTCTGAATGCTTACTTGTCTGAAAGTTTACATTGCCCTCATGAGTTTTTTACTCAGCACAGCTAACAGCAAATAACATGGGTTTTGTGTTTTTCTCACGCCAAGTTAGTTCTACAGGCACTGAACTGAGTGTCCTGTGTTTTCAGTTGTGACTCAGGTGAGCATCAGACCCTACAGATAAATAAGGGTTTGCCCACACTTCAGATGCCAACTGCAAGTTGCAGGTTTAATACTTAACACTACAGCCATAAATTGGAATACCTGTGACTTCCTCAGATTTAATAATTCTTTAGAACTAAAGATCATTGCAGAAAAGCGTTGTTACTGGTTTCCTAAAACTCAGGAATGGCCAAATGGAAGAGATGCATGGGTCAAAGTATAAAGGAAGGAGCATGCAGCTTCCGACCACCTAGGTTTGCTACTCTGCCAGTACCTCCATGGATTCATCCTGGAAACTGAACGCCCTCCCTTTTAGAGTTTTATGATGTTTCCTGTAGTTGTAGCTGATCCACCCATTGGCATTGGTGATCAGCTCAATCTCCAGCTCCTCTGCTCCAAGCAGTGGTAGAGTGGAGGGTGAAAGTTTAAACTGCGGAGGTCTCAGTCACATGGTTGATTGGTGGCCAGCCACCCCCCCCCCCCCCCCCCCCGCCTGCCGCCGCCCCAAGCTATCTAGGAGACCTCAGCTACCTTTCATCTCAGCTTGCACAAAGACAGTCTTAATGTTTCAGAGCCTCCAAAGATGTTACAAGTTTCTGGTGTCAGGAACTGGTGGTGAAGACTAAATTTGTTTTCTTGTATCACATTATTACAGCTTGTATCTGTGTGCTAGTTTACAGCCAGAAGTTTTAAGTGCTTCACGTTAATTGACTAAATCCACTGAATCTGAGTTTGAAACTATTTTAGTTCTCAACTGAGAAACTGAGGAGTTTAGTATTTCCCGCAAGTGCGTACGGCGAATAAATGCTGGGGCCAGGATTTGAACCTAGGTAGACCCTAGACTATGATTTTTAGATCACAGAACAGTCAATCAGCTACTAAGTAGGAGAGTGGCGCTATAAATTCATTAGGTTACATTGCTGCTAGTAAGCGTTGAAGCCAGAATTCAGAGCATTACACACACTATAACGTGGAATCTCTCCTTGAGAAAGTGCGGGTCAGATTAATATGCGCAGCCTTAGAAAAAAGCCGGTGCAGGAACGGTGGTGGCGGGTCTGACTTGGGGGAACCATGGAGAAGGGCCAGCCTCCCAACTTCCTAGAGAGGCTCCGGGAGCTCCCGCCGGGGGTGTTTCCGCCTGCGCGAAGGTCTGCGAGACTGCGGATGCTCAGGGTGAGCATTCTGGGTTCCGCGACCTCGCTCCCGGGTGGCCCGGTGGCATTCCCGTCCTGGAACTTGGGCGTCGGGACCTCGCCTACGCCGCAGAGGAGCCCTTGGGGCGCCGCGAGCCCGGGCCCAGCGAGGGGGGCGAGATCGGCCTTTCTGCCCAGAAGTGAAGGCCTGACATCTGCTGACTCGCGGTACTCAGGGTGGGGGCCAGTGACGTTCGCCTGCGTACTGGGGTGGAGTGTTCAGAACCGGATGAGGTCTCTGGTCCGCAGGGCCAAGTGGGACGTTCAAGTCTTTTCCTCCCAGGGCCAGAACACCACTTACGTTTTGACCTGCAGCGCGTGGTTGGTCCAGGGACCTCTGTTAACTTACTTTCTCTACAGAATCTTGTTTTGGGTCTTTGCCATGATCACTAGAAGCATTCATAGTGGGCCAAGAATTTTTCTTAAAAGACACGAGTACACTGCAGCACTTGACTCTTGTTTCAGAGTTACTATGAATTTCCATCTTCACCAGGCAAATTTGTAGAGTGTACAAAGGGAGGAGTTGCAGTGCGCCGTGAATCACCAGCGAGGGTGCAGGGAGAACATCCAGTGTCTTAAGACTACGTTTCCAATGATAGTGGCGAGGAGACTGAGGGAGGATGAGATGGCAAGTGTGGGAAATAAGATAAGGTCAGTCTCATTGTGATTTTCTCCTCTTAGCTTTGCAGGTTCTTGCTTTTCCAAACAGAGGGCAGTACATGAAGCCAGGGGTCATCAGCCATGTACCAGACAGTGTGGTCCCAGGTGAGCTGAGCTTTCTTCCAACTTTCCCTATTTAGAACAGATCTGAAAGGACATTACAGGACCAGCAGCCTGATGTGGCCAGTCCTGTGCTTCACTTTGCATCCATCAAAAAGTATGGCAAAGGAATATGTTAGGGGAATTGATGAGGGAATGTAGGATAAACTTGGGAGGATCAGGTTAGGAAAGAGAGAAACACCAGTCAAGAAATTCTCCTAGAAAGGGAGATTCTTCATCCATCCAGACTGCAAGTATGGTGCGCAGATGAGCAGCACTGGCCTTACCAAGGGGCTCATTAGAAAGGCAGAATCTCAGATCTCCTGAATCAGAAACTACACTTATACATTATCTGGAAAATTAACGGGCAAGTTAAAATTTGGGGAGTGCTATTCTTCCTGACAATGCACAGAAGGCCATCTCCTGAAATTAAATAGGCGCTTCCACAGGAGGAGTTTGCTCTTCAGACCATGGACCCTGGGTACATGAAGCCCAAGCTGGGAGCACTGGAGGAAATGGGTTCATGAGGGAGGTGAAATCTTGGAGGAATGCTGAATTTGGAGCCGAAGCCAGTATCTTTAGCCCATTGCAAAGATTATAGCTTACTCCACCTAAGAGGCTGTATCTTTTTTTTTTTTTT
>PVHT021183699.1:25229040-25257169 GCA_004024745.2 Catagonus wagneri
TTTTTTTTTTTTTAACCCTGAAGTTTTGATATAGGAGTCTATATACAAATGAGATTGTTTGAAGTTGTTGGTTTCTTAATTGCACGTGCGTCTCCAGTGACCTGCATTTGTGCTCTCTTCTCACGATTTCTGATTTTGGTAGCATAGTTGTGCATGGGAGGCTGTATCTCTTGTTGGCACAAATTTATGCAACATTAGAAGAAGTTTTCCCACCAGAGTTTTCTTAGTGGTAGAGGATGATTTCAGTGAATTTTTCTTCAGAGTCCTAGAGCATGGAATGTGAAAGCTGGGTGTATCATGTAATGGATATATAATACAATGAGAAAGTTCCACCCAGAAACTTAAGAGCAATGTGTATTTGGTTCCTTTTTCTGGACATTGGACCATCCACTTCCTTTTTTTTTTTTTTTTAACAGTGCACTTGTCCCATATGTAAGTTCATTGAGCTAGCTGTCGAATCAGAACTGCAGCTGCCAGCCTACCCCACAGCCACAGTAACACTTATCCAAGCCACATCTGCCGCCTGCACCGCAGCTTATAGCAATGCCGGATCCTTAACTCACTGACCAAAGCCAGGGATCATGCATGATCCTCACATACACTATGTCGGGTTCTTAACCTGCTGAACCACAGCGGGAACTCCTGGACCATCCACTTCTGTTTTAGCACATAAGGCAGCATTGTTCCATGTCAGGAAATGTTTAAACATCTGTGGAGGCCGTCTCTTCTCCAGGTGCTTTACCCGGAGTGTAGTAGTCACTCGGGATTATATTCCACTAAGAAAACCCCAAGTGACAATAGTTTAAGCAAGACAGAAGTTTCTCTCTCATGCAAAAGAAATCTGGAAAAGGTAGTCCAGGGCTAGTGTGGGACCTCCGCTGTTATAACACCCTGGCTTTTTCCATCTTCCTGCTCCACCATGTTAGCACCGGCTCTCATGCTCATTCAAGGTTACTTCATAGTCCAAGTGGCTGCTAGATTTCCAGCTGTCATGTGTATTCCAGCTAGAAGACACGGTGATGAAAAAAAAAAAAGGGCAAACCTCTTAGCTGAGTTTGCTCTCTTTTAGGAAACTTCCCAGAAATGAGATGGATAGATAGATTTAACTGTCAGTCTTTGCTGAGAAACATTTGTAATTTGGAATCTTCTAGGAAGTTCCCCCAATTTCATCTGTGGTTGTATGTAACATCATGTACCAGGCGATGTTTGCTTTACACATAGTAATTCAGTCTCTCTTTACAAGAGTCCCATAAGCTAGGGACTGCTGTTAATCCTAGTTTTTCCAGATACAGTTGATCCTAGTTTTTCCTCCTTCCCATGCAGAGGAAACAACAGCAGTGTTGATTTTTATTTTATTTATTTATTTTTTAGCCATGGCTTGTAGCAGCCTGATGTGGAATCTCAGTCAACTTAACTGAAAAAAGTTAAGTGTCTTATCTAAGTTCATATAACTAATGAATGGTTATAGGGATGGAATTTGAACCTGGGAAGCCTGGCTCTAGAGTGGGGTTTGTCAGAATCAGCACCATTGACATTTTGAGTCCGACAGTGCTTTGTTGTGAGGGACTGCCCTGTGTACTGTAGGATGTTAAGTAGCATCCATCCCTGGCCTCTGCCCACAAGGTGCCAGTAGCATCACCACCACCAACAGTCATGACAACTAAAACCATCTGTAGACATTGCCACATATCCCCTGGTGGGCAGAATTGCCCCCCATTGAGAACTGCAGCTCTAAAGTCTGTTTTGTTTTGTTTTTTTCCTGTCTTTTAAGGGCCGCAGCAGCAGCATATGGAACTTCCCAGGCTAGGGGTTGAATCCGAGCTGTAGCTGCTGGCCTACACCACAGTCACCACACTGGGATCTAAGCTGCGTCTGCAACCTACACTACAGCTCATGGCAATGCCGGATCCTTAACCCACGGAGTGAGGCCAGGGATCGAACCTGCAACCTCATGGTTCCTGGTCAGATTTGTTTCTGTTGAGCCACGATGGAAACTCCAAGAACTACAGCTCTAAAGTCTGTACTGTTTACTGTTATGCAGTGCTGCCTGCCTCTGTAACCTCCTTCCCATGTAGAGGAAACAACAGCAGTGTTTTTATTTTATTTATTTATTTTTTGGCCATGGCTTGTAGCAGCTTGATGTGGAATCTCAGTTCCCAGACCAGGCATTGAACACCAGGCCGCTGAAGTGAAAGGGCCAAATTCTAACTACTAGACCACCAGGGAACTGCCAATAGCCCTGCTGATTTAATAATAGGGGAGGAAGTGCTAGCAAAGGACCAGAGCAAAGTGATCAGAGATGGAGCAGGATGTTGAGTAGCTGAATATGGAAAAGAACAAAGAACAGAAGACATACTGACAATTAGAGAGGTGTGAGGGTGGTAGCCATAATGTGAGGGAAAATGGTCAGGACCAGACTCTTTAATTGACTCTGAAGGAAGTAAAGGTAGAATATTAACATTTGGAATCATCAAAGGGTCTGTTCTCCACTGTTTAGTAAGGGAGTCACTACAATAGGTTACAAGTGCCTAAGTTAAAATGAATTAAAATTAGAAAGCCAGGAGTTCCTTAGTGGCCTAGCTAGCCCTTAAGGATTCCTCATTGTCATTGGTGTGGCTCAGGTTCAATACCTGGCCCAGGAACTTCTGCATGCCCCAGGCGCGGCCAAAAAAAAAAAAAAAAAATTAGAAATCCATTTCCTCAGTCCCTCTAGCCCTATTTAAATTTCCTGGGTCGGAGTTCCTGTTGTGGCTCAGTGGTTAACGAATCCGACTAGAAACCATGAGGTTGCGGGTTCGATCCATGGCCTTGCTCAGTGGGTTAAGGATCCGGCGTTGCCGTGAGCTGTGGTGTAGGTCGCAGACGCGGCTCGGATCCCGCGTTGCTGTGGCTGTGATGCAGGTCGGCAGCTACAGCTCCTGTTAGACCCCTAGCCTGGGAACCTCCACAGGCCGCGAGTGCGGCCCTAGAAAAGGCAAAAAGACAAAAATAAATAAATAAATAAATACATACATACGTACATTTCCTGGGTCAAGGTGTTATCTGTTACCTGATTTCTTCACTGTAGAGTTATTATTTTCCCCTTGCAGATAGTAAGAGAGCTGTGGGGAAATATTTAAATCATGTAGATATCCTGCTCCTCATCAAAATTTCCTCCTAGATTGTCATCCATCAATGATTCTTGTCTGAACCAGTCTTTACAATGATACCTATAGTCTTCTGGTACTTCTTTGGTTGTTTCTTCCACTCATAAGGGACTAAGCACAAAGACAAGGTTGCTGACAAGACAGACTGGGATAGGGGACAGTGTGAGACAGCGAGAGACATTATAATGGGACTAATTTACGTAAGTGGTCAGTCGTTTTGAAATTTTTGCATCCTTATACAACCTTGTCATAAATACTCAGATAAAGAGGAGTCTCTAGTTCATCTATCTAAAAGTGCTCAATATCGCTGTTTCCCATCATCTAGATCTGGAAATAATAATTGTTACTTCACATACGTGTTCTAATGATTGAGTGAATTGATGTAAGAGTAACTGGTATAGGACAAGGCACAACAGCCTAAGAACTTTGAGAAGGTGGAAACGGCCCCAGTGGGAGACAGGAAGAGACACACCTGGTGAAGAGGGCAGTGTAGGGAGTTCCCACTGGGATTCAATCCCTGGCCCAGGAATTTCCATATACCACAGGTGCGGCCAAAAATAAAGGGCAGCAATGGCAAGCTGAACAGAACTTAGATGATCAGGGGATAGTTCCGTGCTAAAGGACAGAGAATGCCATCCTGTCCCTGGAGTGAGGTGTGTTAGGTAAGGAGAAGATGACACTGCATATTGTCTTCAGGGGACAGCCACCTTCCTGATAAGGCAAGATGTGGGGAAGAGGGGGAACTATCCAGAATGAAAGGAACGCTCTGCCTGTGGAATCGCCCCCTGTTCGTAGTAAAGGATATGCAAGGGGCAGACCAGAGAGGAGCTAGGTGGAGGGTCCTGATGGGGACTTCAGGATAAGGGGAGGCAGGATGAAAGATATCTGCAGTGGTCATTTTAGAAAACATGCCAGAAAGATGGACCTGGCTCACAGAACCAGACATGGGGTTGCTGTGATCATCAGGCAGACAAGAGTGGGTATGGCATGTGTGCTTTGAACAACAGTGTTAAGGCTCCAGAGGTGAGCACATTAAAAATGGGGATGCTGGCTGAGGGCTATCCCTGACTGGGGTGCCCAGTCACACCCTCCTTGGGGCTCAAAGCCATGGACTCTTCTCTTATCAGGGATTGAACAGGAACCTGTTGTTTCAGGAGCCAGTGACCTTTGAGGACGTGGCCCTGTACTTCACCCAGAACCAGTGGGCCAGCCTGGCCCCTGCACAGAGGGCCCTGTACAGGGAGGTGATGCTGGAGAATTACGCAAACTTAACTTCCTTGGGTGAGTCCTTCTTTCCTGAAACTCAGCTTCTGCCCTCGGGGACTTCTGGCTTCCTCCTTAGTGGGTCTAGAATCTCTTGTACCACCAGGATTGATGCTCCAGGAACCGAACTCCCGGATCCTCAGTTGCAGGAGGAGCTGATGGAGAAAGATCTGGGTTCATTCTGGTTTTATTTTTTAATTTTTTTAGGGCTGTCCCCGTGGCATATGGAGGTTCCCAGGCTAGGGGTCAAATAGCTGTAGCCTCTGGCCTACACCACAGCCATAGCAACTCAGGATCCAAGCCGTGTCTTCAACCTACACCACAGCTCAGAGCAATGCTGGATCCTTAACCCACTGAACGAGACCAGAGATCGAGCCTGCGTCCTTATGGATGCTAGTCAGATTCGTTTCTGCTGAGCCACAAGGGGAACTCCTGGGTTCACTTTGGTTTTAAATGAGACTTCCCCCTTTCCTGATAAGAGCTCTTCTGGGAAGGGCTGTACTCTGGGCACCGAGAACTGAGAAGTCTCTACCTGCCTTCCTTCACTCTTTCAATTCTGTGGAGGAAACCAGCCCTGTCTCCTCTGTGTGAGAGTGTCCTAGAACCCCCTGTACACACCTTCAGCAACAGTGGGAGCTTTCTGTGCTCTCAGAGCCACAATAAGCTTCCACCTGAGCCCTCCATAGATCCGCCATCTCTCCGCACTGGCCTCACTTCATCTCCCAGACATCGATTCTTCTCCCACCTGGCAAAGCAGAAGGTGGATGGAGAGGGGCCCGGGGAGACTCTCCTCAGCTTCCTGTTCCTTTTCTTTCTTCTTCAGCAGCATTTCCATTCTCCAAACCAGACCTGATATTCCGGCTGGAGCGAGGGGAGGCACCTTGGGGCGTGGAGCCCTGGAACCCCATCGGGGAAGAGGCCCTGAGAGGTGTCTGCACAGGTAAGCAGGAGAACCTACCGTCTTCCTCTGCAGCTTGGCCTCCTCTGGTCTTTTAGTGGTTTAATATGAAAAAGGTTCTTCTGTCATCTGGGTGTTGTGGGAATAAGTCTCTCATACCTAGAAAATTGTCCCTTGCTAGAGCTTCAGCTCCAAACTGGAAAAGACTGGTCCAGGCATTTCATTTTCTGTCATTCTTCTTTGTAAAGCTAAAGGATTTCAAACCCTTTGTAGTGAAAATAGGCTTCTGTTGGTAACTTAAGAATTTAAATAGAATATAGTAAGAACTTTCTTCTATAAGAACATTTTGTATGTGTATGTGTGCGTGCTCATGCATGTGTCTGTGTGTGAGACTGTACAGGAGAATGGAATTTTTATGAATTCCTGAACACTCAGTTATAAATTACCTTTTGAAAGAAAGGCTGTTCATTTGGGGCAGTGTTTTTTCTACTTCTGTAAAAAATACCATTGTCATCTTGATAGGGGTTGCATTGAATCTATAGATGGCTTTTGGTAATATTGACAATTTCTTTTTTCCTTTTTGGCCACCCTGTGGCACATGGAGTTCCTGGGCCAGATATCAGATCTGAGTCACAGTTGCAACCTGCTGCACTTGTGACCTACTGCAGGAACATTGTGTCTTTAACCCACTGTGCTTGGCCAGGGATCAAATCTACGTCCTGGTGCTCCAGAGACACTGCTGATCCCATTGCACCACAGCAGGAACTCCAATAATGACATTTTAACAATATTAATTCTTCCAGTTCATGAACACAGGATACTTTTCCATTTATTTGTGTCTTCTTTAATTTTTTTCATCAGTCTTGTAATTTTTATTTATTTATTTTCATGTTTTGTTTTGATTTTTTTTTTCTTTTGGCCTCCTTATGGAATATGGAGTCCCAGGCCAAGGATCAGATCAGAGCTGCAGTTGTGACCTATGCCATAGCTGTGGCAGTGCCAAATCCTTTAACCCACTGGGCCAGGGACCAAACCTGTATCTTGGCACTTCAGAAATGTTGCTGATCCCATTGCTCCACAGAGGGAACTCCACGTCTTATAATTTTTGTAGTAAAGAGAGATCTTTCACCTCCTTGGTTAGATTTATTCCTAAGTATTTTATTGATTTTTTGGGTTTTTTTGTTTTTGTTTTTGTTTTTTGTTTTGACTGCACCTGGGGCATGGAGAAGTCCAGGACAGGGATTAAACCCACAGCAGCTTCCTGAGCCACTGCAGTGACAATGCCAGATACTTAACCTGCTGAGCCACATGGAAACTCCAATATTTTAGTTTAGTTTAGTTTAATTTTAGTTTAGTTTAGTTTTTGTTTTTTAGGGCTGCACTCATGGTGTATGGAAGTTCCCAGGCTAGGGGGTCAAATTGGAGCTACAGCTGCCAGTCTGTACCATAGCCACAGTAATGCAGGATCTGGGCCGTATCTGCAACATACACCACAGCTCATGGCAACACCAGATCCTTAACCGACTGAGCAAGACTAAGGATCAAACCCATGTCCTCATGAATACTAGTCAGATTCATTTCTGCTGTGTCACAACAGGAACTTCCAAAATTTTATTGTTTTTGATGCTATTGTAAGTGGGATCAATTTATCTCTTTTTCAGAGAATTCATTGTATGTAGAAATTATAGAGTTTTGTTTTTCCTTTTTTTTTATGGCCACGGCCATGGCATATAGGGGTTCCCTGGCCAGGGACTGAATCTGGGCTGTGAGCAATGCCAGATCCTTTAACCCAGTGTGCTGGGCTGGGGGTCGAACCCACACCTCTGCATCAACCCAAGCTGCTGCAGTCAGATTCCTAACCCACTGAGTCACAGCGGGAACTCAAAATTGTATTGATTTTTATATGTTAATTTTCTATCTTGTAACTTTACTGAATTTATTGATTAGATTCAACAGTTTTTTTTGTTAAATATTTAGGATTTTCTCTATATAAGATGATGTTATCGGAGTTCCCATTGTGGCACAGCAGAAATGCATCCAACTAGTAACCATGAGGTTGTGGGTTTGATCCCTGGCCTTGCTCAGTGGGTTAAGGATCTGGCGTTGCTGTGAGCTGTGGTGTAGGTCACAGACATGGCTCAGATCTTGCGTGGCTGTGGCGTAGGCCAGCAGCTATAGCTCTGATTCGACCCCTGGCCTGGGAACCTCCATATGCCATGGGTGCAGCCCTAGAAACCAAAAAAAAAAAAAAAACCAAAAAAACAAATCATGTTATCTGTAAATAGAGACAATTTTATTTTTTCTTTTCCAGTTCTGATATCTTTTATTTTCTTGCCTGATTCCTCTAGCTAGGCCTGCCAGCACTGTTTGAATAGGAGTGCTGAGACTGGGTACCCTTGTTTTGTTCCTAACTTAGAGGAGAAACTTTCAACCTTTTACCCCTGAGTGTGATGCTACCTGTGTGTTTGTCATTTAGGGCATTGATTGTGTTGAGATGTTACTCCTATGTCTAATTTGTTAAGAGTTTGTTTGTTTGTTTTTGCTTTTTAGGGCCATACCCGTGGCATATGGAGGTTCCTAGGCTAGGGGTCCATTCGGAGCTGTAGCCTCCGGCCTACGCCACAGCCACAGCTCCGGCCTATGCCACGTCTGCAACCTACACCACAGCTCACAGCAACGCTGGATCCATAACCCACTGAATGAGGCCAGGGATCGAACCCACAACCTATGGTTCCTAGTCGGATTACTTTCTGATGTGCCACAACAGGAACTCCCTAATTTGTTAAGCGTTTTTATCATGAATAGATGTCGAATTTTGTGAAATGCTTTTCTGTATCTGTTGAGGTCATCTTATGATTCAATCTGTTAATGTGAAGTATCACATTGATTGATTCACGGAAAGCCTCCTTATTGAGAATGAGTGGATTCCTTTTTTGAAAGGTAGTGAATTGAGTAAATGTAAAGAACCATCCAGAGTTTTGGTATATAGCATTTCTCATTCAGTTGTCCCTGTCCTTATGCTCTCTCAATCCCTAGTGCTATTTAGAACCCCTGTAAACTAAATGTTCCTTTCTAATTCACCCCTAGTCTGTCTTCATTAGTGCCTTTAGGTTGACCCCAGGACTTCAGGTCACCTTGATAAAAAATCTTTTGCAGGGGCCCACCTGCGGTTGTCAGTGTCTCCCTTTGCCACAGCTGCACAATTGTCTATTTAGCTTGCCAGTGACTTTACACCAGCATTGCCCACAGCATTTTCCACAGTGATAGAAATGTTACATATCTGCACAGTCCAGTATGGTAGCCATTAGCCACATGCACATTTGAAATGTGCCTAGTGCAACCTGAGGAATAGAATTTTAAATTTTGTTCTATTTTAATTAATTTAAATTTAAATAGTCACATGTGGCGAGTGGCCACCTTATCAGATAGTGCAGCTTTAAACAATTTTATTTATTTATTTATTGCTCTTTAGGTCCAAACCTGTGGCATATGTAAGTACCCACGCTCGGAGTCAAATTGGAGCTGCATCTGCTGGGCACAACCACAGCAATGCCAGGTCTGAGCTTCATCTGCAATCTTCATCACAGCTCACAGCAGTGCCGGATCCTTAACCTACTGACAGAGGCCAGGGATCAAACCCACATCCTCATGGATACTAGTCTGCTTCATAACCCACTGAGCTCCAGTGGGAACTCTGCCATAAACAATTTTAAAAAACAGCCTCAACTGACTCTTAGTTTCTAGATCAGTGGATTTCAAACCCTAGTGTGCATCAGAATCACTGGCAGGACTTGTTAAAACACGTACTGCTGGACACTACCTCCAGAGATTCTAATTCTGTAGGAGTAGGGTAGAGCCTGACAATTTTAATTTCAAACAGGTTCCCAGAAGGTGGTGGTCCGGGGACCACACTTTGAGGACTACTGTCCTTGAGAATCTTGAACAGTGTTTTTTAAACCCTGAGTTGCAACTCCTCAATAAGTTATGCCCAGTATTTATGCTCAGACTCTGCTAGAAGTTCCCACTGTGGCTTAGCCATAATGAACCCAACTAATATCCATGAGGATGCATGTTCAATCCGTGGTCTCGCTCAGTGGGTTAAGGATCCAGCATTGTGGCTCTGGCTGGCGATTCAACCCCTAGCCTGGGAACTCCCATTATCCTGTACATGTGACCCATAAAGCAAAAAAAAAAAAAAATCAGCACTAGACTTAAATAAAATAGACCAAAATAGTATAAAATCCACCATATATTCATTACTCTTATTAATTAAGTGTATTGTTTGGGGGAGTTCCCATCGTGGCTCAGTGGTTAACGAATCTGACTAGGAACCATGAGGTTGCGGGTTCAGTCCCTGGCCTTGCTCAGTGGGTTAAGGATCCGGCATTGCCATGAGCTGTGGTTTAGGTTGCAGGCGCAGCTCAGATCCCGCGTTGCTGTGGCTGTGGCGAAGGCCGGCAGCTACAGCTCCTGTTAGACCCCTAGCCTGGGAATCTCCATATGCCGCGGGTGCGGCCCTAGATAAGGCAAAAAGACAAAAAAAAAAAAGAGTATGGTTTGGTAAAACTTTTGTTTCCATTTTAGTTTGTGTGCATGCAAGTGTGTAAGCACATGTGTATTGGGTCAGGATCTAAATGATGAGTCATGGTCAAAAGAACTCAAGAAGGAGTTCCTTAGTGGTACAGCAAGTTAAGGATCTGGTGTCTGCTGTGGCTTGGGATGCTTCTATGGCATGGGTTTGATCCATGGCCCATGAATTTCTGCACATTGGGGCTTAGAAATAAATACATAAATAAATAAGTAGGTATATTTATCTATCAAAACCCTAAGGAGTTCCCATCGTGGCTCAGCAGAAATGAATCGGACTAGCATCTGTGAGGACACAGGTTCAATCCCTGGCCTCACTCAGTGGGTTAAGGATCCAGCGTTGCTGTGAGCTGTGGTGTAGATCACAGATGCGGCTTGAATGCTAGGTTGCTGTGGCTGTGGCATAGGCCAGCGGCTACAGCTGTGATTTGATCCCTAGCCTGGGAACCTCCGTATGCCATGGGTGCAGCCCTAAAAAGATTTAAAAAAATTAAATAATAAACTCATTCCCCAAAAGGATTAACTTTTTTTTTTCTTGTCTTTTTGCCTTATCTAGGGCCGCGCCCTCGGCATATGGAGGTTCCCAGGCTAGGGGTCTAACAGGAACTGTAGCTGCCAGCCTTCGCCACAGCCACAGCAACGCGGGATCTGAGCTGCACCTGCAACCTACACCACAGCTCATGGCAATGCCGGATCCTTAACCCACTGAGCGAGGCCAGGGATCAAACCCGCAACTTCATGGTTCCTAGTTGGATTCGTTAACCACTGAGCCACGATGGGAACTCCCAAGGATTAACTTTATATATATTAAAAAAAAAAAAAACCTAAACTGGAAGTGTCATTTGTCAGATCTTTGGTACTTGAAAAGGCAAAAACAGTTTCTGTGTGTAGTGCTACCAGTGAGAATCCACGTCCTTCTTCCCTACCAGTTGCCATCTCCATTTCTTGAAGGATTTTGACCAGCTGTTTTTAATTTCCTTTCAAGGTTGAGTCTCTTTCCCAGACTACAGTACTTGGGTTCTGAAATTGTGGTCTTCTTATGAACCCCTCACAGTAGGCAGGGTTACAAACTATTTCCCCCCCAGTCAGACATGTGATAGAGAACATCTTTTTAAAGATTATATAATATTCTAAAGCATTTGGGCAGGTTTCCTGCCCTGTTAGGGCCTTGGGATATACCGTTGCAGACAGCACCTTTTAGCTCTCTGGATACTATGTGGTATGAGAGCTGCATAAGCAGCTATCTTAGCTCCAGTTTAGATATCTCCCTCAACCTCAGCCCTCTCTGCTTTTCTTCATCGCTCCCCCTTCCAGCACTTTTCCACCCCATTCCTATTTTTCATCTTCCTTTCGTCTCCACTAACAGCTTCTGCTCTCTGTACTGGTTTTGTTGTCCTAATGGCATTACTTGCCTTCTCCACCTCCAATATTTTTACTTTCCTTTCTAAGGCCCATCAGGAGGCTCTGTCTCTCTCCAAAAAACTACATATGTCCAGGGCAAGCTAATACTCCTTAATCCCTTTCCCCATATAGCATAAATAAGTGACTGTTATATTTTCTTTTTGTCATGCTAGGTGGTAAAACCAAGACTGAGAACGGAGGGCAAACTCCAGAGCTGAACATTTATAAAGGACCCGAGTCACATAGACCAATAGCAGAGGCACTGGTGGTGGGTGTTCCCCCTCACTTTGAGAATGGCTTAGAGAACCTGCAGCTGTGTAACACAGGGAAGAAAACAAACTCAAAGAATGGTGATCTCACAGATTTGCCAGTCCAGGATCATACATCCTTCACTGTTGAAAGAGAGGAGCTAGCCAGACAACTGGAAGGAAGCTGTGGTGTCTACACACATCTCATTACAAAGCAGGGCCTCTCCAGAAAACAGGTATTTTATAAATGTGGTAGGTGTGGCAGATATTTCAACCAACATTCAGACCTTCACCAGCATCAAAGAATTCACATGGATGAGAAGCCCTACAAATGTAAAGAATGTGGGAAAGCCTTCCAATACGACTCAAAACTATCACGGCATCAGAAAATCCACACTGGGGAGAAACCATACTCGTGCCAGCAGTGTGGACAAGCCTTCAGTCAGAACTCCCACCTTCTTCAGCATCAGAAACTCCATGGGGGAGAGAGGCCCTATGAATGTAAGGAGTGTGGGAAAACTTTCACCTACAACTCAAAACTTATCAGACATCAGCGAATCCACACTGGGGAGAAACCCTTTCAATGTAAGGAGTGTGGGAAGGCCTTCCGGTGTAGCTACGACTGTGTTATCCATGAGCGAATTCACACTGGGGAGAAGCCCTACGAGTGTAAGGAGTGTGGGAAGAGCTTCAGTTCAAATTCCGTCCTGATTCAGCATCAGAGAATCCATACTGGGGAGAAACCTTATGAGTGTGAAGAGTGTGGCAAGGCCTTCTGCCGGAGCTCAGTCTTCCTGCAGCACCAGAGGTTCCACACTGGGGAAAAACTCTATAAATGTAATGAATGTTGGAAAACTTTCAGTTGTAGCTCGCGCTTTACAGTACATCAGAGAATCCACACGGGGGAGAGACCTTATGAATGCCAGGAATGCGGGAAGGCCTTCAATCAGAAAATCACCCTGCTTCAGCACCAGCGAGTTCACACTGGGGAGAAACCTTACGAATGTAGGGTATGTGGGAAATCCTTCAAATGGAGTGCAAGTTTCATTCAGCATCAGAAACTGCACAGCAGGAAGAAACCCCCCCAAGTTACAGCGCCAACCCGGCTTAAGCCCCACTGCCCCTCCTCAATTCTTCCCCCTCTGCCTTCCCAACATGCAAGCTCTGCCCCAGCCGTGCCAGGGGCTTCTCCCCTGCCTTCTCCACACGCAGTGCTGCTTCCTCCCTCTGTGCCTCTCTTTGTGCTGCTCCACATATGAAATGACCAGTTCTTCACCTGTCCAAATGGTGCATTTCTTTCAGGATCTTGCTTCTCCTGGGAAGTCATCCCCTCGTAGCCTGAACCCTTATGTTCTCAACACCCAAGTTCGTGGAGTAGCAGTCTTTCCTCTGGGCTCCTGGCCATGTTGCTCTTGATAGTCTCCTGCTCTCCTGCAAGCCAGTCATTATTATTTTCCCAGATCCATTTAAGTTCTCACACTTAAGGACCACACCTGATGACCTTCTTCTATCTCCTGGGTAGGAAATGGTAGTGTTTGTTTTTATAGTGTCCAGTTTGGGCCTACCATCAGTCCACTTCTGGGGCTACTAGAGTTGGAAGAGGTGGCAGGCCGTTTGGGGTTTTAGGGAAATGACCTTACAATGAGATGAGCCATCATAATTCAGGAAGTAGGGAAAACACAAAGTCTGTGAGAGGAAATAATCAGAAAAAGTATCCAATGATTACTGTTAGGATTTAGGGAGGGCCAGTAGCAGGGTTCATTGTGGGAAATCTGATCCTCAGGGTTTTTTTAATGCCTTGGTAATGTCCATTATGAGGACCTTGCATAACTAAGCTATAGAGCAAGGAAATCATTAGGGAAAAGAATATGATTGAAAGGGATGTGGTTTTCCTGTCGGGTTTCTTTGCTGTTCCCATCCACGTCATTGTTTACTTTTGGCGCCCACTCAAATATGTAGGTACAAAATGTGACGTGGGTTATGCAATTGAGGGCAGGTGCCTGAGTGTAGTAATCTCTATAAATTATGCACAGGGTGACCTTAATGACATCACACCGGGGACTAGAGGGAAAGGGAAGAGAAATCAGACAGTGATTTGCTGTAGCTCCTGCCTTAGAAGGGCAATCTTTCCTGATCAGTTCCCATATGTGCCTTCAACACGTTCTCAGACTACTCCACATCGCCTGTGATTCATTTGTGAGGGGTCATACTTTTAAATTAATTTCATAATTAACTGCTTTGGTAACACTAACAAGAAGAGTTTCAAGGACACTAATCTTTGTTTTTGTTTTTGTTTTGCTTTTTAGGGCCGCACCTGCAGCATGTGGAGGTTCCCAGGCTAGGGGTCGAATCGGAGCCACAGCTACCAGCCTACACCACAGCCACAGCAACGCCAGATCCAGGCCACGTCTGCGACCTACACCACAGCTCACTACAAGGCTGGATCCCTAACCCACTGAGCAAGGCCAGGGATCAAACTCGCAACCTCATGGTTACTAGTCAGATTCGCTTCTGCTGCACCACAACGGGAACTCCAAGGACACTAATCTTCATAGGTGTTATAATCTCACTGGTTTGGCCATATTTTCCATCTAGTGGTTAGAGACCGTGACCTCTTCACAATCACTACTTCAGGCCAGTGTAGCAACATGGAAGGTACTTACATAATTATGTACTAAGCAAATGATATGTATATAGCTATAACATCATAAAGTTATGTCTGCAAAGAGGAGATAGGCATATGGTTTTGGTTTTGGTTGGGCCTGTTGAGATATTATTTATTTATTTATTTGCCACACTCGTGACATGTGGAAGTTCCCAGGTTGCAGATTGAACCTGTGCCATAGCAGCGACCCAAGCCACTGCATTGACGATGCCAGATCCTTAACCTGCTATGCCAAAATTCACCCTTTTAGGAATTCCCATTGTGACATAGCGGAGACAAATTATTGTGGTTTCTTTGTCATAGTTCTGACACAAGCACACACATATATGTGTATATGTGTTAATGTGCCAGAAATGAATATTATATATGTGTGTATGTATGTGTGTGTATATATATATATATATGTATTGTCCTATTTATTTCCAAAACACCATTAAACAGAAAGGACCTTAGGGCACCTGGGAGGATTACAGCCAGGAAGTGGGGGGTTGAGAAAGCCTAAATTAGCCAGATGTCAGAAAAGAAGAACTAATGGAATTCCCGTTGTGGCTCAGCGGTTAGCAAATCTGACTAGCATCCATGAGGACGTGGGTTTGATTCCTGGCCTTGCTCAGTAGATTAAGGCCCTGGCATTGCCATGAGCAGTGGCTGTGGCTGTGGCGTAGGCCAGTGGTTACAGCTCTGATTGGATCCCTAACCTAGGAACCTCCATATGCCACAGGTGTGGCCCTGAAAAGACAAAATATATATATGTGTGTGTGTGTGTGTGTGTGTGTATATAGGAAGGTAGCAGATTATATTATGAGAGGAAAGCAAGGAGTGTAGGGAAAAATAAGCAGATCTGCTCTGGGCTGAAAATGGCCTTTGAGTCCTTATAGCCTTTTGGGTTTCTGACTTTGGTGACATTTTTTCCATTTATTTCTTCCTCTATTCATTAAATCAATAGGCATTTAGGGTTTTTTCCCCATTGCTAATGGAATGTTATTACACAGCCTCCACGACACCTACTCTGCTGAAGCATGACTAACATGCCACTTTCTTTTCTTTCTCTCTCCCACCATTTTTTTTTTTTTTTTTTGCTTTTTTAAGGCCACATCTGCGGCATATGGAGGTTCCCAGGCTAGGGGCTGAATCAGAGCTACAGCTGCCGGGCTACACCACAGTCATGCAACACAGGATCCGAGCCAAGTCTGCAACCTACACCACAGCTCACGGAAATACTGGATCCTTAACCCACTGAGCGAGGCCAGGGATCAAACCGCAACCTCATGGTTAGTAGTCGGATTCATTTCCGCTGCGCCAAAACAGGAACTCCCATGCCACTTTCTAATGCAAGGACTAGGGTTGCCCAGTGTCTGGCACTTAATAGATGTTTTTTGAAAAGGGCCATAATGTGGCTATCAGAAAGGACAGCCGTGTAAAAATAAACTCAGACATAAATTACAACGTAGTGTTCTTTCACAAGTTTCTACTTTCTCAGAAAGTGAAATAATATCACCAGCTGGGGAGTTCTCTTCGTGGCTCAGTAGTAAACGAACCCGACTAGGATTCATGAGGATGCGGGTTTGATCCCTGGCCTTGCTCAGTGGGTTAAGGATCCGGCGTTGCCATGAGCTGTGGTGTAGGTCGCAGACTTGGCTTGGATCCTAGTGGCTGTGACTGTGGCATAGGACAGCGGCTGCAGCTCCGATTCAACCCCCTAGCCTGGGAACTTCCATATGCTGCAAGTGCAGCCCTAAAGAGCAAAAAAAAGAAAGAAGAATCACCAGCTGACCTCCCCCTCTTCCCTCCCAAGTTGCATGAGGACTGCCTGCTTCCCTCAGGAAAGGTACATAGCAGAATAGCAGAGACCTTCTTGAATTAACTCAAATATGTTTAATTTATTGTTAGGACTCCTATGTGCTTCCTGACATCTGAGGGCAACCTTGCAGCCGCAAGGTCTGGATACTGGAAACTCAAGCAGTCAGAATGACAGGCAGCACACAGCAGGTTCCTCACTTCACATCATTTCTTCCCTCTTTGCATTTATGTTTTCTTATACCCTTGGAACAAGGCAGAAGTTGCCAGGGACCAACCCAAACTGAGACCCTCCCAGACTTAATTCTGAATTCCTAGGAGGGAGAATCTGAATTGCACGGTTTGTGTTCACTTTCTGCCTACCCTCCTCTGGTAGGTGGGGGTGGTGGTGGGTAATGGGGAGTGACCGGGGTGGGTCATACTGTTTCATGAGGCTTCTGGGGCTCCACCCTGTGGTAAGGGGCAAACACCCAAAAGGTATCACTGAATTCTGTGATTACAACCTTTCCCCTCATTTCTAGTGCTCTATGTCTCCGGGCAACTAGGATAACTTCAGGATATTTTTTTCTCCTCCTACTTGTAAGCATTGAGCAATTTATCTTTGACAGGCCTCCTTATAGGCACTGATCATCCTCCATTAATGTTTCCTGGCTCACAGTGAGCTCAGTGTGTGCATTCAGATCTTCCTTTGTTGACGGCTTGTGATTGGGGTAGAGTTGCTGGTGGGGTGATGTGAAGTAGGGATCTGGTCTCCTCTGATTTCCTCTGTGCTGTGTGTATGAGGTAGACAGGTACCTTTAGCCACGGGTTGCGCGAGGGTGAATCTCTGTGGCTCTTGTGACTTTCTCTTTGTGCATGTATAGTTGACAGCATCAGCAAGGCTGGCTCCCTGGTTATAGCTTTCCATCTGATTCATTTCCAGTTATAGTTCTCCTGCTTTTCCTTCTCTTTTCACAGCCACTCCAACATGGAAGCTGTGTTGGTGATAAGAAAATCAGTGCTGCATGATTTCTTCCTTAATCTAGTTACCACTGCCATGCCTCAGGAAGGAAAGGCCTCCAGCAGGGTATTCCCTGCTTCTCCCTTAACTGCCTGGGATCTAGTCCTCATCCCACGGAGCTGAGTAGCACCTCCAGAGAGATCTCATTCTGTACACTCTTTGTACCCTACACATAACAAGAGTAGGCAATCTGTGGGGCAGATCTCTGCCTCCTCCTACAGTTCAGTTTACATCATAATGCGCTTGGCTGACAGTGCTCAGCACTCATTGTGTCACATCTTGCCTTATAAGACCTCAGAGATTAGAGGGAACAGTGACTAAGCTGACTTCAGACTGTTAGGTTAATCTTTAAAAGTCCACCCCTGGACTGGGTCTCAGGAGTAGGAAAAGATTAAGAAGATATACAAACATTTGTTTCCCCATATGATGCCACGTCTCGGAGACCTAAAACCTGCTTTTCCATCACAGTTGCACACGGCCCTGCTGCTCCATCCGTTGACGTCTGAGCAGGCCTGCTGCTGCCGCCTGGGCATCTCAAACGCATCTTACAGAGAGCGCTGGGCCAGTAGGGTGGGCGCCTGGGACTCAGGCACCAACGAGAGGGAAACCTCCGGGCTTCCTAGAGCGGACGGTGGGCTCCCGCTGTGCTTCCGGCTCGCTGCGGGTTGGAGTCCGCGCTCCGGTGAGCGGACCTATGGGCTGGCGCTCTCGCGGAGTAAGCAGCGGTTACGGCGGCGATGCGGCTCTTCACCTCCTTGGTCTGAACTGGGCTGAGGGCGTTGATCTGGGAGGGCCTGGCCAAGAGGTCCCGTGACCTGAGTCTCCGGTGGTGGATTCGTTCATTTACCGAGCAGGTTTCCGCACCCGCCTCTATGCCTGCCTTCCTAGTTGGCGCCTGGAGATTGCATCGCCTGCCTCCCGCCGCTCTGTGCCGGTCTGCGTCCAGCATCAGCCACCGGTCCACTTGAGCGTCTTTTGCCTGCTTCGATCCATGGCTAAGCCTCCACCTGCATTTTGCGTCCTTCTCGGCCCTGGCGCCCAGTGCCCTCTCTTCAGAGGAGACCCTTATTGGTCATCGCGTCAAGGATAAAGCCGCACAGGTTGTTATAACTGATGAAATAGAGTAATAACTTGCAACAGAAAGAAGCCAGGGTAAACTGAACTCAGCCTTAGCTTGTACAGAGGTGATCTGGTCTTTGAAAGGGAGAGTGAGAAAGTAGGGAAGGAGGCCACCGGAGGCTTAGCAAAGCAGAGAAGTCAAGTGAAACCCTTCGGTGTCGGCCAACTGGCGCTTATGGAAGTTAGGTTCCTACCCGCACACAAAGACTGGGAAACAAAGGCCCTGTCTTTAGGAGTTGCCTGGAACAAATGCTGTTTTTTCTCTTCTTTTTTTTTTTTTAGGGCCACACCTGAGGCATGTGGAAGTTCCCAGGCTAGGGGTCCAGTGGGAGCTGTAGTTGCTGACCTACACCACAGCCACAGCAACGCTGGATCCCAGCCGCACCTGGGACCTACACCTCAGCTCACAGCAATGCTAGATCCTTAAGCCATGGAGCAAGGCCAGGGATTGAATCGGCATCTTCATGGATGCTAGTCAGATTCATTAACCGCTGAGCCACGACAGGAACTCCAACAAATGCTGCATTCTTTTGACAGGCTATGATTTTCTCAGGCAGACCCTCCAAGAGGGGTTGAGTCACCCTAGGGATGTGGCCTTGAACTGTTAGAAATGATGTTAATATTTTGTTCTTTATAGGCCAAGGTTTGAAGGCCTACCCAAGAAAGGGCTCAAAGACCATGGCAAAGTTTGGTCAAGGACAGAATCTTTGTCAATGGTCAGGGTCACTGGACACATTCTTTAGAAGCTATTTCCTATTCCAACCCAAGCAGTCACCGAGGCCAGGACTCTCCTCTCTGAGACTGAGATCTGAATATTGGAATGTGGTGACTAGCAGAAGGAAATTTAATTAATGAGTATAAATTGATTGCAACAAAGTAATACATTTTAAACATTTTTCCTTCTGCTATTTAAAAAATTGGGGGAGGCACACCTGTGGTATGTGGAAGTTCCCAGGCTAGGGCTTGAACCCGTGTCACAACAGCAACCCAAGCCACTGCAGTGACAACACTAATTCTAAACCCTCTGCTGCACCACAAGGGAACTCCAACATATTTTTCTTTTTGGGATTTTTGTTACTGTTTAATTTTGGCTTAGCTTTTTTTTCTTTTAGGGTCGCACCTGCTGCATATGGAGGTTCCCGGGCTAGGGGTCCAATTGGAGCCGTAGCTGTTGGCCTACGCCACAGCCAGAGCAACAAGGGATCCAAGCCGTGTATGCCACCTACAACACAGCTCACAGCAACACCGATCTTCAACCCACTGAGCAAGACCAGGGATCGAACTCACGTCCTATGTCCTATGGATGCTAGTCAGATTTACTAACCACTGAGCCATGACAGGAACTCCTGGTTTAGTTTCAGTGTCTTTTTATATGTGTAGTTACGAAAAGGAGCTGGGCTGGAGCACCATGCAGCAGATGCCTAAATGCAGGAGACTGACTATTTAGTGTATGAAAGATCCTCATTATTGGGCATTTGAGACAGCAGAGGGAAAGTCTCTGGATACTGTAGCACCTGGGACCACAGAAGAGAAGCCATATCCTGGTTCAGTTACTGTCCAGGCTCTCTGTCATGTAGTTGCACTAACTGAAGATTCCTTTTTAATTAAAAACCTTTCTGGGTAGAAGCACTGAATTTCTCCAGGTTGGGCCTGGAACACATATCCAGGTATAGGGTGAGAAAGGGCTCTCCGGCTAAATGTTAATAGCTCTTTCCCTAAACTATGCACACACTGGAGCCTGCACAGCGCTTGTGTTTCTAAAAACAAATAATACGATTAGAAAACAAACTTGCAAGCATTTATTATGTGCAGGCACTACTGTACAGGCACTTTGCCAATACATGAATTCATTTATTAATCCTTTGTGGTTGGTACCATTGTCATACACATTTAATAGACAATGAAACAGGCAAAGCAAGTTGCTGCTGGTCACACAGTTAATAAGTGGTGCAGCCAGGTTTCTGGGCCTAGGTAGCTGATGCTTTCAATCCATATACATTTGGCCATTGAAATGATGAACTCCACTCTTCCCTTTTCCAATTCTCCAGGCCGCTAGGTCATATGTGCAGTAATGGTTCCCCCTCAGTACCTGGAAGGGCAACCAGAAGTGGTGAAGGTCAGAGGACCCTGGATAATTACCAGGATTGTAACCATTTTGTGGGTTTTTTGTGTTTTTTTTTTTTTGTCTTTTCTAGGGCCACATCCTGGGCATGTGGAGGTTCCCAGGCTAGGAGTCCAATCAGAGCTGTAGCTGCCAGCCTTCGCCACAGCCACAGCAACGCGGGATCCGAGCCGCGTCTGCAACCTACACCACAGGTCACGGCAACACCAGATCCTTAACTCACTGAGCGAGGCCAGGGATCGAACCTGCAACCTCATGGTTCCTAGTCGGATTCGTTAACCACTGAGCCACGACGGGAACTCCGCCATTTTGTGGTTTGAGCCGACCGGCCGACATCCCCCGGAGAAGCTACCTTGTGGGGGCGCTGCAGGACTCACTCCTGACCTTACTGTCTCCCAAAGTAGGGACAGGGTGCCTGTGGCTGGGATAGGGAACCACAGAGATGGGAAACTTCCCAAGTTCCTAGAGAGGAGGGGAGACAGTTAACACACTTCCGGGTGAGCCAGTTCTGGACGCTTTTCCAGAAGCCGGCTGCTGAAAAGAGCGGACCCACGTTTTTTCTGTGTCTGCGCTGCTCGGGGTTAGTGGTTCGCTGGGATGCGGGTATCTGTGTCGGTGTAACAGATTTCGTTCTCCTGGGGCATAGTACTGGGTTTTCCAACCCCTGTTCCTTTGCGATGAGAGGGTAACGGGACGCAAAGGGGCCAGGGCGAACAGAAGATATTTGCGGGGTGTGAGGCAGCATCACTCTTAGCTGTGCCTCTTTGTTTTCTTTTCAGTGTCACTTCTCAGGTCTCAGAGGGCAGTGTGCAAAGCAGAGACTCCTGCCATGCTCCAGATTACCTGGTGCCCGATGAGCAAGCATTCTCTCAGCTTCCGTTGCTCCCATTCCCTGCCCTCTCACGTTCTTGATGCCTAGAGAACACGTGTCAAAAAAAAAAAAAAAGAAGAAGAAGAAGTAAAGGAGTTTCGGTTGTGCCTCAGTGGAAGCGTACCCTGTTAGTCTTCATGAGGATCCAGGTTTGATCCCTGGCCTCGCTCAGTGGGTAAAGGATCTGGCAGTTGCCGCGAGCTGCAGTGTAGGTCGGCAGCTGTAGCTTGAATTTGACCCATAGCCAGGGAACTTCCTTATGCCTTAGGTGCAGCTGTAAGAAAAAAAGAGGTGTCAGCTCTGGATCCAGGTTCAGGGCTGTGGCTTCCATTGTGCATCTGTCATTGTCTGGTGTGTTTGGGGAAAGGAGGAGTTAAAGGGAGTGGAGAAATAAGAATTACCAAACTAAGACATAATCAGGATGGGGGAAAAAAAACAAAAACAAGGGAGTGTGGGGTGACTGATTAGGATAGATTTGGCAGATAGCACTGAAAAATGGAAATTCACTAAAAATTGGAAATTACATCATAGCGTACAAGGAATATCCTTTTCATTCCTGTCCACAGACTGGAAAGTCATCTTGGATAAAGCAATTCTAGTAATGTTTTTATAGGTTCCATTGGGTTTTCTACAGAGATACATCATCTATGAAGAAAGACAATTTTACTCTTTTCTTTCCAATCTGGATGCTGTTTATTTCTTTTCTCTCACCTACTTTCACTGGCTAGAACCTCCGTTTCAATGTTGAGTAGACGTGGTGAGAGCAAATATTCTTGATGTCTTCCTGATTTTAGAACTAAAACATTCAATGTTTCAACTAAATTAAGCATGATCTTCACTGTAACTTTTTTGTAAATGGCCTTTATGAGGTTTAGAATGTTCTCTTTTGTTCCTAGTTTGTTGAGAGTTTTTTTTTTTTTAATCAGGAATGGATGTTGGATTTTGACAGATGCTTTATCTTATCTATTTAGATGATCATATGATTTTTCTTTTTTAGTTTGTGAATTACTTTGGTTTTTCGAGTGTTAAACCAATCTTGCTTGCGTTCCTTTAATAAAACCCTCTCGGTCATGGCGTATTTTTCATTTACTATATTTTATTTATTTACTTTTGCTTTATTATTACTATTTTTTTTAGGGCCGCACCTGCAGCATATGGAAGTTCCCAGCCTAGGGGTCACATTGGATTGCAGCTGCCAGCTTACACCTCAGCCACAGCAACTCGGGATCCAAGCTGCATCTGTGACCTATACCACAGTTCATGGCAATTCCCCAGACCTCATGGTTGCTAGTTGGGTTCGGGTTCATTTCCTCCGAGGCACAACGGAAACTCCTTACTCTACTTTAGATTCTAATTGTTAATTTTTTTTATGAGATAAGACATTTTTACTGTCTTTTTTTTTGAGGGGGGTCTTTTTACGACTGTACCTGCAGCCTATGGAAGTTCCTAGGCTAGGGGATCAAATCAGAGCTGCAGCTGGCAGCCTATACCACAGCCACAGCAATGCCAGATCTGAGCTGCATCAGTGACCTATGCCACAGTTTGCAGCAATGCCTGATCCTTAACCCACTGAGTGAAGCAAGGGATCGAACCTGCATCCTCATGGATACTAGTCGGTTCTTAACCTGCTGAGCCACAACAGGAACTCCTGTTTGTTAAAATTTTGTTTTGAATTTTTGCACTGGTGTTCGTAAGAGGTACTGGTGTGCAGTTTTCTTTTCTTGTAAAGTGTCATGTAGAGAGTTGGGAAGTACTTTTACCTTTTCAGTGTTTTGGAAGAATTTGTATAGAATTGATTACATTTCTTCCTTATTTGGTAGAATTTACCAGTGAAATCATCCAGGCATATTTGTTTGTTTGTTTGTTTATTTCTCAGGGCCGCAGGTGCAGCATATGGAAGTTCCCAGACTAGGGAAAACAACTGGAGTTGCAGCTGCTGACCTACCTATGCCACAGCCATAGCAATGCCAGATCCAAGCCACATCTGCGACCTACACCAGAGCTTAAGGCAATGCTGGATCCTTAATTCACTGAGCAGGGCTAGGGATCAAACCCCCATCCTCAGAGATACTAGTCAGTGTTGTTACTGCTGAGCTACAGTGGGAACTCCTGTATTTTTCTTTCTGATAAAGTTTTAAAATAAAATTTCAGTTCCTTTGGTAGATATAGACAGGGCTACTTGGATTTTGTATTTCTTCTTGAGTGAGTTTTGGTAATTTGTATCTTCCAGTGAATTTGTCTAATTTATCTAAGTTATAGACATTTTTGGCATAAATTTCATAATATTTCTTTCCTTTTTTTTTTTTTTTTTTTACTTTTTAGGGCCACACTCGTGGCATATGGAGGAGATTCCCAGACTAGGGGTCAAATTGGAGCTACACCTGCTGGCCTACATCAGAGCCACAGCAACACTAGATATGAGATGCATCTGCAACCTACACCACAGCTCATGGCAATGCTGGATCCTTAACCCACTGGGCAAGGCTAGGGATCGAACCCGCAACCTCATGGTTCCTTGTTTCTGCTGTGGAACTCCCATAATATTTATTATCCTTTTATTTGCAGTGAACTCACCTTTTTAATTACTAATATAGGTAATTTTTTTTCTTTTTTTCTGAGTAATCTGGCCAGTGATTTATAAATTGTATTGGTCTTCTCAGCCAGTTTTTGGCTGATAAACTTTCGAAGCAGAACTTGTAAATGAAAGGTGAATGGCTTCCTCATTTTGAAAGGTATCGATATGAGAATTTAAATAGCAAAATAGTACATATATATTTTTTGTCTCTTATTCTGCTTCACCCCTTCTCTGCCTGTTAAAGTTTGCTGTGCTCTTCAGATGCCTTACAGAGAGTGACCGTTAATAATGCACATCACTTCCTCATCCCCACCCCAGCCTTGTGTGCTTTTCTGGATATGACCCCAAGACTTCAGGTTATCTGAGTGAGAAGTATCTTCTAAACAGTTTGCTTATAAACACATGAGGTTTTGCCTGGCCCAGTGCTGATAATTATATTAGTCTGCAAATGGTCTCAACAGCAAAGGGAAGATAGCCTTCTGGTTTCCCTTTTTAGTTAGTGTAGGAGTTCACATTCCCATTGTCATGTTAAACTATATATAAATCCTGTATAGAGTTTTAGGAAAGAGGAGGAGAATCATTACCTGCTTGTCTCTGGGCTAGATGTCCATTCTTGGAAGGGTTCTTCTTATGTCTAGTGCTCTTTTATTTTTTATTTTTATTTTTTATTTTTGCTTTTTAGGACACAGCCGTGACATATGGAGGTTCCCAGGCTAGGGATCTAATCAGAGCTACAGCTGCTGGCCTATGCCACAGCCACAGCAACTCCAGATCCGAGCTGCATCTGCAATAGCTCTCTTTTATTTTAAAGGCATGCCAGCATGCTGTCCCCTTTCCTTCTGGGTACTGTGGTGTTAGCCGTTTGTGGTCCCCTCAGCCTCAGCATAGGAACCTGCTGCTTTACTAGAGTTAACTTGATGACAGAGGTTAGGTTTCTTTCAAAGATTATGGCATGGATAATTTTTTTTTTTTTTTTTTTTGGCTATATGTGAGCCATGTGGAAGTTCCTGGGGCCAGCTATCAAATATGTGCCATAGCAGCAACATGAGCCATAGCAGTGACCACGCCAGATCTTTAACCCAAGGCACCACAAAAGAACTTCATTTGTCACTTCTTTATGTCTGCCCTGACCCATTCCATTCACTTGGGAGAAAGCCATTGGTCTTTCTACCCTAGTCAGTAGTCTCTGCTGTTTTCCGGTCTTGATGCTCTTTATAGCAGTGCTCTTGGTCTTGCTGGCCTGTCTCCCATCAAGTCTTCCACTTGTGGGGCTCTGCTGCCTGGTGGTCTTTGGTAGCCAGTTGGTGTACATATTGGAAAATAGCTGTGTACTCAAGGCAGATCAGAACCAGTTGATTCTTGAGTACAAGTATTTTCTTTTTGTGATATTGGGGGCTGACACTTGTATATGACATTGGGGTGGGGGGTGGAGTAGTGGGAGAGACCAGAACTGTCAAGGAAGAATCAACTCCAAAAGAACACATTTCCAAAGAAGCGGGGTTGTACCGACTGACCTTAGGTAATGTTCCCAGCACCTTGACTTCAGGAGCTGCCTAGAGTGGCAGCATAGCCACTGGACAGTTAAGAGGACAGAGTCAAAGGAGAGATGTCATGAATGGGTCAGCTGGGCATCAGGAGGCCTGTGCTGTGAGGGTGGGGAGAAATGTGAGAAACTGGAAAAAAAAATTACTGTTAGCATACAACTCACTACGAATCAGACAACTCCTAATGATCAAATATCTTCTTTTTTTTTTGTCTTTTTGCCTTTTATCTAGAGCCGCACCCGCAGCATATGGAGGTTCCCAGGCTAGGAGTCTAACAGGAGCTGTAGCTGCCGGCCTTCGCCACAGCCACAGCAACGCGGGATCTGAGCCGCGTCTGTGACCTACACCACAGCTCACGGCAACGCCAGATCCTTAACCCACTGAGCAAGGCCAGGGATTGAACCCGCAACTTCATGGTTCTTAGTCGGATTCGTTAACCACTGAACCACGAAGCGAACTCCTCAAATATCTTATGAATGTGGAAAACGTGATCGGTACTTCATTCAAATGGCAGACTTCCACTGACATCAGAGATGTTTTGGATGCCAAGAGTGTGGAAAAGTCTTCAGATACAACTCCTTACTTAACCAGCATCAGAAAATCCACAGTGGGAAAAAACCATTTAAATGCAAAGAATGTGGGAAAGATCTGAGTTCAGACACAGCCTTGATTCAGCGTCACAGAATGCACACTGGAGAAAAGCCCTACGAGTGTCAGGAGTTCGGCAAGGCCTTCAACAGCAGCTCCATCTTCCTCCAGCACCGGAGGTTCCATGTCGGGGAAAAACGCCATGAATGCAATGAATATTGGAAAACTTTCAGCTGTAGCTCAAGTTTCATCATCATCAGCAAATGTACACCAGGGAGAAACCCTACCGGTGTAAAGAGTGTGGGGAAATGATTAAGCTCCAACACAGCTTTGACTCAGCATCAGTGAATCCACACTGGGGAGAAGCCTTTTGAATGCAAGGAGCATGGGAAGGCCTTCAGTCAGAAAACAGCCTCGTTCAGCACAAGCGTCTCCACACTGATGAAAAACCGTATGAGTGTAATGTGTGCGGAAAGACCTTTAGCTGGTGTGGAAGATTCGTTGTGCCTCAGAAACTCCACGTGCAGAAGACATCTGTCCAAGAGTAGCCCTCTCCACAGATAGGCTCATGGTGCCTCTTCTTTTCATGCTTTTGATCAATGTCCTCACTGTCTTTCCTGAACTGTGCTGATTCTTAACTGTCCAGTGCTTCTCCTGTGGTTCTGCGTAACTGCAGTGACTGCTTCTCTGCCTGTCCACTAAGATGGTTAAGTCAGACTCTCAACTTTTTTTTTTTTAAACTCTCAACTTTCTGTCATGAAATCTTCCTCAAGTTCTCTGAGTCCTTGTTTCTGCAAACATGACAGAAAACAACCCCCCAAACTTACAAACATCAAAGAAAAGTTTCCAGATTGAAAGAATATACCAGAGTTCCCGTCATGGCTCAGTGGCAATGAACCTGACTAGGATCCATGAGGACACGAGTTCAATCCCTGGCCTTGATCAGTGGGTTAAGGATCCAGCATTGCTGTGAGCTGTGGTGCAATTTGCAGACATGGCTCAGATCCCATGTTGCTGTGGCTGTGGTGTAGGCTGGCAGCTGTAGCTCTGATTAGACCCCTTGCCTGGGAACCTCCATATGTTATAAGTGGCCTTAGTGAACGGAAGGAAGGAAGGCAGAAAGAAAGGAAGGGAGGGAGGAAGGAAGAAAGAATAAATACACCAAGCGCCCAGCAAGATGGAGGGAACCTATATCTAAATAAGATATTGTGAATGATCAAAACACCAGGTTTAAAGAGGAGATGCTGCTAAAATGTTTCTTGAGAGAGAAAAAAAGAACAGGATCACAATGGCTTTGGATTTTTTTAACAGCAGCCTTGAAAGTTAGATGACAGTGGTGTATGCCTTCAACATTATAAGGGAAAATGAGTTCTACCAGAATTTTATACTCTCAAGTGTGAGTATAGGATAAAGGTATTTCAGACCTTGTAGATCTTAAAACTTTATTGCCTCTGCATCCTTTCTCAGATGTGCAATCCAAAACCAGGGGTAAACCAGGAAGGAAAAAGACAAGCTATGTGGAACCTCTATTACAGTCTGAATATTGGAAGTCTCCTAAACACAAAAACAGAGGGGCCCTCTCCATGTGGAGCATCTGCATCTTGGAGCACGTTCCTAATAGGGTACAGACCTTCGGAGATCCACCTCTGGTGAAGTGCATACCCTCACTACTTCTGACCCTACAGTGACTTTTCGCTACTTGATCACAGTCTGTGCCTTTGCAGAAATGTTCCTTTTTTTTTTTTTCGTCTTTTAGGGATGCACCCATGGCATATGGAGGTTTCCAGGCTAGGGGTCCAATTGGAGCTGTAGCTGCTGACCTACACCACAGCCACAGCAACGCGGGATCCGAGCCGTGTCTGCGACCTACACCACAGCTCACAGCAACACTGGGTCCTTAACCCACTGAGCAAGGCCAGGGGTCAAACCCGCATCTCATGGATACTTGTCGGGTTCATTACCACTGAGCCACAACAGGAACTCCTGATCTGCTTTCTGTCACTTTAGATATGCTTTCCTTTTCTAGGATTGTGTACAAATGTGATCACCCTGTATGTATTCTTTTTGGTCTGGTGTCTTACTCAGCATAAGTACATTGAGATTCACCCATGGGAGTTCCCGTCGTGGCGCAGTGGTTAACGAATCCGACTAGGAACCATGAGGTTGCGGGTTCGATCCCTGCCCTTGCTCAGTGGGTTAACGATCCGGCGTTGCCGTGAGCTGTGGTGTAGGTTGCAGACGCGGCTCGGATCCTGCGTTGCTGTGGCTGCGGCGCAGGCCAGTGGCCACAGCTCCGATTAGACCC
>PVHT021183699.1:25264934-25312885 GCA_004024745.2 Catagonus wagneri
AAAAAAAAAAAAAAAAAAGAAAAAAAGGAAAAGAATCCAGCATCACTGCAGTGGTGGAGGTTGCATCTACAGCTCTGACCTGATCCCTAGTCCTGGAGCTGCAGGGTGGCCAAAAAAGAGGGGGGGGAACATATATATAGGTCCCTGGCAACCTTGGTCACCATTATTTTGGTTTTTAAATGAATCTACCCTAAAAGGTCCTAGGAAGGGAGAGGGCTTTAAAAGGCAATGGAGGAGTTTCCGTTGTTGCAAGGTGTGGTGTTGGTTGCAGTTGTGGCTGGAATCTGGTGTGGCTGTGGCACAGGCCTGCAGCTGCAGCTCCGATTTTACCGGGGCCCAGGAACTTCCGTGTGCCACAGGTGCGTCAGTAAAACAGAAAAAGCGGGGGCGGGGGGGAGGAGCGGAGGTAGGTGGAAATCACGTTTTTCCTAAGGCCTTCTCAGCCTAGGACCCAAGTAATATTCCTAGCCTGGGCCTCTAAGAAATTACACAACAGTGGCCACTCTCCTCATACCTCCACAGCCCAGGCTCCATGTGATCCACAGAGTAACGCAGCCGACAGCTGATGCAGCAATCCGTTATCAGGGGCTCCACCGAAGCCGAGGTCTGGGTAGAGAGAGGCAGCATCAGTACTGGGCCCTACCCTGTCCAGAGCCGGCTTACTTGCTGGAGGACAGGGTCAGACGGTCCGCCGGCTCCTGCGGCGGTATGGCGCCTACCAGTGACGTCTCCTGCAAGAGCCTGCTCGAAGCCCCGCCCCCTCGGGTCATGTGGGCCTGCGCCGCGTGGACCACCGAGAAGGGCAGCCTCCCTCGGCCTAGAGTGGCGCTGAGCAGCCGAGCTAGCTTCCGTGTTGGCATTTAGCGACTCGGTTTTCGGAGTGAAGGAGTGTAGGTTCCTGCTTGTTCAACGTAGCAGGCCCGCCCCCCGCCGGCTTCCTGGGTTCCCCTGGCGGCTTGTCAGCACCCAGGCCCTGAACTCGCCTCTCTCTGAGCGGGAGCTCCCGCGTCTGGGCCTCGGAGAAGCCTCTGTGGCTTCAGGGCCTCTTAGAGCCCTGGTCCTGCCCCCTTGGCCACCGAGGCGTGATCCTCTTTTTTGTCCTATAGAACTTGGTTCAGAGCCTCCCGCGCCCAGTACTGATGTTTCTGATAGTTGAGGTTTTCTACTTCCTTGCTTAGGTGGGTCTCTTGTCACCATTACCCACAGAAATACTGAGTATTTTAGTCTTTTTTTTTTTTTTTTTTTTTTTTTTTTTTTTGCATTTTAGGTCTGCACCAGCGCATGTGGAGGTTCCCAGGCTAGAGGTCAAATCCGAACTACAGCTGCTGGCCTACACTTCAGTCAGAGCAACGCAGGACCCAAGCGGCGCTTGCAACCTGCACCACAGCTTGCAGCAACACCGGGTCCTTAACCCACTGAGCGAGATCAGGGATGGAACCCACAACCTCATGGTTACTGGTCGGATAGTTTCTGCTGTGCCACAGTGGGAACTCCCTGAGTATTCTAGTCTTAATCGGAATCCAGCCACCCCCGTCTCTCCTCTCCAAAGGCGTCTGTTTCCGGTCAATGTAATGGTCCCTATTAAGCGCTTTTGAGGTTTTTAGGTTTATTCAGACCCAGCACTATAGGGGCCGGATTTGTCTCGGATTGCTTGGTCTGCTCGGTGGGAATAGGCTCTGCAACGCTGTTTGGTAGAGCAGGCGGGGGTGGATTGTTCCAAGGACCAGGCAGAGCAATTAATGAGGAGATTGGGGCCATCAGCCAGAGGGAGGCCGGTAGAGTCTCCTGCCAGTGCTGGAAACGGGGAGACTGGGAAATCTGTAGGCTGTTGCGGTGATGCAGGACAGGGGCTATTACACTCATGGCTCTTCTTCTCTTAGTTTTTAAGGTTCTTGGTTTTCCAAAGCCAGAAGACAGTGCACGGAGCCAGGGGACATCAGCCATGCTCCCAACCACTTGGCCTCAGGTGAGCTGAGCTTCCTTTTAGCCTTTAAAGAATCACATGAGCTATCAAGTTGTCAGGAAAGGACCATGAAGGCCTAACTTGACCAGGCTATGGTTTCTCCTGGTAGTTTGATTTTTGACTCTATTTAGAAGGCCCTTTGGACCTCATCAGGCGCCATTTTAAGGGTCAGCTGTCCCTTTAAGAAGTTTGTAAATTTTCCTTTTTCTTTCCCTCTCTCCTGTTGAACTGAGTTCTCTAAGTGTCCTTGTTTTAAAAGGACTTCCTCATAAAGATCTGAGTGTAGTGCCAGTAGGGGAGCTGGAGGCAGTTTGGCTTGCCCGATTTTATCCTTGGGGTATGTTTCTTCCCTGCTTCCTCCAAGAGCAGTTGTGAGAGCATTCCCTTCCCCCATCCCCTGTGCTGACTCCAGTCCACAGGCTTCTCTAGGGGCTGCCGGGAGACAGTGGGGCACTCAAGGGCTTAGCTGTGCCCCTGTGAGTAGGTGTTCTCATTTTCAGTGCCTGAAAGGGACAAGGCTGACTGCATAGGGTCCTGAGAATCCTCTAGGAGAGGAAATCATCTATGGGGTCATCAAAGTGAGAAGGCGCAGAAGCCATGAACCCCTTCTAGCCTGAGAACCCAGCCTCTGTGGTCTGCACTGCTCTCTGTGGAAGCAGAGATGTTAGCTACTGGGCGTCATTAGAAATTACTCTTGGAGTTCCCGTTGGGGCTCAGTGGTAACCAACCTGATTGTTATCCATGAGAATGCAGGTTTGATACCTGGCCTTGCTCATTGGGCTGGGGATCCATTGTTGCTGTGAGCTGTGGTGTAGGTCACAGATGCAGCTCAGATCCCAAATTGCTGTGGCTGTGGTGTAGGCCAGCAGCTACAGCTCCAATTTGACCCGTAGCCTGGGAACTTCCGTAAACTATAAAAAGACCAAAAAAAAAAAAAAAGAAAAGAAAAGAAAGAGAAAATAGAAATTGCTCTTTTGTCTCACGGAAGATGCAGAGGCTCTGTCCCTTAGGATGGTGTGTGCAAATTCAAAATAGTGATTACTCAGTCTAGATTAGGGGCGAGGCATGAAAGGAGCATATTAAAGCTGGATTGACCAGTGATTTGGGGAATTAGAGGGGTTTGAAAGGCTGTTCTTCAAAGATGGGGCAACACCACGTTATGATGAGGTTCAGGGGTTAGCCAGGTGTTTGGAGAAATTCATGAGTCCCGTGTTGAAGGCAGTTTGTTATGTGGGAAGAGCCCAGGTTTTCTGTTTGACAGAGTTGAAGTCCCAGCTCTGTCTATTCCTGGCTGTGTGATCTTGGGCAAAGTAAAGATTTTTTCTGAACCTGAGTTTGATTCTTTGAAAAGTGGAAGTAAATGACTCCGACTTCATATATATGTTGCAAATAGTGAATGAGATACAGGATCTTGCTATTCCACAGCTACAGCAATGCCGGATCCTTAACCAGCTGTGCCACAGCGGGAACTCCAATGAGATACAAGATTTAAAAGTACCCACCTAAGAGCCTGTTCCCTAAGGGCTAATCCACAAATATGAGTTCTTGGGAAGATGGAGGTGGCCCCAGGGGAGACAGAAAGGGGCACACTTTAGCAGGTGGGACAGAACTCAAGACAGGATGTGTCTGTGCCTGGAGACAGTGCATGGCCCGCCTTCTTTGAAGACAGGTGGTTCAAGGAAGAGGCCAGAATGGGCAGGCAGTGGGCATCCTTCAGGATAGCTAGCTTTCTGACTTATCAGAAAGAAATTTGTAAAATAGCAGGACTCTTTCTGAGGAGTGGCTCCACTCCTCTGCTCATCGTGGAAGATGTGGGGGAAGGCCAAGGAGAAGCTCAGGCAGGAGACCAGTGTGGCCACGTGCATGTACTTGGCTGGTGGAGACAGAGTGGCAGCTGCCTGCAGTGTTTGGTATATGGAGAATAAAGTGGCAGGTTATGGAGTATATGAGGGCAGCAGGTTCTATAGGGATAGCAGCGTGGAGACAGGAACATAGGAGCTGATGCAGTTACCAGATGCCGGACTGTGAGATTGGGATAACAGTTGAGAGCCCCAGAGCTGAGCAGCTGGGAGACCATAGGTGTTCTGCTCTTGAAGGTGGGAACACTGGTTGAGAGTTGGCCCCTGGCTGGGATGCTGGGTGTTCTTGTCCATAGAGCAGACCTTCCATGGGGCTCAGAGTCACAGACCCTGGCAGGCTTATCTCTTCTTGAAGCTCAGACTGCCCCACTCTGGCCCTGACTCAGACCTTGAGCAGGAACCTCTTGTTTCAGGAGCCAGTGACCTTTGAGGACGTGGCCGTGTACTTCACCCAGAACCAGTGGGCCAGCCTGGCCCCTTTGCAGAAAGCCCTGTACAGGGAGGTGATGCTGGAGAATTTTGCAAGTGTGGCTTCCCTGGGTAAGATCTCTCTCGGTGGCCCTCTGTTCTAATTTGACGTCTTCTTCAGGCTTCTCTTCATGTAATCCTTAGGTCTGATGGCTCTAGAGGGGAGTTCTACACTCACCACCCTCTGGAGATGCTGGGTGGGGAAATGCATTGTGCCCTTTGGCTTTGAAATTGGACTTACAGTTATATCCCAGGGGAGGAGTATGGTCTGGACCCCGAAGGAAGGGACTCCCCAGGATCCCGCTGTGCCTGTATCTGTCCACTCTTGTGGGATGTGAGCCCTCTCCTTCATGGAAGAACCTCCCAGTATATCAGTGCATACAGCCTTCCTTTCTTCTGAGTCAGGGCAAGCTTACAGTTTCTTCTCGAGGAGAATCACTGTCTCCCTGGCCTTACTTTGGAATGTACCTTGGACCCCTTCCTTAGAACTCCTGGGTGGCTCTTTGATCCCCTGGGCAGTACACTTCTCCCTTTCCCAGCTCGCTCACTGTGGGGTGGCCGAGAGGTCTCAGAACTGGCTCTGGATGTCTCGCCTCAACTTGTCTATCTCTTTTTCTTGCTGTAGTAGCCTTTCCATTCCCCAAACCTGTTCTGATCTCCCAGCTGGAGAGAGGGGAAGCGCCATGGGGCCCAGATCCCCGGGAAGCAGAGGTTTTGAGAGGCACCTGTCCAGGTGAGTGAATAAAAGGACCTAGTGGTTTCTGGTTTTGCCTTACTGTTTTTTTTTTTTGTTTGTTTGTTTTTTGTCTTTTGTCTTTTTAGGGCCACATCTGAGGCATATGGAGGTTCCCAAGCTAGGGGTCTGATCGGAGTGTCTGCGAGCTACACCACAGCTCACAGCAACGCCGGATCCTTAACCCACTGAGTGAGGCCAGGGGTCGAACCTGTATGCTCATGGATCCTAGTCAAATTTGTTTCCGTTGAGCCACGATGGGAACTCCTGCCTTCCTGGTTTGCTAGAAATGTTACTTCTGCAACAGAGGAGGAAGCTCCCTGCAGTTTATAAAGTAGTGCTTGGTACACACTCTGACCTGTACCGAGTTCCAGCTGGTGTCAGGAAGGACTGGTCCCTAGGGGCGTATGGCTTCACGTAGCCCCACATCCACGTGGCCATTCTCTCGCAGCAAAGCTGTGACCCAGTACCTCCAAAACTACCTCAAGTCTCACTTACCAGTGGAAATATTTAATTTTATGCCACTTTTTATGGCAAAAAATTAGGGGTTCAGCCATACTTCAAAGAAAATATGATTCTGTGGGTCAGACTGATTTATTATTTATATAACTGTGATTTTATTTTATTTTTTTTTAGTTTTTAAATCATTTTTTAGTGTTTAAAAGTTGCTGATGCCATCATCTTGATATTTACATTGTGTTTGTCTTACATGGGGCTGTGAGGAAAGGGCAATGAATATTCCCTCATACCGTACCAAGCACACACCTGCCCACCCTGAAATTTCCCTGAGACTGCTTACTAGTCCTGTGAGCTTTATTTATTTATTTATTTTATGTTCCTGCTGCATTTTATTTTATTTACTTATTTATTTATTTTTATTGCTTAATGAATTTTATTACAATTATAGGTGTATAAAAATCATCACAACTCGGTTTGATAGCATTTCTGTCCCAAACCCTCAGTGCATCCCCCCCACCCCCAAGATTGTTTTATTTGGAAACCATAGGTTTTCCAAAGTCTGGGAGTCATTGATTGTTCTGCAAAGAAGTTCATTGTGTCTTTTTAGTTTCCACATGTAAGCGGTAGCATTGGATGTTGCTGTCTAATTGTCTGACTGGTTTCACTTCACATGATGATTTCTAGGTCCATCCATGTTGCTATAAATGTTGTTATTTTGTTCCTTTTAATGGCTGAGTAATATTCCATTGTGTGTATGTACAATATCTTCCCTATCCACTCCTCTGTCGATGGGCATTTAGGTTGTTTCCATGACCTGGCTATTGCATAGAGTGCTGCAATGAACACTGGAGTACATGTGTCTTTTCGAGTCATGGTTTCTTCTGGATAGATGCCCAGGAATGGGATTGCTGTATCAAATGGTAATTCTGTTTTTAGTTTTCTAAGGAGTCTCCATACTGTTTTCCACAGTGGTTGCACCAGTTTGCATTCCCATCAACAGTGTAATAGGGATCCTATTTCTCCACACCCTCTCCAGCACTTATTGTTTGTAGACCTTTTGGTGATGGCCATTCTGGCTGGTGTAAGGTGGTACCTCATAGTGGTTTTGATTTGCATTTCTCTAATAACGAGTGATGTTGAACATCTTTTCATGTGTTTATTTGCCATCTGCATGTCTTCTTTGAAGAATTGTCTGCCTAGATCCTCTGCCCATTTTTTGATGGGGTTGTTTGTTTTTTTGGTATTGAGCTGTAGGAGGTGTTTGTAAATTTTGGAGATGGATCCTTTGTCAGTCAATTCATTTGCAAATATTTTCTCCCATTCTGTGGGTTGTCTTTTCGTTTTGTTTAGGGTTTCCTTTGCTGTGCAGAAACTTTGAAGGTTAATTGAGTACCATTTGTTTATTTCTCTTTTTATTGTCATTACTCTAAGAGGTAGATCTCAGAAGATGTTGTTGTCATTTATGCTGGAGAGTATTTGGCCTATGATTTCCTCTAAGAGTTTTATAGTATCTGGTCTTATATCTAGATCTTTAATCCATTTTGAGTTTATTTTTGTGCATGGTGTTAGGAAGTGTTCTCATTTCATTTTTTTACATGTAGCTGTCCAGTTTTCCCAGCACCACTTATTGAAGAGGCTGTCTTTTCTCCACTGTATATTCTTGCCTCCTTTGTCATAGATTAGTTGACTGTAGATGCATGGGTTTAATTCTGGGCTTTCTATCCTGTTCCACTGATCTATATTTGTCTTTGTGCCAGTACCGTACAGTTTTGATGACTGAAGCTTTGTAGTATGGTCTGAAGTCAGGGAGCCTGATTCCTCTACCTCCATTTTTCTTTTTCAGGGTGTTTTTGGCTATTTTGTGTCTTTTGTGCTTGCAAAAAAACTTTAAAATATTTTGTTCTAGTTCTGTGAAAAATGTCCTTGGTAATTTGATAGAGATTGCATTGAATGTGTAGATTGCCTTGGGTAGTAGAGTCATTTTGATAATATTGACTCTTCCAATCCAAGAGCATAGTATGTCTTTCCATCTGTTCATGTCATCCTTGATTTCTTTCATCAACATAGTTTTCAGAGCACAGGTCTTTTGTCTCCTTAGGTAGGTTTATTCCTAAGTATTTGATTCTTTTTGATGCGATGGTAAACGGGATTGCTCCCCTAGTTTCTCTTTCTGATCTTTCATTGTTAGTATATAGAAATGTAGTTGATCTCTGTGTATTAAGTTTGTATCCTGTGACTTTGCCAAATTCATTGATGAGCTCTATCAGTTTTCTGGTAGTCTTTAGGATTCTTTAGGTATAGTATCATGTCATCTGCAAATAGTGATAGTTTGACTTCTTACTTTCCAATTTGGATTCCTTTTATTTCTTTTACTTGTCTGATTGCTGTGGCTAGGACTTCCAAAACTATGTTGAATAGTAGTGGCAAGAGTGGACATCCCTGTCTTGTTCCTGATCTCAGCGGGAATTCTTTCAACTTTTCACCATTGAGAATGATGTGAGCTCTGGGTTTGTCATATATGGCCTTAATTATGTTGAGGTATGTTCCCTGTATGCCCACTTTCTGAATGGTTTTTATCAGAAATGGGTGTTAGATTTTGTCAAAGGCCTTCTCTGCATCTATTGAGAGGATTGTATGGTTTTTATTCTTCAGTTTGTTAACATGGTCTATCACACTGATTGATTTGCGGATATTGAAGAACCCTTGCATCCCTGGGATAAATCCCACTTGATCATGATATACAATCCTTTTAATGTATCGCTGGATTTGGTTGGCTAGTATTTTGTTGAGGATTTTTGCATCTCTGTTCATCAGTGAGATTGGCCTGTAATTTTCTTTTTTTGTGGTATCTTTGTCTGGTTCTGGTATCAGGGTGATGGTGGCCTCATAGACTGAGTTTGGGAGTGTCCCTTCCTCTGCAGTTTTTTGGAGGAGTTTCAGAAGGATAGGTGTTAGCTCTTCTCTAAATGTTTGATAAAATTCCCCTGTGAAGCCATCTGGTCCTGGACTTTTGTTTGTTGGAAGTTTTTTAATCACAGTTTCAATTTCAGAACTTGTGATTGGTCTATTCATATTTTCTATTTCATCTTGGTTTAGTCTCGGAAGATTGTACTTTTCTAAGAATGTCCATTTCTTCTGGGTTTTCCATTTTATTGGCATATAGTTGGCATATAGTAGTCTCTCATGATCCTTTGTATTTCTGTGATGTCTGTTGTGACTTCTCCTTTTTCATTTCTAATTTAATTGATTTGTGTCCTCTCTCTTTTTTTCTTGATAATTCTGGCCAAGGGTTTATCAATTTTGTTGATCTTTTCCAAGAACCAGCTTTGAGTTTCATTGATCTTTTCTATGGTTTTCTTCGTTTCTATTTCATTAATTTCTGCTCTGATCTTTAGGATTTCTTTTCTTCTGCTAACTTTAGGTCTTGTCTGTTCTTCCCTCTCTAGCTGCTTTAGATGTAAAGTTAGGTTGTTTATTTGAGCTTTTTCTTGTTTCCTGAGGTAGGCTTGTATTGCTGTAAACTTTCCTCTTAGAACTGCTTTTGCTGCATCCCAGAGGTTTTGGAGTGTCATATCTTTGTTGTCATTTGCTTCTAGGTATTTTTTAATTTCCTCTTTGATTTCTTCAGTGATCCATTGGTTGTTTAGTGGCATGTTCTTTAGTCTCCACATGTTTGTGTTTTTTGCCATTTTTTCTTGTTGATTTCCAGGCGTATAGCATTGTGGTCAGAAAAGATGCTTGAAATGATTTCAATTTTCTTAAAGTTACTGAGGCTTGATTTAAGCCCAGGATGTGATCAGTCTTAGAGAATGTTCCATGCGCACTTGAGAAGAATGTGTATTCTGTTGCTTTTGGATGGAATGTCCTATAAATATCTATTAAGTCCATCTGATCTAATGCTTCGTTCAGGGCCTGTGTTTCCTTTTTTTTTTTCTTTGTCTTTTTGCCTTATCTAGGGCTGCACCCGTGGCATATGGAGGTTCCCAGGCTAGGGGTCTAACAGGAGCTGTAGCTGCCGGTCTTCACCACAGCCACAGCAACGTGGGATCTGAGCCATGTCTGCAACCTACACTATAGCTCACGGCAGCACTGGATCCATAACCCACTGAGCAAGGCCAGGGATCGAACCCGCAACCTCATGGTTCTTAGTCGGATTTGTTAACCACTGAGCCACGAAGGGAACTCCTGTGTTTCCTTATTGATTTTCTGTCTGGATGATCTATCCATTGCAGTAAGTGGGGTGTTAAAGTCCCCCACTATGATTGTGTTGTTGATTTCTCCTTTTAAGGTTGTTAGCAGTTGCCTTATATATTGTGGTGATCCTATGTTGGGTGCTTAGGTATTTAAAATTGTTATATCTTCTTCTTGGATTGATCCTTTGATCATTACGTAGTGCCCTTCCTTGTCTCTTAAAATGTTCTTCATTTTAAAGTCTATTTTGTCTGATATGAGTGTTGCTACTGCAGCTTTCTTTTGATTCCCATTTGCATGGAATATTTTCTTCCATCCTCTCACTTTCAATTTGTGTTGTCCCTAGAAGTGAAGTGGGTCTCTTGAAGACAGCATATATATGGGTCTTGATTTGTATCCATTCAGCTAGTCTATGTCTTTTGGTTGGGGCATTCAGTCCATTAATATTTAAGGTAATTATTGATACTTATGTTCTTATTGTCATTTTATTAACTGTTTGGGGCTTTTGTAGCTCTTTTTTCTTCCCTTATTCTCTTGTCTCCTCTCACAAGATGACTGTCTTTAATGTTGTATTTTAGTTGATTTTTCTTATTTGTTTGTGTCTTAGTTGTAGATTTTTGGTTTGCAGTTATCCTGAAGTTTTGATATAGGAGTCTATATATAACTGAGATTGTGTTAAGTTGTTGGTTTCTTAGTTGCATGTGCGTCTCCAGTGTCCTGCATTTGTACTCTCTTCTCAGAATTTCTGATTTTGGTAGCATAATTGTGCATGGATGATTTAGTATCTTTACTGTATATATCCCTTTACTGGTGAGCCTTGTCATTTGTGGTGTTTTTGTTTCGGGTTGTGGCCTTTTCTTTTCTGCCTAGAGAAGTTCCTTTAGTATTTGTTGTAAAGTGGTTTAGTGTTGCAGAAATCTCTTAGCTTTTGCTTATCTGTAAATGTTTTGATCTCTTCTTCTAATCTGAATGAGAGCCTTGCTGGGTAAAGTAATCTTGGTTGGAAGTTTTTTTCTTTCATCACATTGAGTATGTCATGCCACTCCCTTCTGGCTTGCAGAGTTTCAGCTGAAAAATCTGTTGATAACCTTATTGGGGTTCCCTTGTATGTCATTTGTTTCTTTTCCCTAGCTGCTTTCAATATTTTCTCTTTCTCTTTAATTTTGGTCATTTTGATTACTGTGTGTCTCAGGGTGTTCCTCCCTGGGTTTATTTTATTTTGTACTCGTTGCGCTTCCTGGATTTGAGTGAGTGGTTCCGTTCCCATATTAGGGAAGTTTTTGGCTATTGTCTCTTCGAATATTTTTTCTGTCCCTTTCTCTCTTTCTTCTTCTGGCACCCTTATAACATGAATGTTGGTGCATTTAGTATTATCTCGGATTTCTCTAAGACTCTCCTCACTTCCTTTCAATATTTTATCTCTTTTCTCTTCTGCATTAGTGATTTCCACTAATCTGTCCTCCATCTCGTTGATTTGTTCTTCTGCCTCCTGTATTCTACTGTTGGCTGCTTCTAATGAATTTTTTATTCATTTATTGTATTTTGCATCTCTTCTTGTTTAATTTTTACATCTTGTATTTCTTTGCTCAGTGTTTCCTGTAAATTATCAATCTTTGCCTCCAGTTTATTTCCAATGCCTTGCATCATCTTCAGCATCAACAGTCTAAAGTCTCTTTCTGGGAGGCTGATAATCTTATCACTGAGCTGTTTTTGTGAGCTTTTTTCTTTCTCCCTTATCTGAGTTATAGTTCTCTGTCTTTTCATTTTTATAGGTTTTTGGTGTGGTGACCTTTTTGCAGACAATAGAGTTGTAACCTCTCTTAGTTCAGGTGTTTGCCTCCCCTGTGGCTAAAATTGGTATGGGGGGGGCTTGCTGTAGGCTTCCGGATGGGAGGGACTGGTGCCTGCCCACTGCTAGGTGGCATTGATTCCTATCTCTCTGATGGGTGGGGTTTTGTCTGGATGAGATTAGAGGCTGGCTGTGTGCCTGAGGGGTCTTTAGGCAGCCTGTTCACTGATGGGTGGGGCTGTGATCCCACCTGGATTATTGTTTGGGCTGGAGCTTCTCAGCGCTTCTGGGAGGGAGCAGATTTTCCCATAAATGTCCACCTCCATAGATATGCAGGCTGATGAATGTTCCTGAGAGCTTCACCTCCAAAGCCCTTCCTCCACAACAAGCCACAGTCACCCTTGTTTTCCCAGGAGATCCTCCAAGAATTGCAGTCAGGTTTCACCTGGATTCCTATGGAGACTTTGCTTTGCCCTGTGACCCAATGCACGTGAAAGTCTGTGTGCACCTTTCAAGAATGGGGTCTCCCCAGTCCTGTGGAGGTCCTGCACACAAGCCCTGCTGGCCTTCAATGCCAGATGCTCCAGGGGCTCTTTCTGTCTGTGCCAGATCCCCAGGCGTGGGGATTTGACATGGGGCTCAGAACTCTCCTGTAGCTGAGTCTCTGTGATACAGTTACTTTCCAGGCTGTAGGGTTTCCCACCCGGGAGGTATGGGGTTGCATAATCACCCCTCCTACCTCTTGATGTGGTCTCCTCTTTGTCTTCTGGAGTAGAACATCTTTTTTGGAAGTTTACAGTCCATTTGGTTGATGGTTGCTCAGCATTTGGTTGTAGTTTTGTTGTTTTTTGGGAGAGAAGCATGGGAGCTTTAGATTACTTGATTTTCTTTCCTTTAGGAAGAAATTTTCCAGGCCTCACTTCTCACACATGCTGCGATTTTGTAAATAGTGGTTCCTTTAGCAGTAATACCACAGTGGCCTGCAGTTCTCTGATTAAGTGTGTTCCAGCTGACTTTCTGAAAGAAATAATCTTTTGTCCCAGAATATCATGGGGGATATATAAAAGTATAATTATTAGGCTGTTATTTAGAATTCAGAATTTTGGGTGGTTCTTGGCTTCCAGGTGGGGCATTGGGATCAGTCGTCTTTCTGCTTTGCGTTTCCAGGCTGCTCGGGTGCTCCTTTCATGTCACTGATGTGGTTTCCCTCCGTCAGGGTCTCCCTCTCTTTCTTTTAAAAGCTGTTTCACATCTTGCTTATCTCTTCTTTTGTCTCCCCCTCCTGCCTCCTTTCCTCCCCATTCTTTTCTCCTCTTCCTCTGCTTCCTGCTCCCCTCTCCCCTTGTTCTTCCTTTTCTTCTCCCCTCTTTCTCCTCCTCCTTCTTCTCCTTCTCCTCTTTCTCTCCCTCCTCCTTCTTCTCCTTCTTGTTTTCCTTCTCCTCTTCCTTCTCCTTCTCCTCCTTCTCCTTCTCGTTTTCCTTCTCCTCCTTCTCTTCTTCCTTCTCCCCCTCCTTCTTCTCCTTCTTGTTGTCCTTCTCCTCCTTCTTCTCCTCCTCCTCCTTCTCCTCTTCCTTCTCCTTCTCCTCCTCCTTCTCCTTCTTCTCCTCCTCCTTCTCCTTCTTCTCCCCCTCCTTCTCCTCCTTCTCCTTTTTCTCCTTCTCCTTCTTTCTCCACACCTGCTGCATATAGAGGTTCCCAGGCCTGGGATCAGATCTGAGCCACTATGGAGACAATTCTAGATCCTTAACTGGCTGTACCTCAGTGGGAACTCCTCCCCATTCTTGAAGTTTTCATTCTGTGTGCTTCGTCTGCCCTGGTTCATTCCCTCGTCCTTCCTTTTAGGAGGCACTTCCTGGTCTGTTTTCAGGGTCACCACTTCTCCAGTTGTATGTTACTGTTTTTCTTTTCCTCTCTTATCTTCTTTCTGAATGCTTGTGGTCATCTCATGGGTATATTTTATTTTATTTTATTATTATTTTTTAAAAAGCTGCATCTGTGACCTACACCACAGCTCACAGAAACACCGGATCCTTAACCCACTGAGCAAGGCCATGGATTGAACCTGCATCCTCACGGATGCTAGTCAGATTTGTTAACTGCTGAACCATGATGGGAATTTCTTATAGGTATATTTTTGTTTTTATTTTATTTTTTTTTATAATTTATTTTTTATTTTTTTGCATTATAGCTGGTTTACAGTTTTCTGTCAGATTTTCCAACTGCACCACGTGGTGACCCAGTTACATGTACATATATGGATTCATCACATGTGATTAGATATAATTCCCCATGCTATACAGTTGGATCTTCTTGCTTTTCCATCATTAAAGCACTAGTTATCCCCATTCCCTCCCACCCTCTCCCCCACCCCCTTGGCAACCACAAGTCTATTCCCCAAGTTCGTGATTTTCTTTTCTGTTGAGATGTTCATTTGTGCAGTGTATTAGACTCCAGTTATAAGAGATTTCATATGGCATCTGTCTTTCTCCTTCTGACTTGCTTCACTCAGTGTGAAGGTTTCTAATTCCATCCATGTTGCTGCGAATGACATTATTTTATCCTTTTTTATGGCTGAATAGTATTCCATCGTGTATATGTACCACATCTTCCTAGTCCAGGCATCTGTCGATGGACATTTGGGTTGTTTCCACGTCTTGGCTATTGTGAATAGTGCTGCAGTGAACATGCGTGTGCAAGTGTCTTTCTCCAGGAAATTTTTGTCTGGATATATGCCCAAGAGTGGGATTGCTGGGTCATATGGTGGTTCTATGTAGAGTTTTCTAGGGTATCTCCACACTGTCTTCCATAGTGGTCGCACCAGCTTACATTCCCACCAACAGTGCAGGAGGGTTCCCTTTTTTCCACACCCCCTCCAGCATTTGTTGTTTGTGGACTTGTTTATGATAGGCATTCCGACTGGTGTGAGGTGGTATCTCATGGTAGTTTTGATAGGTATATTTTTAAAAAAATCATGTACAAGAGAGAATGAGAGACACTGGCTCCTGTTTCCCTTCCAGTTCAGTTATGAGGAAAACTTGTGGTTTCTTTGGTCAGGTGGTGAGTCCTGGACCAAGGCGGAAGAGCCAGCTGTAAAGCAGGAAGCCTCTGAAGAGCCAGAGTCGCATAGAATGCCTGTGGGCGGGCCTCTCAGAAACGTGTCTCAGCCCTTTGATATGAAAAGCAAGGCAGCGTGGCAGACTTTCAATCTGAATCCCAATCTGATCCTTCGAGGTGGAATGAAGTTCTACGAATGTAAAGAATGTGGGAAGATCTTCAGATATAACTCCAAGCTCATTCGGCATCAGATGAGCCACACAGGGGAGAAGCCCTTCCAATGCAAGGAATGCGGCAAAGCTTTCAAGTCCAGCTATGACTGTATCGTTCACGAGAAAAATCACATTGGCAAAGGGCCCTATGAGTGTAAGGAGTGTGGCAAAGGCCTGAGTTCCAACACAGCCTTGACTCAGCATCAGAGGATCCACACGGGGGAGAAGCCCTATGAGTGTAAGGAGTGCGGCAAGGCTTTCCGTAGGAGTGCAGCCTATATTCAGCATCAGAGGCTGCACACTGGGGATAAACTCTATAAATGTAAGGAATGTTGGAAAGCTTTTGGGTGTAGGTCACTTTTTATCGTCCACCAGAGGATTCACACAGGGGAGAAACCCTACCAGTGTAAGGAGTGTGGCAAGGCATTCACTCAGAAGATCGCCTCCATCCAGCATCAGAGAGTTCACACCGGAGAGAAGCCGTATGAGTGTAAGGTATGTGGGAAAGCCTTCAAGTGGTATGGCAGTTTTGTTCAGCACCAGAAATTGCACCCCATGGAAAAGAAGCCCTCCAAGGCTTTCGGGCCATCCCCGATGAGTCCCCAGGGCCCCTCTGCAGCCTTAGGTCCGATACCTCTCCAGGGCCCCTGCTCTGCTCCAGCCCTGGCCGTGTCCTCACTGGCCTTCCCACATGCGGTCTTCATTCCTGCCTCCAGGCCCGTGTTCATGCTGCTGCCCACCTCTGCGATACCTTCTTCTCCTGTCCAAATAGTACGAGTCTTCCAGGGTCTTCCTCCCACAGCGAAGCCATCCCCAGTTATCCTCACCCCTTCTCCTCACCCCTCATGAGCTCTGTCTTGGCACTTCTCTGGCTGTTGCACGCAGCAGATCAAACTGGAGTTTGATTTGTGGTTTGTACACTGTACATGTGTAACAAGTGTTTGAGCATAAACTCCATTGTAATCTAAATCTTTTTGAAGACTGTGTTTACATAATATATTGTTTTCTTCTGAGTAGAAATTGGAAATACTTAACCTTCATATTGGCCCCTTTCAGGCTTGAACAGTAACGGCTATATCTACTTTGTGAGGGTACTGGTGTTTGAAGTGCTGGTAGGATGCGGTGCATTAAGGACATTTGAAGAAGAAGACTTCCCTGTGTTAGACCCCTATCATTACAGAGAAGCAGCCTGGGAAAAATGGAGGAGGCATTTAATGTCTGTCGGAATTGAGAATTGGTAAAAGGTTCCAGTATGGCCTTTAGAAATGAATACAGATGGTTCAGTGGGTGAAGGTGTAGTATAGTCATGCCCTTGAAGTGGGGTTGCCCTTGACACAGATCAGTGAGGATATCATAGATCTCTGCAAAATATCATGTGATATAACCAGTAAAACAAACAAACAAACAAAAAGTATGCAAAGGTAACAATCATGCATATGATTTACCTGATTGATAGCAATCATGTTTTTAAACATAAAGTTTGTGGAGTGCCCTGGTGGCTTAGTGGGTTAAGGATCCAGTATTGTCATTGCTGTGGCTCCAGTGACTGTAGTGAGGGTTTAGACCCTGGCCCAGGAACTCCCATATGCCATGGGCACAGCCAAAAAGAAAAAAAAAGGTATTTTTTTCTTTATCTTTGATTTTGCTTTTGATAGCTAGATGTTTCCTTTTAACTTTGGTTTCCTAAGTAAATATACACCAGGACGTTCATCTTTGTTCCATCCATTGTGTAAATTTTTCTTGTGGGCATTATTATCTCCTGCTTGTAAGCACTGGCTTCTGCATTTAATTTTCTCCAGATAGCATAAATTGTAAATATGAATTTGGCACATTACTAAAGAAGAATGAGCAACAGATTTGGGTGATATTTGAATAAGCCTCCCAGATTGTTTTTTTTTTTTTTTTTTTTAAGAACAAAAGGGCTGTATAATGTGCTAAGCTTATGTGACAGGTTAGTGAAGTAAAATTTTGGATTGCTCTTGCTTTTATCCTTAGGTGAGAATCTTTTTTAACTATGCAAAGGGCTTTGTGAAGTGATTCCTGGGAAAAGAACTTGAGTTATGCATTACAGACAGACCTCGTTTTATTGCACTTCACTTTATTTGCTTCACAGGTAGTGTGTTTTTGTTTTGTTTTTACAGTTTCAAGGTTTTTAACAACATTGTATTGGACAATGGTTAGGATTTTTTAGCAATAAAGTATTTTTTAATTAAGGTATATACTTTTTTTTAAGACATCATGCTGTTGCATGTTTCATAGACGATAGTGTAAACATAACTTTTAGATGCACTGGAAAACCATAAAATTCATGGGATTCACTTCCTTGTTGTATTTGCTTTATTGTGGTGGCCTGGAACTGAACACACAGTATCCCCGAGGTGTGCCTGTATTACTGTTAATATAAAGTTAATTCTTAAACATTGATGGAAGGGGCCATACATTTTCTTAAAGGTGATGTTGCTATCTATATGTTTCTCCAATGCAATTAACAGAAAAACTTTTAAATTAGTGATTCTTTACCATGTGTCTGAATAACCTGGTATAAACAGAGTCATTTTCTGGCCTAACTTGGGAAGATTCTGATTTTGGATATCTATGGTGATGCCTAGACCTTTAGTGTGGACCATGCTTGGAGAAAGGAGCCTTGAAGCAGAAAATGCCTGGAGGCTGTTTGGGTATGAGCATTGATAAAGGGCTTGCCCTATTTTACAGTGATCTTGAGGAAAGAGAGCTGTAAAAATAGTTTGGTTGGTGTCAGTTTAGAAGAAGAAAGAAAAGTGAAATGTGACCCGTAGGGAAAAAAAATAAAAGGGCAAAGAGATCCGATGATGCCTATGAAGAGATCTTGAGGTCTCCAGTACCAGAAGGTTTGTGGGGATTGACATTGGCTACATGTTGTTGTTTTTGCCGTTTATTTGCATGTTGGCTGAAAGAATGAGGAAAAATGTTTTCTTATATAAAGTAAACACACTTTACAATAGCTCTTGGGTTAAAGAGAGCATGAAATGGATGCTGCAGATGACTTAGAACTGGTTGAACAGCAGTAAGAATGGATCATAGCAGGGTCTATGGGTTGTGGTGAAAGGGAGTACCCAGAGTAATATTTACAGTGTTGAATACATTCTTTCTTTATTTCCTCCCTCCTCCTTCTCTCCTTCCCTCCCTTTTTACTTATTTATTTATTTATTTATTTATTTTTTGGCCACACTATGGCAAATGGAGTTCTCGGGCTAGGAGTCAGGTCTGAACTGCAGTTTTGACCTACATGGCAGCTGTGGCATTGCCAGATCCTTTAACCCACTGTGCCGGGCCAGGAGTCAAACCTGCATCCTGGTGCTGCAGAGATGCTGCCAATCCCGTTGCACTACAGCAGGAACTTCTTGAATGCATTGTTTAGAAAGTAATTCTGAAGGCTTGCAATTCAGGAAGTTGGGTGTGGTGTTGGTGTTGGGAAATGAAACAATTAAGCAACAACTAAAAGACCAAGGAAAAAAACCCCAAATAAACTTTGCAAGAAAAAGATACACATCAGAGTTTGGTCAAAATAGCAGTTGAACATGTTAGCACACACAGATTCCTGGAACCTCACTAAAACAGTAAAGATGTTAAAAATTAAAAGGCATAAATTTGCAAGGACAGTGAAAATAAGCCAATTAAAAGATTTTGGAAGCTGGAAAGCAGGTGAGAGTTGTGACTATTAGTAGTACTGAGGAAGGTGGATCCTGAGCCAGGTTGAGGGAAGCTGAGCAGCGCTCCAGTGTGGCAGAATTCCCAGAAAGGCTTAGGAACTGGAGATTCAGATACCCCTGGACGTAGAGGATGCTGGTGGGGTGAAGAACAGGAAAATGGGCTATAAACTTTAAGAAGCATTTAGATTTCCAGTCACCTCCCATCCCTCTTCTCTGAAGCAGTATAGCAGGAATTTGGGGTGCTGGGGGGCCATACTGGATGTTAGGTCCTTCTCTCTTACTCTGTTCCTTCTACCCCTGGTTCTGCCCAGAACATGCCAACTGGATTCATGTACTTTCCAGGCTGGAAATCAGAACTTTGGGAGGTGTGATCAATTCAAGAGAAGAGACCAATGAGACTGATATCTTAGATTTCTCAACACGTAAATGGCTCAACACAGAAACTCCCACTGTACACACAGAGCTTCATTCTTTTTTTTCTTCATTCTCTTGCTTTGTCATGCTCATTTGACAAAACGCAAGCTCTGACTAAACACAGTTCTTTGTCTTCGTTATGTCTGTGTCCATGCTACCAAAAGTAGTATGGGGAAAAAGCACACTGCCCTGCTGAATTATCTCCCTTTAAGTTTCTGACCAGTAACTTCAAGTAGGCACGTCTCTTGACAGTCATACTGTATCTCTGGGGCCCCCTTCATTCCTCCGCTTTTGTAAACTGCTGCTCTGTAACTTTTCTCTCTCTCCTTAACTTTTTTGTTTTTTTAATTATTTTTATGGCCACACCTGTGGCATATGGAGGTTCCCAGGCTAGAGGTCGAATCAGAGCTGCAGCTGCCTGCTTATACCACAGCCATAGCAACACCGGACCAGAGCTGCCTCTGTGACCTACACTGCACCTTACAATAATGCAGGATTCTTAACCCACTGAGCGAGGCCAGGGGTTGAACTCACATCCTCATGGATACTCTGTCGGGTTCTTAACCCACTGAGCCACAATAGGAACTCCCTTTCTCTCTTCTTAAACCTCTAATACCACCTGTCTAGTCCTTACCACACTAACTGATTCTGCCCTTTGCTGGGATAACTAAGCTCCAGAGAGCAGCTGTGCCCTCAGCCTGGGTGCCAGAATAAGACACGATTCTGCCTCATCTCTTCTGTTCTGAAGAGCAGAGTATTTGTATGATCTTAAGTGTTTCTCCACGAAAAGCTTATTAGCTGCAGGAGAAATCACAGAAACTGTCTACAAATTGTACGGCACCTTGACTGGATTATCAAAATTAACACCTCCAGTGAGGGGCGTTTAGAAATTGTGTCCTTCATACATGGTGACCTGAGAAAGATATGTCACTTACGGGTGTCTTAGAGTTGCTTATCCCAAATCTAACCATCAGGAATCACCAGGCAAACCCAATATGGAGTATATTCTATTCACAAAGGAATTTCCAGGAGTTCCATGGTGGCCTCACAATTAAGGAATTGGCGTGGTCACTGCTGTGGCTCAGGTTCAGTCCCTGGCCTGAGAACTTCTGCATGCCGTGGGTGTGACCAAAAGAAAAGTAACAAAAAACAAAAAGTGTTTCCTTGTTCTTTTACAAATGTAAATATCATAAAAGACAAAGACTGAGAAGATATTCCAAGTTAAGGGTGGCTAAAAGGTTATGACAACTAAATGCAGTACTTGACTGGATCGCTTACTAGAGGGAAAGAAACTGGTAATACAAAACAAAGCAGATTATAAAAAAAAAAAAAAATCCAGGCAGTTATGAAGTACAGGAAAAGCAACAGGTTGAATAAGAAAGAAAATGTGATTATAAAACACTTATCAAATAGCAGTCTTTACAGCCATGATAAATAAAACATTGTGTTTTTATAACCAGAATCTGTGATGTAATTCCGTTGAGAGAATGATGGGGTATAGTGAGATATAAGCACTATATCCTCAGCGATTACAACCAGAATTCAACAGAGCCTATCTAAAATTATTAACTCCTTGAAGAGAATATAAGCATATGTGGCAGCTACCATTGGTTATCTGTGGAACAGCCAACCTCTTTCATTTTCAGCATTTCCTCTTTCTCTTGGCCATGGAATGGCAGGGAACATCTACCCTCGGGAGGTTGCTCCGAAAGTTTGTGCTGAGCTGAGCTGGGGCCCAGTACTTGGGCCTGGAAAAATCACCCCTTCCCTGTCTGAGACTTAACTTATTCTTGGGCCCTGGAGCTTTTGGGTTGGTTTGTCTTGTGCTAATAAAAGGGTAGATAATTTTAAAAACTTTGTCTTGGAAAATGTCTCCCAGTCTTAATGTATATGGTTGGTTACTTCCTCTGGGTATTAACTTGTTCCTCGCTTCTATTTGCTGTATCCTCTCTTCTATTTGCCGTATCCTGGAAGTTGGTCTAGGAGGTTTGATTAGGTTCTGGCACATATTTCCAGCAAAAATGTGTCATGGTGATGTATCTTTCATATTGTATTTCAGAAAGTACTTAATGTTAAGATGCCCTGCTGTAAAATGATGCTAAGTTTGATTCCTTGGTTAAGGTGGTGACCACTTGATCTTTCCATTGTAAAGGTACCTTTCTGTTTGAAATCACTATGGACTTTATGGCAGTATACTTTAGCATCATGCTGGTTTATCTTTTTTTTTTTTTTTTACTACTCAACAATCTTTTGTCTAATGGTTTTTGACATCCATTAATGATTTTTGCTGAAATTGATCATTGGAGATTGCGAGGGAGTACTTTTGCAGTTCTGTCATTTTTTCTGTGTTTATTAGTCTGTATTCTCTGTAAAGATCTTTTTATCCTCTTTCATTCTGTCACTATGGACTTCTGTTTTTTTAGAAAAAAATGCCATTCAATGTGTTATAATCAATTATAGTTCTTCTTACTCTTTTTTTTGGGGTGTGTGTGTGTTTAGGGCCGCACCCATGGCATATGGAAGTTCCCAGTAGGGGTTGAATCGAAGCTATAGCTGCTGGCCTCCACCACAGCCACAGCAATGCCAGATCCAAGCCACATTTGCCACCCACACCACAGCTCACGGCAATGCCAGATCCTTAATCCACTTAGCGAGCCCAGGGATCTAACCCGCAACCTCATGGTTCCTAGTCGGATTCATTTCCACTGCACCACGATGGGAACTCCAGTTCTTCTTCTTCTTAAATTTTCCTACGTTTGGCCACTGGGAGCCCTTTCAGTCTGGCTCCTGGGTCCACTGGCCATGTCCTAATTAGTCTTTGATCATATTTGTATTTTCTGGCTGCACTTCCTGTCCCTGTCCTGAAATCAGCCAGTTTTCCAAGGAGCCATGGTATGGGGAATAATATTTATTTATTTTCTTTTTTGGCTACCCCACGACATATGGCGTTCCCGGGCCAGGGATCAGCTCTGTGTCACAGTTGTCACCATACACCACAGCTGCGGCAGTTCCAGATCCTTTAACCCACTGTGCCAGGCCAGGGATCGAACCTGTGTGCTGGCACTGCAGAGCTGCTGTCGATCCTGTCGCACCACAGCAGGAACTCCGGGAATACTGTTCAGAAGCTGAGAGCTGGGACCCACATGCCTTGTGTTAGTTTGAACTCTAGTTCATGACTGAGGGGCTGTTGGACTTTTTTCTCGCTTTCCAACTCTCTTCATGAGGAAATCCATACCGAATGCTAATATAGATCTCTGTGATCTTGGTGCTGAAAGATGGTGATCAAGAGGCATCCATTGTTGTTTCTCATTTGAACGTGTAGCCATCATGTTTTTTTTTATTGTTGTTGTTTTGAAAGTATAAAAAAGAGTAAATAATCTGTGATTGGCTGACATGTCAAATTTATACAGCTATCTCATTCCAAATAACTGACAGTGTGCCTGACATGTGAAAGGCTTTCAATAAGAGCTTTTTGAAGAAATAAATTACTAAGGCATCTTTGTATAAGTGGTTATTGCCTTCATCATAATTCAAGCTGTAACTTAATGTCACCAAAGACTAAGCAGTAAATATATAGAGATTCATGAGCTATAAATTGTAAAACAGCTCTCACTTCATACTAAAATAGACAAATAATATATACAGATCCTAGTTTGTTTATAAATTGACCAAACTATTCCCACAATGATAGGGTTCCTTGAAAGACATGCAGAAAAGATTATCTTAAAAGTTAAGTGTATATTAGTAGATAAATGCTTGTCATTAGCAAGAGAAAAATGAACAATGAGAGAAGCAGCAAGTTTAGTCTTTCCTTTTTGGTGAGGAAGAGGGAAAAACTAGGTGTTGTTTACAACTTTACTTGTGCCTGAATTTTAAGCAAGTGACATTTCTAAGGAAAAAAATGGTATTTTCATGTGAGAGAGCACATTACCTGTGGAAACAAAGGGGAGAAAACAGATGATCTGAGTCATTTTAGGTCTTCTAGCTGGATACATGTAGACCCCAAAACCAGTTCAATATGTTCTTACTGGGATCAACTGGAGATCTGACTTTTTCTGATGTGAGAAAGTGATCCAGAGAGGGGGTGAACCCTCTTCAAATCTTACCCCATTTGAAAAAAATTCATATAGATTCACCAATTATGTTTTAATAGTTTCCATATTTGGTTTGTCATTTTTCACTCCCTCCATATATGTGTGTGTGTGTTTGTCTAGATGTACATACATATATACATACACTTTTTTTTCTGAGCCCTTTGAGCGTAAGTTGCAGACCTCATGTCCTATCACCCTTAAATACTTCCATGAGTATATCCAAGAGCAAGAATATTTTCTCATGTAACTTCAATATAATTGTCAAGTTCAGGAAATTTAGCATTGACCCAATACTATTTTCTGATTTATAGTCTATATTCCAATTCCACCAGTTATCCCATTAATATTGTTTTGAGCTATTTTTATTTCCAATTCAGAACCACATATTGCATTTAATTTTCACATCTCTCTGGGGTTCTTTCATTTTCATCACTCCCTTAGTTGTTCATAACTTTGATATTATGTAACTTGGGTTTCTGCGTTTCCTTGTTATTAGATTCAGATTATACATTTTAGCCAAGAACATCGCAGAAGTGATTTGTATCCTTTTCAGTGCATCTTATCATGAGGCATACATTGTGGGTTGATTTTATCACATTATTGATGATGTGAATATTTATCATTTGGTTAAGGTGGTGTCCATCGTATTTTTCCACCATTAAATTACAATTTTTCCTTTTATAATTAATAAGTACTTTTTTGTGGGAAATATCTTGAGTGTATGCAAATACCCTGTTCCTTTCTTGCCTGAATCATCTCTCTGATTTTTAATATAGATAATTATCTGTCTGTCTCTCTATCTATCCATCCATCCATTGATCCATCCATCCATCCATTCATCTAATCTGTGGAGCATAAGAAAGAACCCGAAGCAAGCTTTATAATTCTACTAAATTATCCTTGGCAGGTGAAATGGCTGCAGAAGGCCAGCAAACTTCAGACTATTAATTCAGTAGACTGACAAGCCAATCAGGTGAAAGCTGCTAGATATTTTTAAACAGAGCTATAAACAAAACCAGGGGGAGAAAGAATAAATTTAGGCCGAGACCAGAACTTCTAAGCCCTCAGGTCACAATTGTCCTGCTGCTCAGAACCAGGCGAACTTTATTAAGACGACCCCCTAGGGGATCCAAGTTTATTCCTAGGACTGGGAAGGCCCTCCATCTCTCTGTTGAGTTCCTGAATGTTTATTTGCAAAGTTTACTTAGTTTTCAAGGCTGGGGAAACTAAGTTCCTGGGGAGAAACTTCACCTCTTCCTGAAGACCCCTTAGACTAAGAAGCGTGCTGGCCACATCTACTCTGGTGCCCTCCAGTGCCTGGTAATGAAGGGCAGAGAGATCCCTGGCTTCACCTAGATAGCAGGGTTTGGGCTTTCTCAGGCTCACTGTGTATGGTGCATTTATACCTCTCAAATGAGAACATTTGGTTTATATACATTGGTCCTGTGTGGTGTGAATCTTTGACATATCTCATAAGAAAAAATGGCCATTCAGAAGGAAGATCCCAAATTGGGTGATTTGTTAGTGACAGACTCCTGCTGGGTTTTCCTAAGTATCTGTGGCCCCAGGACAGAATTATTTTCATAGCTAAAAGTAGTTATTTTCATTTCTTCACTGGCAAGGAAAGTTAATGCCTACTGGCTTGCATGGAGACTTATGTTCAAAGAGAATGTGCATAGCACTGGTCATAAAGAAATCTGATGGTCAGAGTAAGTGTTCTTTAAGCTAAAAAATAACTGTTATGATGGCAAGAGACTATAATCTACTTTCATTGAAATGTAAGTAGCACAAAATGAAATGCACGTTATCTTGAGCATTTGATGAGTTTTGACAATAATTATACACATCTGTGCACTGTTGCCAAGACAAGTTATAGACCGTTTTAATCATCCCAGAAAGTTCACTCTGTCCCCTTCCAGTCAATACCCACCACTCAGAAGTGGGTGCTGTTCTCACTTCTACCACCATCTCTCCCTGCAAGGTATTCTCACCACTATTCTAACTTGTTTCTCAGAAGGTTGGCTTTGCCTGTTTTTTGATCTTCATATGAAGTGAATCATACTCTTTTTGGGGGTCTAGTTTCTTTCCTTTTTTTTTTTTTTTTTTTGTTCTTTTAGGGCTGCATGCATGGCATGTGGAGGTTCCCAGGCTAGGGATCCATTTGGGGCTGTAGCTGCCGGCCTACGCCACAGCCACAGCAACGCCAGATCTGAGCCTTGTCTATGACCTACTCCACGGCAATGCTGGATCCTTAACCCACTGACGAGGCCAGGGATCGAACCTGTGTCCTCATGGATAGTAGTCAGATTCCTTTCCTCTGAGCCACGACGGGAACTCTGGGGTCTAGTTTCTTGACTCAACATTGTCTGTGAGATTCATCTGTTTGTTTATTTAATTGCTATGTAATAGTCTCCAAAATTATTTTGAAGCATATTCCAGACATCGAGTCATCCTATTCATAAATATTTCAGTAGGTAACTCTAAAAGGTAAGTAGTTTAAGAAGACCCTACATTATCACATCTAAAAGAAATCAGCACAAATGCTCTAACATACTTCTGACCCTCTGTCTGGGAGGGATGTTAGGGGTTGTGCTTCAGGCTGGGTCAGGAACACAGGGGATCGGGGGCCTTGCCTAGGGCAGAGGGGTACAGAGTGGGAGGAAGCATTTATGAACTCCCAGTGGGGTGCTGGGGAAGAAAAGGCACAAAGAATGAGAGAGGGGAGGATGATGTCATCTTGTGGTCCAGTGTGGGTTGTGAACACTGGGGCTTGGGGCTTGCTGAAAGTACATGGAATGAGTGAGTGACAACATCAGTGACCTGGGATGGCAAAATGCCGTGTTTTCTACTCCTTCTGCCTTTTATTCTTGGACTTCCAGCCCCTGAACCATACACTTAAAGAAGCATTTTTTTTCTCCTTATGTGTGTTTATAATGCTTGTTGATTCAAGGAGCCTGCCTTTGGACAAACAATATCGCTCAACCCCAAATACTTCTCTTTATTTAAACATGGGTTGTATTCACATACCCACCCGCTCTTTTTGTGGGGATTTAATTTTGACTAGAAGAGATTGGTCCTATTCCCAGGTTATCATGAATCTGTCTGCATACTGTCTTCTCTTGTTCATTAAAAAAACATGCTTTCCATCTTAATTTTCTATTCCAAAAATGGTGTCTTTCGGCCCAATCCAACATGCAAATCACTGACAGCACATTTCATGTTCTTGGTCTATTTCCCTGTGCCTCTCTCTCTCTCCCTCCAGCCCTCCTGCTGTTTTCCTGCCTGTGTGTTCTTTTATTCTGTTGATAGCTTTCATTTTGGTCTCCCCTTCGCATCTGGCCCTTCAAGCTGGGCTGCGGTTCTGCACTGCGGCTGGGCCGTTCAGTGATTGGACTCTTTCCAGCCCCCACCAAATGCTGTCTCTTTCTGTAGCAGAAAGATGAGCTTAGGATGTCTTTCTTATGGTGCCTTGAATGATATATTTTGCTTTGGGTGCAAAAGCCCATGCCAGCTTGAAATGGCTTGATTTTTGTTGTTGTTATTTGTGATTATGTAGATGAAAAGACAGGATTCCTCTCTTCAGGAAACATAGCAAAAATATCAACATATATAGTTATATGTAAAATATATAATGGGGAATAGAGGACACGAGGTATGTGGTATGTGTAGGAAAAAGTTCAGTGTACTCATTGCTGGGTGAGGTAACATGCATTGCTCCACCCCAAGATAGGTATTTGTAAATTTCCTTTAATGATAAAGAATCTTTTTAAAGACTGGTATCAGTTGAGATGGGCTAGGGAGTGCTGCAGTAACAAGCAGGCCACTGTATTTCAGTGGCATAAGAGTAAAGGTTTATTTCTTGCTCAGATGCATATCTGTGGTGGGTTGTTCTGGGACTGTTCTGCATCACTGTTTTCATGATGGAACTCTGAGTGACAGAGTATCCCCCACCTGGAATGTTGCTAATCACTGTATCAGAAGGAAAAGAAAGCATAGCAAAGCTTGCATAAACTCTTGAAGCTTCATCCACCAATAATACATTCACTGCTGCTCTTTTATTGGCCAAAGGAATGATTCCAACAGGGCAGGGATATATAATCTTATCATTCAGAGGTAAAGTAATTTATTTATCCAGGAGGGTAGAATCTGGACTTAAGCCACATCTTAACGATTCTATATCTAATGCTTTTCCTCCTATACCACAACTGTCCCAAATGATCCTTGTTGTAGTATTGTTTCATTTACTTATTCTTTCCATGGTTTTTTGTTCTATTTGCAAGGGTAAAATATTCCCTTAATTGTATTTCATCAGTATGGCCAGATACCTCATATACAAAGAATGTATTCAGTGTAGCAGACCTGTTTATATATATACGAATGTGTATTTTCAATTTCTTCCTTTCCAGTTCAGAAAACTCTGTTGGTAATTAATTTTCATTAAAGTAGTGCAAGATTGGAAAATAAAATATGTTTCAACACATTTTCCAAAATAATCAACACAAACCCAATGTGAGAATCAAACAATTACTACCTTCAGAATTAGCCCCAGATTATTAAAATGCAATTATACTTGGAAAAGTAACCCAGCAGGAGGCCATGTTTATTTTTTTTTTCCCCTCATTTTCACAATAAATTTTCTCAGTGTGTAGCGGCCACTGCCTCCACACTCTCTTTCTAATCTCTGAACAACACTCAAGGATAAAATTACTTGTTTCTTCCTCTATTGATTTCAAAGATACCAATCAGACACGGTCCGATATGGCCTGCAGATGTGTTTTATGTGGTTCACAGCGTTTACAGGTGAAAATATTCAGTGACGATACTTAAAAATCTCCCATACAAGTTTGGATTTGCACCTTCTCTCAGAAAACTGGAAGCTCTGGCAACCCCGGGCCCCATTCCCCTGTGGCAGCACTTGCCTGAGCGGTGGCTGCCCCTTCAGGAAGGCCGCATGCTCTGCCCTCAGATCCCGCTGCACCCCCACCCTCATCCCGGGCCTCCTCACTCATTTGAGATTCCCAAGAGAAGGCAGAGGGGGACTGGGGCCTTTCTCAGTATCCTTCGCTCCCTGACTCTCTGCAGCTGTCCCAGCCCCAGCTGTCAGAAGCCTGTTGCTGCCCTGAGCTGCTCCTCAGGGGGGCCTCCCTGAGAACCTCCTGCACATCTGAGGGCCGAGGGCCAGATGCAAGAGTAGGAGGTACCAGCGGACTCGGCGGGACTCAGCCCTGCAGTGTGTATGGTCCCTTGGTTCCTGTCACAGACTCAGGCGCTGCCTGGCTCCTACTTGGGGCCCTGGCTTGCCTTTCTGCTTCCAGCCTTTTTACAGGGACAGTCCAGCCCTTGTTTGGTCTTATGAGGTGCAGAGACTCTCAGAGCTGGCTGTAACCTTTCTCACCTCATAGTGTGGGCATATCCTCTGGCTCTCTCCACTCCTTGAGCTCCCAAGTGGGCTTGGCACTGCTTAAAATGTAATTTATTTGCATAGAAAATGTCAGTAATTGGGGGAGTTCCTGCCATGGCTCAGCAGTTAATGAACCCCTGAGGATGTGGGTTCGATCCCTGCCCTCGCTCAGTGGGTTAAGGATCTGGTGTTGCTGTGAGCTGTGGTGTAGGTCCCTGACGTGGCTCGGATCCCACGTTGCTGTGGCTGTGGTGTAGGCTGGCAGCTACAGCTCCTGTTAGACCCCTAGCCTGGGAACCTCCATATGCTGCGAGTATGGCCCTAAAAAAGTAAAAAAGGCCCCCCCCCAAAAAAAAGAAAATGTACGTGATTGGGCCTTTGCCTCAGGAAGCCAGGTGAATAACTAACCAATGGGACAGAATAGAGTCCAAAAACTGACCCATGCACATACAACCACCTGATTTATGATGAAGGTGACTCAGGGATGTAGAGTGAATAAAATGGTCTTTTTAATAAAAGTTTTGGGTCAACTGCGTATTTATATGGGAAAAAGCCTATCTTTACTTCACATATACTCAAAAATCCAGGTGGATTCATATCTAAAACAGAAGGGCCTCTGGAAGATTACAGGAACATCCTCATGACGCGTTTGTTTATTTCATTTAGTTGTTTTTTTTTTTTAAGAGTCATTCAGCATAGTCAAAAGACAGTTCCCTCCCTGGAAGAGCACGCAGTTTAGTGAAGAGACAAGGAACAGGTGACTGTGACCAGGTGTGACGAGAGCTATAGCAGTGTGCTCTGGGAACCAGAGATGGGGGTACTCAGTTCAGCCCGAGGGAGGGAGGTGGGACGGCTTCCGGGAGGAGGTGATGTGATGAGGGAGGGGCTAGCCAGGAGAAGCGGGGTGAAAAGTATGCCAGGCTGATAAACCAGTATTTCCAAAGGCAAGGAGGAACAGGGTACAAGGATTGCCGCCTGTATCTTTAAAACATGTAGAAGTTCATTCGATTTGTTTTTTGGATTCTTGCAGAGAAATATTATGTTCAGCACATTCCTCACGAGGTGCTCATCCTAGTTACACAGATGAAGACAGGTGAAACTGGAGCCCTTGGATGACTTATCGAGTCCGCCTAGCTCTCCAGTGAAGACAGTAAAAGTAGAACCCAGGACTTTGGATGCCAACTTTTATACTCTTTCTACTTTGCCAAGTGGCTGCCAGTTCTGCTCCAGAAAGGCCCTTGAGACATCACAAAGCCCTGTGGGCTTTGAGAGCAAAAGGAAGGATGCTCTGAGCATAGGATTAACCTGTTAGTGCCTTCAGCCTTCCCGGTATAGTTAGTTTAGTTAGACCTAAGGGATTGGCACGAGGCAGGTTATATGGACAGAGACCCAGAGGACCAGAGCCACAGATGTGTTGAATCCAAAGTGTCTATTGTACACCCAATGATTCATTGTAGGCAGGAGGCTCTGGAACAAAATGCACACTCGGATGCTATGCTGAGCACCTACCACTAGGTGGAGCTCGGATGCAGGCAAAACTGGGAGGGTTTGCAGTGGCTGCCCCTGCACAGAAGATACATGAAGGTACTGGCATCTCTAACCAAAAAACATGATGGAGGGGGGTGGGGGGACCTGGACACATGAAAGACGACCATATACGCATGTGGGCCTGCCAAGATCAGCCTCTGTGCCTTGTCAAGTCTTGGGCTGAATGTCAAGTTGGCCTCGAGAGGTCCGTATGTCCTGAAAGGAGCAGGGAAATGGGACGTAAGAAGCGTGGGCTCTCTTCTCCGCCCTGTCTGCCTTTACCTGCGGAGGCCACATGCAGTTGGATTCGGACTCTGGAAAGCTTATGCTCCCCTCCTCTCCCCTCCCCCACATGTGTAAACACAGCCCTGCGCCCACAAGACCCTAAATGCACATGGTACAAATTGGCACCAGTTTATGCTGGTGAAATTCAGGATGGTCTCATCAGACCTATTCTCCTTTTCTGATGTTCTGTTTTGCTCTCCACTGTGCAGTCCGTGTGGATGACAAGCCTCTTGGCAGTTTGATATCTCAGTTTTCACATCTCTGATGGGGGAATTGTTACAAGCTTGGGCCTCCTAGAGCATCAAGTGAAAAAAAAAGAACCCAAAGAGTTTTCTGGGCCATAAAATACTCCATGTGCTTCTTGTGGCTCTACCTGTGGTGGCAATTCTTGTTACACTGTTCACTTCTCTCCCTATTCCTAGATGGCCTTTATCATGTGCCAGGCATGGTGCTAAGTGTTTCCTCATTCAAAAATCTCCCCACACTCTGTAAGGCAGTGCTGTAGACTAGGGGGCAGAAGGGGGCTTCAAACCTAGGTTTGGGGCTTCAATACTTGAGCCCCTTCCCCAGTATCCGAGATGCCTTACTCCGATCAAAGACAAATTGCTGTGATGGGAAACCATGTGCCTTATTTTCCACATTTTCATTTATTACCAGATGGAGGCTTCAAAGTGGTTTTCCCTGTGGTTCTCACCTCCGTTTATACTCACCTGCAGCCTCAAGGCTCCTCTTTGGGCTCAGCCGTACCTCACTTCCATTTGCTTCTCCTTCCTGGGATGGAGTGGAAGAGACGACAGTGATGGGCAGAGCTGGGAAGGCAGGATGGGAGAGCCCTACCCTGTGTGTGTCCTGCTGCAGGGTGAGTGAGGTGAGGGGTTTCCCACCTCCAGGCACCACTTGGCCTCCTTAGGGATAGTGACACTTCCTGGTGTTTTTATCAGTGGCCTGCCTGTTCAGGCCCTGTTTAATAAAGTGATGATGGGCACACAGAATTAGAAAATATAAGGCATTCTTCCTGGGGTGACAGCCTCCTCACTGCCCCAGAGCTGTTGTGGGCTGGTGAGATGGACCCTCCCTCCTTTCTTTTCTCTGAAAGGACCCAGGGGGGTCTGGGTGCCTCCCAGGTCTCAGGGCCTGGGACCTGGTGTTTTTTTCACTTTTTTGTAATTTCATGGAGAGATGCCTGTTTTAACAAGGATCATGATTAGCATTTGAATTTTATTCTTCTTTTATTTTATTTATTAGTCTTTTAGTCTTTTTAGGGCTGCACCCGTGGCATATGGAGGGTTCCCAGGCTAGGGGTCTAATTGGAGCTGTAGCTGCCAGCTTACGCTACAGCCACAGCAACGCCAGATCTGAGCCACGTCTGCAACCTACACCACAGCTCACGGCAATGCCGGATCCTTGACCTGCTGAGCGAGGCCAGGGATCAAACCTGCAACCTCATGGTTCCTAGTCGGATTCGTTTTTGCTGCACACGGCAGGAACTCCAGCATTTGAATTTTAAATTAATTAAGAAAGCGAGGGGTGTGAGAAGAGGAGATGTGTTCAATAAATATATCAAGTTATGGTACCAGCACTGACTGACAGGACGGAAGCCAGCTGGACAGAAAGACTGCTGCTGGGAAAGGCCCCCTCTCGCCCTAAGGTTCTGGGATTCAGTGACCAAATCACATTCATTTATTTTCATTAAGGTGTAAATGACAGATACATTGTATGTCTATCTTTGGATTTTATGCAGAGACTATGATCAAGGCCTCTCTCAGCCAGGTTCTCCAGCCAGGAACAAACAAAAGGAGCTGGAACGCTGTGGGAATTTCCTTCCCCAGCTCCCGTCTGCTCACTCTAGTAAGTCCAGCCAGCCCTTCTGGGAGGAGGTGGCTCCAGGGGGTCAGCCAGGCCAGAGGTGGACCTGAAACCCTGGTTCGGGGACACCTCCATCGAGTGGCTGCTGCCTCTTGAGCCGGATGGGCACCTCCAGCCAAGGGATACAGGAATGAAGTTGGCCCCTCTCCCTGCTAGTGTCCTGGGGAGGGCATGGATGAGGAAGAAAACGTCTTCTCTTCCCAGGACAACTCCAAAGGCAAATATTTAGTCCGTGGTCAGGTCTCAAGTCCCAGTCTCCAATTCAGCAAGTTGGCCTCTGAACATAAGGGCAGTGACCTCAGATGCAAAGAGATTAGGGACTCAGCCAATTATTTGCCAAGTGCTTTCCAGCTGGACTCTAGGCAGGAAGATGAAACATTGGTTGGATGGCTCATGGTGGTGCTACTGGCAGAGGATGGGTGGCAGCAGAAGAGAGTGGGTGGTGCAGTGGAGCTCAGAGTGGGAGGCACCCCACCCATGGGGGAAGGGAAGGAGGGAGAGCTGATGTTTGGGGAAAAGTTGGAATCGGGAGCGATGAAGGCCAGAAGGGCTTCCACCCAGAGGAGCGGCTTGTGCAAAAGTCCAGGGGTGCCCCGGGCTTAGCGAGTAGCTGTGCCTCTGGGAAAAGAAGTCCTGTGGAGAGCTGGGGCCAGAGACATGAGTGGGTCACTTTAGGAGAATTTAGAAAAGGAAGGAATGCCTAAGGGTACACACTGAATCTTAAGTCAACAACACTGGCAGAAAACCAAACACTCTCCAGCACATCCTGTCTGGTCCCATAACCACGGGTAGCAGGCCAGCCAGAGGGCACGGCTCAGGGTCGGTTTGCCTGGGGCGGTGAGGGCAGAGGTCCTTTCACACTAGATTAAACATGAATGGCTTGCAGGATCCTTGCCACTCCCAGCCCCTTCTAAAGGTCACTGATCCCAAGTGTCTGGCACTGTGATTTGTAGCTGCCACTAAGTGGGATGTCTCTAGTTGGGAGTCATCTTGATGTGATGTTTGCAGGATTGGTCCCTGTGTAAGGGAGGTGGGGCATTGCAGCCCAAGACAGCCACGGCAGGGGGTGGGAACACGCAGGGCTGTCAGGAGAGGCCAGAGGCCAGAGCGCGGACAGTATGCTCCTGGCTCTACAAACCTTCCCTGGGCCTTGCTAGGGTTTGGGGTCGTGGAGCCCTCCTCCAGCCTCATAGCAGGGATAGCATCCCTGAGTCCTGGTCACTCCCAGCCTAGCCCCATGAGCCTCAGGGGCAGGGCTTCCTCCTTGCCGGTCTGGTCAGGTTTGGGTAGCAGAGGTCCCATTATATCATCCCACCTTCCCTGAGAAGGGGAATTCTGGCAGTGATGGTCACGGCACCCAAGGTCACGGGAAGGGCACTGGTATCAGGGGTCAGTACTGAGTAAGACAGTTGCATCCACTGGGCGAATCACTCAGCTTCTTGAAACCTGTGATTTCTCATCTGTACATCTCCAACTTGCAGGGTCAGAGATTGAAAGAGATGATGTGTGGAACGCTGAGGCGCAGCCCCAGTGCAGTTCTTGCAGACATGATCTGGCACCTCGCAGAGGACCATTCTTCTGCCACCCTGGGGCAGATGGTCAGAAGGTCTCCACTGGCTGGCAGAAGCCTGATTCAGCCCAAGGGAAACAAGTCCCGGCGGGCTTCCCGGGTGCCCTGCTGTTCATGGCCTGCAGGGGGCAGCAGCGGGACGCAAGCTGAGTTCCGGCCTCTCCCGACCAGGCTGTGTGTTTTCCCTGCTGCCTGACATAGAAAGTGCTCCATTGCATCCATGAATGCAGCTTGGGTCGATTTGTTTTTAAATAGGTGATGTTTGAGATTCCTTTATGAAAGCCCTTCACATCTGGCATTCAAAGAAAATCATCAGACTAGACTCTCAGGCTGATAGCAGCTTGTGTGAAATTTGGGCCTGTTTTCCAGGAAAAGTGCCTGCCTGCTCCCAGCCCAGCTCCAGCCCCCTCTCGCTCCTTCTCTTCGTGTGACCTTTTATCTCAGCGGGAGCCCTGACTAGAAAGAGGGTTCTGGAAATGTGGTGTGTTTCTCATTAAGTTTCTGCGGCAAAAAATTCACTTGATACAAAGCTCTTTTTTCCCCTTCTTTCTTTGCCCTGCATATGTACAATAACGCCTGCTGTTTAGGTTTATATTTAGTTTGAGATGATTGAAGACTGAAATCTTGTTGATACCAAGAGTTAAAAAAAAAAATCTGTCTCTAGGGTCCTGGTGATATGCTTAGGTCCTTTTTCCTTGGCACTGAGGTGGTAACAGAATTCCAAATATGGTCAGTCCTCTGCTGAGGCCTGAAGATCTCCATTGCCTTCTTTTCCCAAATCTGAACATTTCTTTTTTTTATTTATTTTTAATTTTTAATTTTTTTTAGGGCCACACCCGCGGCATATGGAGGTTCCCAGGCTAGGGGTCTAATCAGAGCTGTAGCCACTGGCCTATGCTGCAGCCACAGCAACGCAGGATCCGAGCCACGTCTGCAACCTGCACCACAGCTCACGGCAACGCCGGATCCTTAATCCACTGAGCGAGGCCAGGGATCGAACCCGCAGCCTCATGGTTCCTAGTCGGATTCGTTTCTACTGTGCCACGACGGAAACTCCTGAACATTTCTTTTTTTAAAATTGGAGGCTTTGACTTTGGGAGATTGTAAGGTTGCAGGCTGCCTAGTAGGCCCAGGATTCTGTGGGGCCCTAAGGAGCCCCTGGGGACTGGAGTCTCCCAGCTCTCACTGGGAGAGTGGGGGCGCGGTGAGGCATCACTGCTGTGAACCAAGTACGCCTTTCCCTGCATCTGCTGAGAGACCCGCATCTGAACCCAGTGGTCTGTGGTGAACTCGAGACAGAGGAGGAGAGACAGAGGAGGCCAGAGGTCCTGATGACTCCAAGTCCCCTTTATCTCCTACTGGGACGAGTGGTCCAACTTCTCCCAGAGGCCGCAAGCCCTCCACTGCCTCTGAGAAATGTGAAGCCACATGTCAGAGTGTGTGCAGCTGTAATGTCTCAAAACCGGCTTCATGCCTAAAGCCAAGGCCTGGGGAAGCAGGGATTGAGGCACACCTGTGCAGGTGAGCAGTCCAGCCGTGGCCGTGTGAGCCGAGGGTCTCTCTTCACCCAGTCTCTTCACACTAAGTCTCTAGGACTCCTCTTCTCTCAGGCCCTCATTTTGTCCTTGGCAGTGGGAGGGGCTGGCCTGCCTTTCATCCTCCTTTGAAGAGCAGCAGGGTCCCGGAACTCATGGGTCAGCATCCTCCTCTGCCGTACAGTTGTCTACGGGCCTGCCCTTCACTCTGCCCCCTCAGAGGCTGACCTCGGGCGGGCTGGCTCTCGGCTGACTCACCCTCTCCTTCTCCAGGCGTAGCACACTGCCCTCTTTCACCAGCAGTCATAGAAGCCTCCAGGATCCAGTCTTCAGTTCATAAGCTTCAGTTACGAATGACAGGGTAGAAACAAGGAGTGGGCCATCCATTCCTGGTCTGACTGCCACTAGCTCCCTGGGCCCAGTCCCTTCCACCCTCTGCGCTGGTCCTCGTCTTTGCCATCTGGGGTTAGATCTGATGTTTGCTAGACTCCCAGTTCAAAGAGCCTGTGGCAGGGGTCAGCGAACAATTGCCTGCAGTGACCTGTTTTACTAAATAAAGCTTAATGGGCACGAAGCCAAGCCCATCATTTCCATACCGTCTGGGGCCGCTTCTGCAGGGTAGCAGCAGAATTGAATAGTCATAACGGAGGCAACGTGGCTTGTGAAGCCTGAGATATTTATCGTTTGTCTCTTTATAGAAAAAGCTTACCAACCTCTGGTCTAAAGCTTTAATTTTGCTTCATTTTCCCTGGAGTGAGGCAGAGATGTTCCCAGGCCACAGTCATTTTGTCTTGTGGTGACAGGTCATTTGAATGAGGCAGAAGAGGCTCTTCCAGGATCCCAGCCAGAGAGCAGGTAAAGCAATCTGTATCAGTCAGCTCCAGCTACTGTAACAAAATACCACAGCCTAGGTGGCTTCAACAACAGATATTTTTCTTACAGTTCTGGAATCTGGAAGTTCAAGATCAAGATGCTGGCAAATTCATTTTCATCCTAAGGCCTCTTCTGTTGGCTTGGAGGCTACCATCTTCCCGTGTCCTCACACAGCCTGGCCTTGGGGTGTGTGCATGTGTGTTGGGGGTGTCTTGTGTCTCTTCTTACAAGGACACTAATCCTCTTGGATCAGAGCTCCGCTCTTATGACCTTATTTAACCTTAATTACCCCTGTACACACCCAGGCTCCAAATACATTGGGGTTGAGGCTTCAGCATATGAATTTTGGGAAGAGACCATTCAGTCTATAACAGAATCCTAACTCTTCTCACAGGAGACTTTCTAATTATGCCACCCAGACACATGGGGAAGTACAGCTATGGAGGGTCCGATGCTTATTCTGCATCTTAGGTTGGATTTCCCAGAAGCAAACCGTGAGATAAAAACTTATGTGCAGGAGTTCCCGTCGTGGCTCAGTGGTTAACGAATCCGACTAGGAATCATGAGGTTGTGGGTTCAAACCCTGGCCTTGCTCAGTGGGTTAACGATCCTGCATTGCTGTGGCCGTGGCGTAGGCCGGCGGCTACATCTCCAATTAGACCCCTAGCCTGGGAACCTCCACATCCCGCGGGTGCGGCCCTAAAAATGACAAAAGACAAAAAAAAAAAAAAAGCTTATGTGCAGTGATGCATTGATGATGGGCTCCCTGGGGATTGTTCAGGGAGTTCTGGAGGGGCAGGGCGAAAGCTCGGGCATAGACCCACAGCAGGTGGCTTCATCCTGCCCTTGCAGGGAAGCACTGGGGTGTGAGCTCCATCTCAGAGCCTGAGACATCCACACCTGTCACTCAGTGGCTAAGGGCTGCCTTGGGGGGACATCACCTCCCAGGCATTTCTGATTTCTGCAGGTGTGGGCAAAGCAGCTCTCGTCGCCTGAGGGCGGTCCTCCAATGGGAGTCGCAGGTGCAGGCGTCAGAGGCAAGATCACACAGAAGCCTGTGGAGGGCTGCGCAGCAGCTGTGAAAGAGATTGGAGGGCATCTGGGCAGGGTGTTGTCTGTGTGGTTACATCCTGCACAGAAAAGTCTGAGGCAACAACAAAATGTATATCCAAGAGTGCCGAGGCTCAGTCTGGGAGGAAGGGACTAAACCTTTGTATTCTCACACGCCCAGAACTGGCACACAGTAGGTACTCAGTTAGGCTTCAGAGCTGCTTGGAGAGGAGCTGGAGTAATAGGTGACAGGCTGGGTCAGGCTCCTGGCTCTCCTCAGAGCTATGATACCTTCCCTGAGCCTTGCAGTCCGGAAAAGCCTGGGGTTTGACCATTTGCCCCAGCAAAGAACTTTTCTGAGTGTGGGTCTCAAAGACCGTCTTTAAAATGCAGGGGAGTAGCCTTTCCTCAGCGGTGGTGTGAGGAGAGGGGCTCAGAAACACTGGGGTGCAATGGGTGGGAACAGAAGATTTGCAGGTAGCTTGATTTGGATTTTTGTTTCTATCTTGATTTTTCACCCATCTCAGAACAAATGGAGTGGTGGCTGACTTTACATGTTTTTGGTCAGCTGTGTCACATCGCCTCAAATTTTTTTTTCTCCTTTGGGAATACTGAACTGAAAAACTATTAGAAATAATGAGAGTTCAGTAAGGCAGTCAGTCACAAAATAAATGTACAGAAATCAATAGCTTTCCTATTTCCAACAGTAACCACTTAGAAAAAAAATAATGGGAAAGAAAGATCTCGCTCACAATAGAAACAAAAGATATTTATCACCTCAAAGCAAAGTTCTGGGAGAAAACACACGTGCTGCCCTTCCCTCCCTCGGCCCAGGCATCCCTCCATGGTGGGAGGAAATTGTTTTGACTACAGCTTGGATTCCTGGCCTCCACCCCTCGGAGCACAAGGGGCCAGCGTTTCCGTGGCTGTCTTAGCGGGAGGTTTTTGTCTCCTCGGAGGCATGTTGAAGATATAAGCTAATGACAGCTGCTCTGGGCAGCTGCCAAAGGGCAGCTGGGCCTGCTGGTTGCCCGTGGTTGTCACTGTGGGTGGTCACCGGAGCCCAGGGCCCGGCCAGAGCAGGGAGCCATTGGAGGGGCGCTGTTCCCTGGAGGACCAGCCGGCTGTGGATGGGCACAGCCTGACCACTGCCCCCACTCAGGGATGCTCGGTGAGCCAGCTGGCCATGCCAGTGTGGCTGCAGAACACAAAAGAGGTCACCGGTAAGAGTTTCTCTTGTAACTGGGCTAGTGTCCTGTCTGGGGTGGGGTCAGGTCAAGGAAGAAATCCAGGGCTCTTTGATCCCAGGAACATTCTTTTTTTTTTTTTGGCCTTTTGTCATTTTAGGGCCGCACCCGCGGCATGTGGAGGTTCCCAGGCTAGGGGTCTAATCGGAGCTGTAGCCACTGGCCTACGCCGCAGCCACAGCAATGCAGGATCCGAGGCGCGTCTGCAACCTACACCACAGCTCACAGCAACACAGGATCCTTAACCCACTGAGCAAGGCCAGGGATCGAACCCGCAACCTCATGGTCCCTAGTCAGATTCGTTAACCACTGCGCCATGGTGGGAACTCTGATCCCAGGAACATTCTAAGCAGATCTCCGACTTGGGTGGAAGTGTCACATACATGAGTCAGGATGATTTTCCTTTGCAAATGGCAGAGAACCTAGCTTAACCTGTCCCCACCCAAAAAACGATATGAACCAGAACAAGAGAATCCCACCTGTCTCCTCTTGGTACAGGGCAGACCAGTTTGACTGCTCACTGCCAGCCTCCATGGCCTGCCAAGGAGTCTACTTTGCCCATCCTCAGGATGGACCAGCAATGAAGGGGTACCAAGTCCCCCCAGGAGCAGCTGGATATGGCAACAGAAAAGAGGTGGGTTAGCTCGGTTCCCTTGCCTCTGAGGCAGAGTGGCTCTGAAACGTGTACTCCACAGGTATCCTGAAGTTCCTGAGTGGGACTGAGCCCAAGGTGGCCTTTAGCAGTTACCTGCTCCGTAATGTACCTTCTCTTCTTGTCTCCATCTTACTTCCTCATTCCCCTACTGATGTGTTCTGGGGTGCTTGTCAAATAAACTCTTTGCATATGCACCCTTTTTGAAGGAGCCTCAACTGAGAGAGAAAGAAAGAGGTGGAAGAGGAGAAGGGGCAATGTATGTAGGGGAGAGTGAGAGAGACAGTGAGAGATAAAGGGAGAGACGGAGGGAGGGAGGGAGAGGGAGAGGGAGAGAGAGATATTTAACCTCATATAACTGGAATCTAGGCATAGATTTGGCTTCAGGTAGGGTTGGATCCAGAGGACTCAAACAATGTCATTAGGATTTAATTTCTCTCCTCCCATTACTTGGCTCTGTTTCCTTCCTAGGCAGAATATCTCAACACAGTGGTTCCCAGAACTCTCAGGCTTATAGTCTCCCAACTAAACCACCCTAGGAGAAAGAAGGAAATCCAAGCAAATCTTGGAATTGCAAACTACTGGCCTGACTTGTACACATCAGCCATCACTGAGGCCAGGTGGTTGGAATAGTCTGATTGCCCAGTCCTGAGGCATGTGCCTGTAGCTCCCTTTCAGGTCTTCTGTACACCCACATTCTCCTTCACCCACCCACATGGTTTCATACATTGTAGAGCTCAGAAGCAGGGAAAAGGGACTCATATTTTGGAAGTAGATAGGGGCAGACACTTACCTGTGTCATGTGCTGATTTGTAGAAGGGAGAAGCCTTGGATGTATCTCTACCTATAGAGTGGATCACTTGCTAACTGTCAGACAATATGAGTGACCATTTTTAGAGAATCTGTGGGTAAGCCAGACCACTCTTTTCCTCAAAGTGATGAGAAGAACGCCCCAGCTGAAGTACCACATCCTTCTGCTTTTCATACTAGTGATTTCTGTGGATGAAAACAATCTTTGACAAGAAAATAGAAGGTGAGAAAGGGGCTGATGTCTGGAGAGTCACTGCTTTGTGCCGGGCATCATCCTGTCTGGTTGGGATTCATTCAACATCAACCCTACCTCTTAGCGATGGGCACGCAGAGGTGAGGAGATGTCAAGTCAGGTACCAAAAAAGCAAAACAGGGACTCTGAGCCTGGACTGTTTTCACCCCTCAGCCATGGTATCACCATTATTTTCTATGCTTTCCCTCAGAGAATGGTGTCAGGAGTGGCAAGTATGCTCTGCTGGTTCTATGGTTGAGATAACTTGTTTTCCCAGAAATTTAAGTACCATGATATCAGAAAGGAGAGATTTGAAGTGACCGGGACATAGTTATACATGGGTGAGAATCAGAAGCCATCCATCGTGCTCATGAAATCACAGAGAGCTTAATACCTAAGAATTAGTAATGTGCTCACATCCAAGCTGGAGACACCTGTCTGCGTAGTACAAGAGGCAGGCAAGGAGGACAGGGCAGTTGTCTCCCAAGGGCAAGGTCTCTGCCTACATATGTTATGACTTTGTCCCCAGCACCCAGCACAGTGCCTGACATACAGTGGGCGCTCAGCATGCACTTGGTGAGTAAATGAAAAAATGGGGTCACATCGGTGACTTATTTATTTATTTATTTATTTTTTGTATTTTTAGGGCCACACCCATGGCATATTGAGGTTCCCAGGCTAGGGGTCGAATTGAAGCTGTAGATGCTGGCCTATACCACAGCCACAGCAAAGCGGGATTCGAGCCGCATCTGTGACCTACACTGCACCACAGCAATACAGGATCCTTAACCACACTGAGGAAGGCCAGGGATCGAACCTGCATCCTCATGGATGCTAGTCAGATTTTTTTCTGCTGAGCCAGAACGGGAACTCCTCTTTTTGCTTTTTAGGGCCACATGTGTGGCATATGGAAGTTCCCAGGCTAGAGAATGAATCGGAGCTACAGCTGCTGGTCTACGCCAGAGCCATAGCAACACCAGACCTGAGCTGTGTCTGCAACCTACACCACAGCTCATGGCAACGCCGGACCCTTAACTCGCTGAGTGGGGCCAGGGATCAAACCCACATCTTCATGGATACTAGCTGGGTTCTTAACCCGCTGAGTCACAACAGGAACTCCCAACTTTTTTCTTTTTAAAACAGTACTACTCTCCAGTATCTTTCCATCACAGCAAATCATTTCTGCTGGCTACATAGTAGTTCCTAACAGGTTCACCTCTAATACAGTTCAGAATTGTTTGATATATGCAACTGTTGAATTCCCTGTTATTGGACATCTTGAGGGGGGATGTTAAACAATGCCATGAATGAACAAAACTTGTACTTAAATTTTTGCAGTTTTTCAAATAATTTCCCTAAGATACATGCAGAAAATAATTGCTTAGTTTAGTAGCATGTACATTTTAAGTCTCCCTCCCCCTTTTTTGGAAGAATACACATAGCCAAATCGATATTCATATATAATAAGAAAAAAATGTCATTTCTTTTAAAAAATGAAACAGATTTGCCCTTGGCACTGTCTTGGGCTAGACATAGCACATATTAGCACTCCAAAGCTAATTAATTCATTTTTATGGATTATCATTTAAGATGTGTGGGCCAGTGGATGAGGTTTGAAAATCCACTTGCTTTTTATTCCTACCATCCTGTTCTGTGAATCTTTGGTGAGTCTCTGGAGAGGATGAGCATCTTGTCTTTGGGCTGCGATGCCATGTCTCATGGAGCTTACATCCCGCTTTGCTCCCTCTCCACCCCCGTCACCTCATTAGTGCCTCACACAGGATCCAGATTCCAAAAATACTTGTGGAATTAATCGTTGGCAAGAGTGTGAGAAACCCAGACTTGCACACACTGTTGGTGGGAGTATTAATTGGTACAGCCACTTTGGAGGCAATTTGGCAGCCCCCATTAAAATGTAAAAATGTGCATACCCTGTGATTCAGCAATTACAGTTCTCCATGTCTTCTCAGGAGAAACTGTTGCACGTGTGCAGATGTTCACTGCAGCACTGATCATAATAGTAAAAAACAGAAAGCAACTCAAATGTCTATGAATCCGGGAATGACTGAAAAAAAAAATGTCTGTCCCATGCAGTAGTTAGAATGAAATAGACCAGAGACTAAAGGTTGGGTCCTAAATCCAAGCCATCATGTTGCCCAGTATTTTTGCTCCATATAATCTGCAACTATTTTAGTAGAGTTGGTTCTTATTATTTGTGGTAGTTAGGTTCTATATAGTCACTGTGAACACTGAATTAGTGAATATTGAACTGTTATTCCCAGGGGAAATACAAGAGTAGTCTTCTCTGGGTCTCTGGCCACATTTTCATTGACCAGTAAATAAATAGCCTTGTTGTGTATGTTTTTGTTTAAATACAACTTATTTAATATACATTATGGATTCATTAACGTTGAACTCATGGCCAACAATCATAACTAATGCCTTAATGATGTTTATCTAAAAGATGTGTTTTCTCCAAAAGGCACGTCACAGCCTTTTTAGGAACATTAAATTGCATTTCAGGACACATCTCAGGGGCCATTTTAAACAGTGAGATTACCCCCCTCCCAAAAAATAAGTGACACAGAAGTGTGAACAATGTGACACTAAATAGACCATGGAAAGGACACTTGTTTATGAGGGCTGAAACAAGAAGGCAGAGTCCCCTTGATCAGCCTCAGCTAGGAATGTGCATGGCAGGTGACTCAAGTTTTTTGCTGCTCTTCACACATCTGTAAATGCCGAGGGTATTGATTTTGGGATTATCGGTAAATTTTAGAGTATGGAAATTCACAAATATAGAATCTGTGAATAACAATTGTATGCACCTCTAAAATATAAGAATGCTTTTAAAAACATAACCTCAATCATTGGAGCTCCTGCTGTGGTGCAACGGGATTGGCAGCATCTTGGGAGTGCTGGGACACAGGTTCGATCCCCAGCCTGGTATGATGGGTTCAGGATCTGGCATTGGCGCAGCTGCGGCTTAGTTTGCAGCTGTGGCTTGGATCTGATCCCTGGCCTGGGAGCTCAATATGCCAAGGGTCGGCAAAAAAATAAAATAAAATAAAATCACCTCAATTATCATTTTTGCTCCTAGATTCCTTAATATTTTGGAATATCCATCAAAATTCACATTTTTCCATTTGTCTTATTAAAGAATTATGAGTCCATGGATTTAAACATAGTTGATATGTCTGAATTCATTTGCAATGATTATTATGATTAATTTTATTTCTTATCTTTAAGGTTATTATTATTGATGCTCAAATTATCTCATATTTAGCCCATGGGAATTTTTTCAAGTTGGCATAACCCTAGTAGTGTGATAATTTTCTTTTTTTTTTGGATACAATTAGATGTTTAGGGGCCTCTCATTTATTTCCTGTTCCAGACCTTTAATTAGCTATTTCTTCTGGAGGCTTTGGTTACTTTTAGTGAGAAATGGTATAGAGAGACCCTGATCTGAGTGGTAAGGGTGCTCACTGCTATCAGCACTGTCACTCTTTCCAGTCCTCTTGAATGGACAGAACTGGGAAATATGAGGAATACTTACCTGTCTGTCTGTCTATCTAATCAATTATGAAATAATATTATGAATCTGAACCCATACTTCCTTTTCAGTTTCAGTATTATATATTTATTTTTTATCCTTTGTCTTTTGTCTTTTTAGGGCCGTCCCCATGGCATATGGAAGTTCCCAGGCTAGGGGTCAAATTGGAGCTGTGGCTGCCGGCCTGCACCACAGCCATGGCAACACAGCATCCAAGCTGTGTCTGCAACCTACACCACAGCTCACGGCAATGCCAGATCCTTAACCCACTGAGCAAGGCCAGGGATTGAATCCACGTCCTCATGGATGCTAGTCAGGTTCATTAACCACTGGGCCACTGAACTCCGGTTTTAGTATTATATATTTTTTTAACCTAACTCTAACCCCTGCATTTCCTTCTTCCCCATACCCAGAGTCTCTGTTCTCAAAAACAGTGTGGATGGTAAAGTATCACGTAATTAATCAATAGTTTTATCTCACATTACATTACCCATACGACAGTTTTAAAATATCAGAGCCACATGCTATCACCAGCAATATCATTACTGAAAATACTTACTTTGTTGTTTTTGTAGTTCTTTTTGTACTTAGGATGTATCCCACTAGGAGTGTGCAGTCAAACTACTATAGCTTACTTTGAACAACAAAGGAAAATTTAAACAAAATTAAAAGAAAATCTGTGGGCTGGGAGAAAATATTTGCAAATGATGTGATGGACAAGGGGTGATTTCCAAAATATACAAACAGCTCGTACAACTCAACAACAACAACAAAAAACAAACAACCCGATAGAAAAATGGGTGGGAGACCTAAAGAGACATTTTTTCGAATAAGACATACAGATGGCCAACAAGCACATGAAAAGATATTCAACATCGCTAATTATTAGAGAAATGCAAATCAAAACTACAATGAGGTATCACCTCACACTGGTTAGAAAGGCCATTGTTAAAAAATCTACGAATTACAGGGAGTTCCTGTCGTGGTGCAGTGGTTAACGTATCTGACTAGGAACCATGAGGTTGTGGGTTCGATCCCTGGCATCACTCAGGGGGTTAAGGATCCGGCGTTGCCGTGAGCTGTGGTGTAGGTCACAGACACGGCTCAGATCCTTCATTGCTGTGGCTGTGGTGTAGGCTGGCGGCTACAGCTCCGATTAGACCCCTATGCTGCAGGTGTGGCCCTAGAAAATGCAAAAAAGACCAAAAAAAAAATCTACAAATTACAAATGCTGGAGAGGGTGTGGAAAAAAGGGAAACCTGGTGCACTGTTGGTGGGAATGTAAATTGCTGCAGCCACATGGTAAACTGTATGGAGGTTTCTCAAATAACTAAAAATAGAGTTGCCATATGATCCAGCAATCCCACTCCTGGACACATATCCAGACAAAATTATAATTCAAAAAGATACATCCATTGTTCATAGCAGCACTATTCGCAATAGCCAAAACGAAGAAGCAACCTAAATGTCCATCAACGGATAAATAAAGAAGATGTCGTACATATATACCACATATGGAATACAATTCATCTGTAAAAAGAATGAAATAATGCTATTTGCAGCAACATGGATGGACCTAGAGACTATCATACTAAATGAAATAATTCAGAAAGAGAAAGATAAATACCATATGATATCACTTATATATGAAATCTAAAATATGACACGAATCAGGATTTCTTGTGTGGCACAGCGCGTGAAGGATCTGGTGTTGTCATTGCAGTGTACCAGATCGCTGCTGTGGCGGGGGTTCGATCCTTGGCCTAGGAAATTTCATATGCCATAGTGTGGCCAAAAAAGGTGACATAAGTGAATGTATCTATGAAACAGAAATGGACTCACAGAACTAGAACAGACCTGTGATTGCCAAGGGGGAGAGGGGTGAGGGAGAGAGAGAGTAGGAGTTTGGGATTAGCAGATGCAACTATCATATATGGGATGGATAAACAAGGTCCTACTGAATATCAATATCCTGTGATAAACCGTAATGGAAAAGAACATGAGAAAGTGTATAACTGAATCACTTTGCTGTACATCAGAAATCAATACAGTGTTGTCAATTAACTGTATTTCAATAAAATAAGTTTTAAAAAATTGCTGCAGCTTCTCTTTGTATAGTTTTGCCACCAAAATGGGTACACAGGTTCATTCGTTTCATTTTATTTTTTGTGTGTTTGGGGATTAATATTTAAAAATTTAATTTCATCTTAAAATGTGTAAAAGAATTGCATAGCATCAAACACATCTAAAAAACAAAATAGAGTTCCCATTGTGGTTCAGCAGGTTAAGAACCCATCGCAGTGTCCAAGAGGATGCGAGTTCAATCTCTGGCCTCACTCAGTGGGTTAAGGATCTGGTGTTGCTGCAAGCTGTGGTGTAGGTCGCAGATGCGGCTTGGATCTGGTGTTGCTGTGGCTGTGGAGTAGGCTGACAGCTGCAGCTCTGATTTGACCCCTAGCCTGGGAACTTCCATATGCCTCAGGTGCAGCTATAAAAAGAAAAAATAATAAATTTTAAAAAATGAAAAAGAAAATGAAAGTGAGTCTAACTTCTATCCCTGTCTCACCCACTTTTACCCTCTCTTCCCTTGTAGAAAACCCTTAAAAAATTTTGTGGTTTATTCTTCCACTGAAAAATAGAATTAATTGTGTATATATTTCCTCCTTACAGAAACAGTAGACTATAATACACATTTTTCTGCACTTAAAAAATCACTTTAACAGCATATCTTACAAGTTACTCCATAGTAGAAGATAGGGTTATTCCTCATTCCTTATTATATAGTACTCTATCATATGGATATACATTATATATTCAACCAGTCCCAGACTGTGGCATTTTAATTGTTTTCTGCCTTAGCTATTGTAATTACTGGCCTCGTGCAAATATCTCCTATATATTTGAAATAAGTTCTGGAGTTCCTGTCTTGGCTCAGTGGTTAACGAATCCAACTAGGAACCATGAGGTTGCGGGTTTGATCCCTGGCCTTGCTCAGTGGGTTAAGGATCTGGCATTGCCGTGAGCTGCGGAGTAGGTTGCAGATGTGGCTCAGATCCCGCTTTGCTGTGGCTGTGGCGTAGACCGGCAGATACAGCTCCTGTTAGACCCCTAGCCTGGGAACCTCCATATGCTGCAAGTGCGGCCCTAGATAAGGCAAAAAGACAAAAAAAGAAAAAAGAAAAGAAAAGACAGAAGTTCCAATAAGTCTGATTATTGGACCAAAGGATAAATGAATATGTAATTTTAAAAATAGCTCCAAATTCTCTTCCGTAGGGGTTATTCCACTTTGCATTCCTTCTAAAAAATGTGTAAAGGTTCTGGTTTTCTCAAAGCTTCATCAGCATAATGTATTGTTGAGCTTATAGATTTTTCTGATCTATTTCAGGTGAGGGATTCTATTTCAGTATAGTTTTATTCTGCATTTCTGTTGTTATTGCCCAACTTTTCAAGGAAAATAATACATTTCGTATAAAAATCTGAATCTCCATCTGTCTTGAAAAATTTTCGCTGCACTAAATTTTTTTAAAGATATTTCTTATACACACGTTATTTTGTTTTTTTGTTTTGATTTTTTTTTTAAGGGCTGTACATGTGGCATACGAGTTTCCAGGCTAGGGGTAGAACTGGAGCAGCAGCTGCCGGCCTATATCACGGCCACAGCAAGGCTAGATCCTTAACCCACTGAGCGAGGCCAGGGATCGAACCCGTGTCCTTACGGATACTAGTCGGATTTGTTTGTGCTGAGCTGCAACAGGAACTCCTGGCTGCACTAAATTACTATTTCCACCTGGCGTGGCTGGCTCACCTTAGATGGGCATGTCTTTTTGCAGTTTAGTACAGACTCCAGTTTACCTCTTCACTATATGCCCGCCTTTGCCTGTCATCATTTGAATTTGTGAGCCCATTCCCTGACTTGGGAAGCAGGTGTATCTGTTATCTATTGCCACAAAAATGCTGTGTCATAAGCATCACAGTCACAAAACTGCAGTGGCTTGTGACGCTGAGCATTTGTTTCTCTTGCGTCACAGGTGGTTGGCTACATGGCTCCTCGGATCTTAGCTGGGCTCACTCACCTATCCAAGGGTTTTGTTAACTATCTACTGACCTAGATTATTTTGGGCTAATGGTTATAGAGCCATATGGAGAGTGTGATCCTGGAAATGGAAAGCACAGTGTGCGTTGGATGGCGTGCCCTTTGCTCAGCTTTGGCTCTTGGCCTGAGCCCTCACTCCCAGGTCTATGGGTGGGGCCTAGGTCCCACTTAGACCCATATGTCCTCTTCTTCCCCCAGACTGCTCTCCTCCCCAGTGACCCATTCCTAGCGCTCTGGTCTCAAGCATCTACTCAGTGTCATTAAGGATTTTTGCTTCTACCTGGGTCCTCTGGCTCTGTCAGAGGTGGGAATGTTCTCTTGTTGCCTGAACC
>PVHT021183699.1:25313885-25426776 GCA_004024745.2 Catagonus wagneri
GAGGCTTCATTTCTTTCAGTTTTCTTTGTTTTTATTTTTTGTCTTTTTAGGGCCACACCTGCGGCATATGGAGCTTCCCAGGCTAGAGACCGAATCGGAGCTGTAGCTGCCGGCCTATACCACAACCACAGCAACGCAGGATCCAAGCCACATCTGTGACCTACACCAGAGCTCACAGCAACGCCAGATCCTTAACCCACTGAGAAAGGCCAGGGATCGAACCCATATCCTTATGGATTCTAGTCAGGTTCATTAACCGCTGAGCCACGATGGGAACTCCCTCCTTCAGTTTTATGTGAAAATGTAACTATTCCCCACATAAACAAAATGCTGACTTTATTCTTTGTTGGTTATATGTCTATTCTTAGGATTCTATTCCTTCTTGTTCCAAGTTGCACTATGGAGATTTCTGGAAATAACTGACAGTGAAGAGTCTCGGCTCCACATAAGTGTTCTGTCCCCCCTGGGTTTTCCTCCTGCACTGGTGAGTTGAATGGGGTCATGGGAGGGTAGGATTAGGGTAAAAGAAGTCTCTTCACCTTGCCCCAAACTTCTAGAGGGTCTTTGTAGTTATGTCCCCCCCAAAGATTTAGACATTCCCTGAGCAGTTCTTATTTTGACAAACTGTACGGAACTCTGGGACAGGTTTGGTTCAGGCCAAACCCGGTAAGAGGGATGATGCAGACATAAGAGTATTTTAGGCCATTTTGCCTCACTGAACCCACCAGAAACTTATGTTTAGGTTTTTGGGTCTCAAAAGTGGGAGGCTATGTGTGTCCTGGAAATGCTGAGTCCTGTGCCAGTGGCACCAGTGACACACAGATCTGATTCATCCTTGGGGATCCCTGAGGGTCTATGGAAAAGGTCCCCCTAGTCAGGCTGGGGAGCAGAGAGGAAGTGAGAGGGCAGAGCCGGCACGCTAGACTCCGTGTGTTCCCCACGGCTGAGCCTGGGCTGCTTCTCTTCCTATCACATTATTTTGTAAATATTCTGTGGAGTGTTTGTTCTAAATATCCTTTGATTTGGCAGAGGCATCTTGGCATCAGGGGGAACCAGCAGCTGGGAGAAGCACTGAAGGTGCTGTGTGGGGGGCTGAGCTCTTAAATGCTCATAAATTCTGCATGCTGCGGATACAACAAAACACATCACAAACGTATGCTCTGAAAATCCTCTTATGAATCCTTTTCAATCTGTGCCTCTGCAGAGAACACAGGCATCATCTGAAAAAATAATCACGCGGTCTTCCAAACCCACCACAGGGTGAACGAGGGACGGATGGGCTTGACTCCTCAAATTTGGGTCTCAACCCCCAGATTCTAATATCGAAAGCCCCCTAGTGGGGGGAGAGGGGTGAATGGAAGAAGGGGAGAGGAGGGAGAGCAAAGGGAGAAAACCAGTCTCCCAGTGGAGCCACGGTTCTTCTCTGGGGGAGGAAACTGATGAGAGGAAGGTGAGAGCGATAATCAGCCACCATAGCATAGAGTTTTTTGAGCCAGATATACCTGGGGTCAAATCCAAGTCCTACTTGTTACCAGCTGTGTGACCAGAGGCAAGTTATCCAAAGCCCTGAGCCTTAGCTTCCTTACGTGTTCAAGCAGGGTGATTGCTACCTCAGAGGGTTTAGCAGGCTAAGATCACGAATGTGAAGAATATGGCACATAGTAGGTCTTTGTGGACGCCAGATGTTGCTTTTATTGTATCGCACGCCTGATTGTGATCCTGTGAGGAAGGCCCCTGGACAGCATCGCTACCTTCTGGGAGGGCTGCAAAGAGGGGAGACCAGAGCCTGTGGCCGGTGAGTCTGATCTGAATTGAATTGGGGCTGAATTGAATTCTTGGCTCCTGGTTGAGGCTCAGTCTAATTAAAGAACCTGATTCTCTATAATCCGTTTCCTGAGTGATTGGAAGAAGCTGACTAGCCCTGGGGACAGGTGTGTGTTTTGTTCCCCGATCCTCGGCCACCTCACCTGCTTATTTGGACGGAGTCCTCAGCTGGCTGCAGGTGTCTCTCCAAAACGCCTTGCAGGACAGGCACTGATCCCTGAGATGCTGGAGTGACTGCTCTGGCCTCTGTAGGAGACATTTATCTTAGATTCTTCAGGTGTGTGTGTGTGTCCCTGTCCTAATGCAGATGAATAGGAGGTCTGAAAGGTGAAAAATCCAAAAGGAAAATGAATCAAAGACAGTAATCACTTTATAAAGAGACCTGTCTCTCTCCCTCCCTCAATCTCGCCCTTTTTTTGATGAACTTGATGCGAACCCCAGCTGTTGCTTCATGGTAAAATCTTGGCTTTTCCACACTCTCCATGAAAGTTTTATCAGGGTCATTTTCCCTCAGACAACGGAGTTATATTGAAGAGCTAGGCTACCCGAAGTGAGACGGCAGCATGGCATACAGGCAAAGTCAGAGGGTTTGGGTAGTTTTGGCCTGAGTTTGTGTCCTGGTCTGGGATTCTGGGGCTGTGTGACCTGGGGTTAAATTACTTACCCTTTTTGAACCCTAGTTTCCTCATATGTGGAAATGACCATGGTTTGCCTACTTAAAAAAAAAAAAAACTTTTTGTTTTTAAATAACTCTTTGAGATATAATTTACATACCATACCATAAAGTTCATCTATGTAAAGTGTAAAACCCAGTGTTTTCAGTAAAGTGTTGTGCAGTCATCATCATAGTGTAATTTTAGAATATTTTTGGAGTTCCCTTCATGGTTCAGCGGAAACAAATCTAACTAGGATCCATGAGGACGCAGGTTCAATATCTGGCCTCGCTCAGTGGGTTAAGGATCCGGCGTCGTCGTGAGTTGTGGTGTAGGTTGCAGATGTGGTTCAGATCCCATGTTGCTGTGACTGTGATGTAGGCCAGGGGCTACAGCTCCAATTCGACCCCTAGCCTGAGAACCTCCATATGCCGTAGGTGTGGCCCTAAAAGACAAAAAAATTAAGAAAACAACATTTTCATCATCTCCCAGAAGAAATCCTCATTAACAATCTCTCCCTATCCTCTTGACTCCAGCCATACACCCCCACCCCCTGTCTCTAGGCAACCACTAACCATTTTCTGTCTCTTTGTCTATTCTGGACATGTCATAGAATATGTGATCTTTTCATTCAGCATAATGTTTTCAAGTTTCATCCATATTGTAGTATGTATCAGTACTTTATTCCTTTTTACTGCTGGATAATATTCCACTGTACGGGTATACCACATTTTATTTATCCATTCATGAGTTGGTGGACACTTACGTTGCTTCTGCTTTTTTTCCCCTTTTGAAAAATTGAAGTATGGCTGTTTAATAATGTTGCTAGTTTCGGGTATATAGCAAAGTGACATATATAGATATATATTCATAATATTTTCCATTATAGGTTATTATAAGGTGTTGAATATAGTTCCCTGTGCTATACAGTAGGACTTCATTGTTTATCTATTTTATATATGGTGGTATACATCTGTTGATTTGCTTACTTTTTGTATGTGCCTCAATTTTTTGCCATATTCATGTCTTGTTCTAAACTGGAATTGTGATGTTTTGAAGGTGAACAAGAACTGAACATTGAAATTTTAAGTGATTATTTCTAATCATGCCTTGGATTATATCCACCTCGGGATCATGTCAGGGTGTCAGGAAAAAGGCCAATAATTCCCTGAGGTTTTATATTGGGTAAGATTGAGAGCAACTGAAGATTTTTGAATCAGAAAATATAAATGAATGTCCCTCAGTTTTGAGGCCAAGAATCAGAGCATCGAAAGAATGATTCTTTTTTTTTCAATTTTAAAGTTTTATTGAAGTATAGTTAATTTACAATATTGTAATAATTTCTGATGTACGACAAAGTGATTCAGTTATACATATACACACATCCATTCTTTTTCGGATTCTTTTCCCATGTAGGTTATCAGAGAATATGAGATAGAGTTCCCTGTGCTCTACAGCCGGTCCCCATTGGCCAGTCATTCCATATACCACCCGTGCATATACCAATCCCAAACCCCCAGTCCATCCCTCCCCCAACCTGCCCCCTTTCATAACCATGAGCTTGTTTTCTAAGTCTGTGAGTCCGGGAGTTCCCGTCGTGGCGCAGCAGAAACGAATCCGATTAGGAACCATGAGGTTGCGGGTTCGATCCCTGGCCTTGCTCAGTGGGTTAATGATCTGGTGTTGCCGTGAGCTGTGGTGTAAGTTGCAGACGCGGCTCGGATCTGGCGTTGCTGTGGCTGTGGTGTAGCTCCGATTAGACCCCTAGCCTGGGAATCTCCGTACGCCACGGGTGTGACCCTAAAACGACCAAAAAAAAAAAAAAAAATTCCCATGCCCTATGGAGTGTGTAGCACAGTAATGAGTCATTCTCAGTAATCTTGTGAATACTGATTCAACCCAGGCCTGCTCTTCTGTGTTTGCCCTGCTCAGAAAGAGCAACTGTGGAGGCCACTGAAGGCCAGATGCCTTGGATCAGTCTACTTAGAGCTAAAGTTTCATCCAACAGAGCCATTGTCCCTACACTAGAGGTCCCAGGCTGTGGAGAGCCTGCTGCCTGAGAAGTCCTCCACAGCTGGTGGGATTTTGAGAGGCCTGGGTGGGGGGATTCAGAGCGCTCCCTGTTGGCTAGTGTCTCCCCTCACTTCTGCTTTAAGAGCCTGGGGGATGGACTGATACTGGGAATGGGAGGATGCTGGACATGAACTCCGATGGACTTTAATCGATATGCTAGATGGCCAACACCATGGGAGCTCTGAGGTTAGCAAATATCAGTGACCCTGTAAGAGTCCCAGTCTCCACATAGTTCTCTGTATATATTATGAAGCTGAATCCAGGAAGGGAGAAGTGGACATTCTTGGATTCCAGGTAGCTTGTCAAAAGTCTTCCTCAAAAGACTTGATTGTACAGTTGTTGGTGCAGGGCTTTGACCCCAGAGGAGGTGCCCTGGTGCCCCCACCTATAACTCCTCCACGCAGGGGCCTTTCTGGCACATCATGGAAGTACTTTGTAAACAATGCCTCTTATGAAAGTTTAGTCTGTTTTAACACTTACTATCATTACGTTGATCAATGGAGAGTATTCATTCATCTCCAATGGAATAGATAGGGAAACCACCCCCTGATAGCTGGATGCAAGTTCTTATCCCTATTCCAAGAAGAAAATTCCCCCAGGAATGTAGTTTATGGAATCTTTTCCTGATAATGTTGTTTTCCTCCAAGTGTTTATTGGTGAAGCCCTCCAGAGCAATAGTATCCCCAAGCCATCTTATTATGGATAATATCCAACCCCTCAGTCCCTTTAAAGATGCAAACAATCTTGGTAGCTTGCTTGTTGCACGGTGTATGTGATGCTTTATCGTCTTTACTAAGCATGTGAGGAGTCAGAAAAAGATGAGCTTTCTGTTCTGGGCAAAAAGGAAATATTAGATATTCTAAAACCCTTCTATTATGAAAAAACTGAAAACACTAGATAAAAATGCTTATATAAGAAACATAATTTTGGAGTTCCCTGGTGGCTCAGTGGGTCGAAGATCCAGGGTTGTCACTGCTGTGGCTTGGGTTCGATCCCTGGCTCCGGAACTTCCACATGCCACGGGTCCAGTCAAAAACACCCTTAGTTTAAAATGCATGATGACCTTGTGAGAAAACGAAGGAGGTTGGTATTTCCTGGTGGTCTGGTGGTCTAGAAGTTAAGGGCTAGGCTTTGTTACTGCTGTGGCAAGGCCAAAAAAAATAAAAGAGGGGGAAGTCATCAGACACTGGGGACAAAATGGGAGTGGGCAAGAGGGCAGGGGTGTGAGTGCCAATATTGCTGGCCATCTGGAGGCCCCTGAAACCACAGACAGCAAGGGGGACAAGGACATCGGGGCCTGGGGAGAGTTAGAGTCTTCTCTCCACCCCATATGGAGCTATGACTCACAAAGGGCTGCCCTTGTAGCAATAGCGTAAAACCAGGAAAAACCCTCCTTCCGAAGGAAAAATGCAAGGAAACGTGTCTGTCTCAGTGCAGTCTTGATTCTGAGGAAGGGATGAAAGCATCCTCTCTGAATCTGTGGACCTGGGCTGGCTCGTGGGTTGGGCTGGTGCCTGAATACTATTACTTGCAAGCATTGAAATCAACAAGCTGAGAATTTTAATTTAACATGGGGCTGGGGTGGTCAGGCAGGCCTTCCACTACCTGGAAGATGCAAATGGAGAGTTCTCTAGATCCAAAGAATTCCCCCAATGAAATTCCAGTGATTATGGGCTCACCCCCCCTCTCTCTCTCTCTCTCTCACACACACACACACAAACATACACACACACATACATGCACACACACACAATTATAAAACTTATAAGGAAATAAGGGAACTTGAGAAAGTCAGTAGGAACGACTGTACAGGGAAAACTCTTCTGTTTCTCCATACTGTTAATGTTTTCAATGCTTCATTCTGGTCACCAACTGTCTGAATTTCCCCTCCCATACTAAGCAAGTCTCTGACATCACCTGGCTGTCTAACCATTCAACTCAACTCCCTACTTGGAGATGACATCAGATCCCATAGGTTCAGGGCCCAGTCCCATAAGACTGGCCCCACTTCAGATGCCATTTCCAAGTCCAAGTTGTCACCTGTGCTTCTGACAGACTGACTATAAATTGGAGGTTCCCACAATCTCCTCCTTGGTTTCAAAAATCTGTTAGAGTGGCTCACGGAGCTCAGGAACACAGATTCCTTACTAGACCCCTGGTTTATTATCAAAGGATACAACTCAGCAACAGCTAGATGGAAGGGCTGCATGGGGCCAGGTGTGTGGATAGGGGTGTGGAACATCTATGCCCTCTCTGGACATGCCACCCTCCCTGCACCTCTATGGGCTCACCATACCAGAAGCTCCTACTCCTTTGGTGAGAGTTTTCTACTGAGGCTTTATTACATGGACATGACTAATTCATCATTGAATGTGGTGATTAATTCAACCCCTCTCCCCTCCTTTGAGGCTGGAGGCAGGGATGGGGAAGAGAAGGGTTACATCTGAAAGTTCCAACCCTTTGGTCACAGGGTTGGTTCCTCTGGCTTTCTAAAAGTCATTTCATTAATAGAAAGGGACTTGTTAATGAACACCAAAAGACACCTATAAGCTAGTTCTTATCACTTAGGAAATTCCAATCATTTTAGGAACTCCATGCCAGGAAGGGATAAGGCCAAAATACAATATCTAAAATACAATATCATAACAACATACTTTAGAAAAGGAGTTAGTAAAGCCTCGGAGATCAAAATTGTCAGATACAGAAATGCCCACCATGGCACGTGGGTTAAAAATCTGACTGCAGCAGCTCGGGTTGCTGCAGAGGTGTGGGTTTGATCTCCAGCCTGGGAACATGGAGTTCCCATCGTGGCTCAGTGGTTAACGAATCCGACTAGGAACAATGAGGTTGTGGATTTGATCCCCAGCATCGATCAGTGGATTAAGGATACGGCGTTGCCGTGAGCTGTGGTGTAGGTCGCAGATGCATCTAGGATCCCATGTTGCTGTGGCTGTGGTGAAGGCCGGCAGCTACATCTCTGATTAGACTCCTAGCCTGGGAACCTCCATATGCCGTGGGTGCGGCCCTGAAAAGACAAAAGAAAAAAAAGTCCAGCCTGGCAGCAGTGGGCTAAATGATCCAGCATTTCTGCAGCTGCAGCTGGGATTTAGTCCCTAGCCTGGGAACTTCCATAAGCAATGGGTGGGGCTGTAGGAAGAAATAAAAAGAATTATCAGATACAGACTATAAAATAAATATCCCTTCTGTTTTTAAAGAAATAAGAGAAAGAATTAGAAACATGAACCAGGAGGAAGAGACTGAAAATGACCAGAAAGAACTTAAAAACAACCAACTCACATTTCTGGAAATGAAAAGTACAACAGTGGAAATTAAAAACCAATGGAAATTAATATTAAAAATTTAAAACCCAGTGGAAGTGTTCAACAGCCAATTCAGGACAGTTGAGGCAAGAACCAGTGAAGTGAAAAAAAACATGAAGACATCACAGAGAATGTGGTACAGAGAGAAGGGATGTAGAGTGTAAACTTCATATTCTAGTTTGGGTTCTAATTTGATTAGGAGAATGGGGAGAGGAACTGGTCAAAGAAATAACTGAGGAAAACTTTGTAGCATAGATGAAAGACACATTTTCTTTTTTTTAGTCTTATAATGATTTTTACTTTTTCCATTATATCTGGTTTACACTGTTATGTCAATTTTCTACTGTACATCCAGGTGACCCTCTCACACATACATGTATACATTCTTTTTTCTCATATTATCATGCTCCATCACAAGTGACTAGATATAGTTCCTAGTGCTGTACAGAAGGATATCATTGCTTATCCATTCCAAAGGAAATAGTTTGCATCTATTAACCCCAAATTCCCAGTCCCTCCCACACCCTCCCCCTCCCTCTTGGAAACCACAAGTCTGTTCTCCATGTCCATGATTTTCTTTTCTGTGGAAAGATTTATTTGTGCCATATATTAGATTGCAGATATGTGATATCATATGGTATTTGTCTTTGTCTTTCTGACTTACTTCACTTAGTATGAGAGTCTCTAGTTCCATCCGTGTTGCTGCAAATGGCATTATTTTGTTCTTGTTTATGGCAGAGTAGTATTCCATTGTATATATAAGCCACATCTTCTTAATCCAATCATCTGTAGATGGACATTTAGGTTGTTTCCATGTCTAGGCTATTGTGAATAGTGCTGCGATGAACATGTGGGTGCATGTGTCTTTTTCAAGGAAAGTTTTGTCCAGATATAAGCCCAAGAGTGGGATTTCTGCATTATATGGTAGTTCTATGTATAGTTTTCTGAGGTACATCCATACTGTTTTCCATAGTGGTTGTACCAATTTGCATTCCCACCGACAATGCAGGAGGGTTCCCTTTTCTCCATACCCTTTCCAGCATTTGCTGTTTGTGGACTTATTAATGATGGCCATTCTGACTGGTGTGAGTTGGTACCTCATAGTAGTTTTGATTTGCATTTCTCTAATAATCAGTGATGTTGAGCATTTTTTCATGTGCTTTTTGGCCATCTGCATATCTTCTTTGAAGCAGTGTTTATTCAGGTCTTTTGCCCATTTTTCAATTGGGTTGTTGGCTTTTTTGCTGTTGAGCTGTATAAGTTGTTTGTATATTTTAGAGATTAAGCCCTTGTCAGTTGCATCATTTGACACGGTTTTCTCCCATTTTGTAAGTTGTCTTTTTGTTTTTTTTTTATGGTTTCCTTTGCTGTGTAAAACTTGTCAGTTTGATTAGGTCCTATTGGTTTATTTTTGCTTTTATTTCTGTTCCTTTGGGAGACTGACCTGAGAATATATTTGTAAGGTTGATGTCAGAGAGTGTTTCTCCTGTGTTCTCTTCTAGGAGTTTGATGGAAGACACACATTATCAGATTCAGGAATCCCCACACATTCCTTCCCTGTAAGTAGGAACATGGATATCTACCTCGTTGAATTAAGAGGATTAAATAGGATGAGAGATAGGAAAATAATGATGATATCATCATCAAACTGTAAACATTTTAGCTCAGTTCTGTTCATTGAATAATTATTGGATACACAGAGCACTTGCTAAGTGAAGCAGCCTTCCAAATGCAAAGTATGGTCCTTGTTCCAACATGAGTGGCATAACCCAGGAGTTTGTAGGAAAGGCAGTGTCTCAGGTACCCCTGCGCCCAGACCCACAGAATCTGAATCTGCATTTCCTTTTTTTTTTTTTTTGTCTTTTTGCCTTATCTAGGGCCATACCCATGGCTCATGGAGGTTCCCAGGCTAGGGGTCTAACAGGAGCTGTAGCCAATGGCCTAAGCCTCAGCCACAGCAACATGGGATCCGAGCCACGTCTGCAACCTACATCACAACTCACAGCAACGCCGGATCCTTAACCCCCTGAGCAAGGCCAGGGATTGAACTCGCCACCTCATGGTTCCTAGTCGGATTCGTTAACCTCTGCGCCACGACGGGAACTCCCTGAATCTGCATTTTTAACAAGACCCCCAGATAACGTGTATGTATCTTTCCATGTGAGGAATGCTGATCTAACCCCATGCATTAATTTATTTAATCCTTAAAACAACTCTGATTCAAATCCTGATTCCAGAGATATTACCCAGTCCTGGAGTCCTAATACCCAGTACAAGACCTGCCCTGAGTTTTTGGCCGTGAATAAATACATATTTCACTCCCTTTCCCATCCGGAAGTGGCGAGAGGGTTTCTGAGGGCACTACAATATCTAGGGAGGGCCCACGGGGTTTAAGGGAAGTTGAACCCCTGAGTTCTGGGGCATTATCTAATTCAAGTTTACAGTGGAATGGAGCAAGAATCTGGAGTTCTTTACCCCAAAGCCCTGCAGCCACTTCCTGTCTTGGTCCATTCACTCAGTTTTCACGGAGAAAGAATTAAGAGTAGAATAAAAAAAATCACCAAGCTTGGTGACCCAGTCTTTCCTTTTGATGGGCAGGTATGTTTGGGTTGGAAAGCGAGCCAGGAGAACCCTGGATGAGGTACAGCCTTGAGAGCCAAGAGCCTGGAATCTGTGGATGGATTGCTTTGCCTGTGTTTCAGGAGTCCTTGCTCCACTTCTGGGCACCTCAGCATTTGCCCGGAGGGAATCATTAATCAGGCCGATGTCCTTAATTAAAGCTCTCCAATATTTCACCAGAGATTAATATCTATTTGCAAAGAGCTGATTTTTCAACCTGTTAGGTGCAATGAGCACAAACTGAGTCACAGATACTCTAAATTCCATCAGCACCTCCAGGGCAGAGACACACATAGGATGACTTTGAAGGTCTTATGGGGCACTTACTATATGTGTAATAATTATTCCTACCATCCAGCATGACTACACTAACATTCTACTACTATGACTAAATGATAGCAACTACTGTTACCACACATCAGGCATGGTGCAAAGTTCTTTTTGTGCATTATCTCATTTAATCCTCCTAGCCATCCAATGAGGTAAGACTTATCCCTATTTCACAGATGAAACAGTTGAAATTTCAAAAGGTTAAGCACTGTGCCCAGCAGCAGAGCCAGTGCATATCATAGCTGGAATTTGCATAGAGTTTGAGTCCATGTCCTTAACCAAGATGCCAAGAATTTCATTCTGCTTTCATGTTTGGGACCCCATACATGTTTCCATAAAGGTCTTTCCCAATCCATGAATTGGTAAAGGGATTGTATTTGTTAGAATGTTTTCTTCAGCAAATATCTGAGTACATGTTTCTACCTCACTAAACAGGATCAGGAAATATATTGTCTCACGCTGGTGGACAACAGTCCAGAGGAGGTGAGGATCAGAGAGGAAGGAAGCCATCCTGGTGGCTCTGGCACTGTGTCTCTGTAAGCTCTGGCTAGATCTTCCTCTATGTGTGCTTCATCCTCAGATAGGTTTCCCTCATGGTGCCAGTGTGGTCACAGCTGCCCCAGGCTTTGTTTCTGTACCCCAGAGGAGGAGAAGGAACTGGTTTCTCTTTAGAGTGGGGAAGGCTGAAGACATGGAAACAACCTAAATGTCCATCAGCAGATGAATCGGTAAAGGAGATGTGGTATATACATACAATGGAATACTACTCAGCTGTAACAAAGCATGAAATAATGCTATTTGTAGTAACATGGATGGATTATCATACTAAGTGAAGTCAGAAAGAGAAAGACAAATACCATATGATATCACTTATATGTGGAATCTAAAACATGACACAAATGAATGTATCTCTGAAACAGATACAGGCTCAAAGACATAGAGAAGAGACTTGTGGTTGTCAAGGGCAGAGGGTGGGTGGGATGGACTGGAAGTTAGGGGACAGTAGATACAGACTACTACATATGGAAGGGATAAACAACAAGGACCTACTGTACAGCACAAGGAACTATATTCAACATCCTTAGGTAAATCAAAATGTAAAATAATATTTAAAAAGTAATGTATATATATGTGTATATATATAACTGAATCACTTTGCTGTAGAGCAGAAATTAATATAACATTGTGAATCAACTATACTTCAGTAAAAAAATAAATAGAGCAGGGAAGGCTGTGATGTGCCTGGTCTCTGGTGTCCTCTTACTTCCTCTTAATGGGCTCAAGTGACCTTGAAGATGATAGGATCTGTCATGATTGTCCTGTCTCTAACCTGGGTCTGTCCCCTCACCCCAGATGCACTTTTATGACAGTAATTCAAGAAGCACTAAGAGGAAGAGGAAGAGGAAGAGAAATGGATATATTTGGATGTATTTAGGAAATCAAATCAACAGGGCTTGGTGACCAATTGGATAGAGAGGTGACAGAGAGAGATTTGAGGGTGTCACCAGGTCTCTGGCTTGGATAAGTGGCTGGGCCCAGAGAGATGGGGAAGGCAAGAGGAAGAACCTACTACAGGATGCTGGCCATGTAACAGGGTCTAATGGATCCAGATGCCAGTCAGGGGAGAACCTCCCAAGGATGCCTGTCATGAAATCTGGATTTGAGGCTGTAGCATCACTGTGGCTCAGAATCACTGCACCCCTCTCTGCGTCCTTGGTGAAGGTGGCTTGGCAAACAGGACAAAGCATCGGCTTGCATGTATGCCAAGTGGACGAGTCCATAGATGCTGATAATTAGCATTCTGTCAACCAAGACAAGCAGCAGGAGGGCTTTTGTGGCATTTGCTTGGGGTTATTCAGAGCGATTTGAATGTCTCTTCACTGCTTGCCGGTGTGCTCCATGGTAATGTATTCCTTTGTCTTATACAAATTTTAATAAAAATATTTTGCATAGAGCTGCGGGCACCTTTCTGGAAGGTCTGAGGGCTTGGTGCAGGCTCAGGCTGAGGAAGAATTGAGCTCTGCAAGGGGGGGAGGACTTGCACACCAAGTCCCTCCACTGAAGATTTCAGAGCTGCAGACAGAGAAGGGAGAGGATTCTCATGGCTTTTCCAGAGGTGAGAGTGTCTCCTGAGATGGCTCAGCTGCTGTCCTAGGACTGGGAGACATCACCACAGACTCTAACCTGAGCTGAGCCTGGAAAGACCAAATTACTTATACATGAAGTGGAGCCAGGCTTAATCATGGGGAACTTGGTTTCCTCCCACCTTCCAGGCCACTCACTACTTCTGGTTTTGGACAAAGGGGTCCTGGGTGGGGAAGTGGAAAGAAATGAAGAGGGCGTGGTGGTACAGGTGCCAGGCTAGGGATAAGCTTTTGCTCAGCTTTAATGTTCCAAAACGGCCCATGAGGGACACATTCTCATTCTGCTTAGAGACGAGGAGCCAAGAGATGTTAAGACGTCGCCTAAGACTATGCAGTGAGGCCCGGAGGTGTGATCTCCCTGCTGGGATGTCTGATTTTAAAGTTTACGTTCCTTTTGAAATCAGATGCGAAGAAAAGAGGAGAGAAGATCCACAGGGAACCAAGGTGGCACTTAGGATTCCTTGCAAAATGGATAGAGCACCTCAACATTCCACCCAACCCCCAGGGAATCGGCAAGTTTCACACTGCTGAACTAATGGAAACCATGAAAACTAATGACAGAGTCACGTCCAAAATTGTCTCAAAGGACCAATAAAAGGCCACATCTAACAAGATGACATAGCATGAGTATTGTCCATCAGTCAGGTTCTTGGAAGTAATGTGGACTAGACCAGCCCATGCATTGTATGGGTGCTTTGCACATGAAATCTCATTTAATGAGCACAGCTATGCAATGAAGCAGGCGCTGCTACCCCATTTTTGCAGACAAGAAAACAGGTGTAGAGAGGTTAAGTAATTGGTTAAGGTCACCCTGGTAAGGAAACGGTGGGTCCAGATCTGACCCAGGACCAGGTAGTCTTATCTGAAAGCCCATTTTCTTGACCACCATGTATTGCTACCTTCCTACAGCAGCTAGCTCAAAACCTTTGAGTGCAGAACTTAAATAGGCTTCCGTTAACATTTGGAAGGAAATGAGGATGCTCACCCCTGTTGCTATTATTTAACAACTTAAATAATAAAAATAAAAGGAATAAGAAGAATCAAGGCTAGGCTAATCTTTTTTTCCCCTTTTTCGAGGGCCGCACACGAGGCATATGGAGGTTCCCAGGCTAGTGGTCAAATCAGAGCTACAGCTGCCAGCCTGTGCAACAGCCATAGCAATGCTGGATCCGAGCCGTGTCTGTGACCTACACCACAGCTCATGGCAACGCCGGAGCCTTAATCCACTGAGTGAGGCCAGAGATCAAACCCACAACCTCATGGTTACTAGTCGGATTAATTTCTGCTGCACCACAATGGGAACTCCAAGGCTGGGCTAATCCTTTCTCACAGATGATATTATTATCATCTAAAAAGAAAAATAAAACCAAGAGATTCAACTGAAAAACCCTTTACAGTAATATAAGACTGCAGTATGAGGGTCTATTTAAAAATAGCAGAATCAATGATTTTTCTATGTCAGCAATAATCCGTTTAAATTTTACTTTAAAAATCCCATTAAAATAGTAATACAAATATAAAGATCTCAAAAAGAAATACAGAGACCAAACTCAACAAGAAATATATGGAAACTATGTATAAACAGATGACAAAAATTTTACTCAGAGACCCAAAAGAAAACATGAATACTTTAAGAGACATACCTAATTAAGAGTAGGAAGACCTAGAGTTACCATTGTGGCTCGGCGGTAAGGAACATGATTACTATCCGTGAGGATTTGGGTCTGATCCCTGGCCTCACTCAGTGGGTTAAGGATCCAACATTGCCATGAACTACTGGTATAAGTCATGACTCAGCTCGGATCCTGCATTGCCGTGGCTGTGGCTGTGGCAGCAGCAGCAGCAGCTCCAATTTGACCCCTAGCCTGGGAGCTTCCATATGCCGCAGATATGGCACTAAAAAAAAAAAAAAAGACCCAACGATTATTGGTGAAGGTAATTCCCATACTAATCACTGAGAGGCAATTCTGCTAACTCTCTCAGTATGTTTTTTCAATAGAGATATTACTTATCTACAGGATGACAATAATTCCCAAATTAATGGCTTCATATATTTCTTTTAACTATATTTTTTTAACATAGACCTTTTAAGTGAAGTAATATGTGTTCTCGGTTAAGAAAAAACCATATTGTTCAGAAAGGTTTATAAAGGTTTATAAACTCTTTCTTGCTTCGTCCTTCCTACCCAGAGCCCCACTTTTCAGAGACGGTCCTTATTAACATGTTTAGCTGTTTTTACTGAAATTTGCCTCCACATTTTAGAGACTGGTCAATTTTGGAATTCACGACTGACCTCCTACTATGGCAAATGGGGACTTAGTTGCCTTCTACCAACTCTCCGTCTCTCTCTAATGGCCCAATGTAAAAATATCACTCTTCATTTTTTTATGGGTTACACTTGTCACTTTCAGAGACTTGCTTACACTCTGTACTTGCTAGGTCAGCAATAGTGTCTTGTGCTTCTTCACGTGGTGAGATGAAGGTGTTAACATCCCTACAAGTCTTCCACCCCTTTCCACGCCATTACCTGACCTTAAATGTCTACATTATCAGGGTGCAGGATGTTTATGTTATAGTCTTTTCTCCTGAAGACTTGCTTGACTCTACGTAAGTTTTAAAGGTGGAAAATTATTAAACAGTGATTGCTTTGTCACAAACACTGCTCATTGCAGAGCCAACTAGTGTGCTGTGTCGATGGGGCCTTCCTTGAAGAGGTGGGTTTTGGTTTTTCCTGGAGTTAAAAAAGATCTTTCCTACTATTTTCAAGTTGTTTGCCTTTAGTCCAAATTCTGGAAGGTGTAAGACTTCTCAAATCTTGCCTCCGAACTCCAGCCTTCAAGCTGCTGTTCCTGTTTGAGCTGTCTGCTCATCTCTCCAACTTCCCCTCACCCTCTCTGCTGACTCCTATTTTGTGGGGGCCATGTGTGAGCCCTTATTTTTTAGATTCCTAAGGAAGAAACTGAGGTAATTTTTCTCACTTCTTTTTTTTTATTTTTTATTTTTTTTATTTTTTATTTTTGGCTGCAGTATGCTCTGGCTTGATGTAGGATCTCAGTTCCCAGACCAGGGACTGAACCTGGGCTGTAGCAGTGACAGGGCTGAGTTCTAACCACTAGACCACCAGGGAACTCTTTTTCTCACGTCTGCATAATCCAAAATGACTTGATTCTACTCTAATTCCTAATGGCCTTAACTCTACTGATAATTTTTGTCTGAATCACTTCATTCAGGGCTGCAGACTGGCAGATTTTTAAATCCCTTCAGTCTTTCTACATCTTTTAGCTGGCACTCTTCTGTAAAGACTTTTTTTTTCTTATTTTTTTGTTTTTTAGGGCCACACCCATGGCACATGGAAGTTCCCAGGCTAGGGGTCGAATCGGGGCTACAGCTTCTGGCCTATGCCACAGCCACAGCAACTCGGGATCCGAGCCGTGTCTACAACCCACACCACAGTTCAGAGCAACACTGGATCTCTAACCGTTTGAGCAAGGCCAGGGATCGAACCTGCATCCTCATGGATCCTAGTCGGGATTGTTAACCACTGAGCCACGAAGGGAACTCTTTTTTTTTTTCAGTCATCAACTAATCCAACTGCTGCTCCTGAAAAGCTGGATTGCTTAATTCTTCTCTCAACAATTTTTAGGGAAAGGAGTTGGTGAAAGCATTACAGGCCAGGTTTTTTTCTTTGTGTTTAAATGTCAGTTGAATGTATCTGTGAAAAAGAAAACAAAAAACACCTGGCTGCTCTTCCATGGGGTTGATGCATAAACAATCCACTGTGACTCCTGGGTTTCTTTCTGCTTGACAACCGGAAGGACAGGGGGAGTCCTGTATGGAACAGATTCAAATCCCAAGCCGTTGCTTCAGGGCAGATCTCACCTCCTGGGAACGCTTCCTGACTCTCCTGTGGCCTTGTGCAAAGAATACCCTAAGCACCAGCTCGACCCACTGTAATCCTGGCATTTTAAAATTTCATGCTCCACATGTTTTCGGAATAATTGCTGTGTCCAGAAAAGCTGTGTCCCCTTTAGCGAAGCTGGCCTCTTCCCCGAACTGCCCCCCAAGCCTCGTCCACGCATGGGGGCTTGTGTTAAGGAAAAAGATCCCTAATGACTCTCCAGTCCTATTTGGTTAATCTGTTGTGTTCCTCTGAATGCTCCTGGGTTTAGAGTTCACTGGAGCTTTGCAGGAAAAGGAGAAAAGGAGGACATTTAAAATGTTTTGTAATCCTCTTGTCTCTTCAAGCAAAGATCATAATTTCTGGTTCAAAGGAACTCTAGCATAAACAATCTGCCTTATTTTCTTTGTCCCAGGGGAAGAAATACAACTAACACCCGAAGTAGCCTCCTTTCCTGGTGTGTGTACGTATATACATACATTCACCTTCATTTCTTTCTTAACACAGATGTGAGCTCTCTGCTGCTGTTCTGGACCCTGAGCTGGACCTGGGAGCTGTGGAGACTGGACACAGAGGGTGTGGCCACATCCCAGGGTGGACTGTCATTTTCACGCTCTCCCCAAGAGAGCTTCTCTGGGCAAGACAAAACTGCTCACAAAGGGTTTCCTTATCAGGACAATGACAGGGTGGAACTTGGCAGAAGACCTGTGTTGCCGTGTCCTGCACAGCACGGGCACCGAACAGGCAGTCAATAAATATCACCTCCCTACCCACCCTGCTCCCCAAATGGCAATCCTGAAAAATCGCCTCTAGATCTGCAGTTCTATGCCTCTCCATCTGTAAAACAGTGGGGGATCAAGTGGAATGCCTCCCGGGGAAGCAGGTGGGAAAGCTCCCGACTCACAGGCAGGGGTTTTGGCAATCTGTTCCTAAATGGGAGGAACTTTGGAGAAGTTCACCCTGAAGCCTCCCTTGGGGGAATGAGGCTCCTAAAGCAGAGCTTATGGCTCCCATGATTCCCATTTGCTTTTCCATTTTTTTTTCTTTCAAAATGAAACTCTATGCATTTCCCCTCTAATACGTCTATATTATAAAAAATTCAAACACTACCAAGAAAGACTAAGTCTTCCTAAGCCCAGGGAACAACTGTTAATAGCTGGATATAAAGTCGTTCAGACCTAAAAAATGAGTATCACAGAAGTGTGAATAACTTAAACATTATTACATAAATGTAATCTCTAATTCTGTTTTCTCTTGAAACATATATTTATGTACTTCTCCCATCAGTGCATGCCCTGTATCACCGGTATCTTCCCAGGTTGGCTTCTATTTTAGCAGAATTCTGTTGTCTGGAATTCTAGACGCCCCTTCCTCTTCCTGGGGGTCTAAGGACCTGACATCACACACCTGTGGACTCCCTGTGACTTCTCACCCTCACAAGTTTCCCCAGGAAGGAGGGTTGGGGGATGAGTGTAACTGTGTTTTAACAATGTTTTCTTTTCTTGAGTGCAAACCATGGTGATATTCTGAGAGAGTGTCCCCCAACGCAGAAGGCCCCCCAAAGCACCATGACCCTGCTTTTTGTTTTGGGAACCCAACTATTCATGAAATATTTCCTCTGCTGTTCTGTCCCAGAAAAGGTGAGTCTGCAAAGATGTAAACTAGATCTCTACTCTGGCCTCATTTTTTTCTTCCTCGTTTCATTTTTTTGATTGGAGTATAATATAATGAGATACAGGAAAGTGCATGCACGTGATATTTACAATATCACATAGATGATGTTAGAACCATCCCTATATATCCATCGTCCAGGTTGAGGGGCTGGACATGGCTGCATCCGGGTGCTTCCTGCTCCTCGACTGCTTTGCCACTGCCCAAGTCCTAGGTGCTCTTCTCACTGCCTGTGGGGCCAACAGTACCAGGAAGCACATAGCTGGGCCCCTGCATTTCGTATCCCAGACGTCATTTCCTCAGTCCCCCCCCACCCTCACCCCCCAGAGCCTTTTCCAAAGAAGTCACTGCCCTGGAAGAACTAGCCAGTGTCTTGCATCTTCCCATGTCCATTTTCCTGCATCCCACTTCTGCCTGGATCCAGATCCAGAAAACTCCCAGAAGCCACCCCGCTGTAGACCCGACACAGTCCAGAAAGGGTTAAACTCAGGCAAGCACCAGCTCCACGCAGTTAATCCGGGATTCTCAGCACTGATCTCCGAGCCTGTCATTTGCATTTCTCTCCTTTGTGCGGGCTTTTCTTCCTCCCCGACCGCAGGCCCGGGAGCCCACATTAGCATACGGTGCCCGGCGCGCCGGCTGCAGGGCCCCCGCTGAGCGCCAGCCTGCGCGATCTGCAGGCGCCATCAATTTTTCAGCACTTTTCTCATTTCTCATTACAGTCAGGCCCACGCGGATCCCCACTCAACACCCTCCTCGGCCGTCCTGCCGGCTGAGGAGGCGAGCCAGGGGCTGTCAGGTCCCTCCTCGACCCTCCCTTGCACGGCCTTGCTTGTTGAGGCTCCCACCATAATTAATCACAGTAGTAATCCCGCCGAGCCTGCCTTCCTGCATAATTATGTCAACGCTTTCGGGTGCCTGGGCCGACAGAAATCTGACCAACCTGTATCCCTGCCCGGAGGACCGCCCCTAGGGCCCGGGCCCCTTGCCTACACTTGCCCCACACTCAGGTGCGCACACTAATGAACAGACGTGCACGCACAGATGTGCGCACATGCGCCGACGTGCGCCGACGTCCACGCAGGTCGGCCTGCACGCTTACGGGCACATGCTCCACCAAGCCGGAGGCACTAGTGAGGAACAGAATGATGGAATCCACAGGAAACAGCATTTCTTTTCAAACAAGGGTATGTTGTAGGGAGAAAATGGGGAGCAAGAGGATGGTCGTGTCCCAGGTCTCTGGTGAGTCCCTGGGCCGGCGGCCAAGTGAGTGTCCTTGGCTTCCCGCAGGAAAAGTTCAAGAGCGAGGGTAGTAATGTGAAAATAGGTTTATTTGGGGAGATACACACTCCACAGACAGAACGGGACCCTCTCAGAAGGTGAGAGCAGCGCTGAGGTATGGGAGTGGTGCATTTTTATGGGCTAGGTAATTTTATAGGCTAAGGGACTGGGGGGGAATAGTCTAGCTGTCTTGGAGAAGGGGCACATATTTCTAGGAATTGGGGCACCACTTACTTTAGGGCCTTTTATGGGCAGCCTCGAAACTGTCTTGGTGCCTGTGGATGCCTCATTTAGCTAATATATTATAGTGCTCTCCTAAGGGGGCTTAAGGTCTATTGAAGGTCGAATCATCCGCCATCTTCAGCCTAGTAGGTACTAACCAGTTTTTGCAGTATCCTGTTCTTAAAGGTTGTGCCATTTTTTTTTAACGGTTGTGCCCTGCCCCCTTCCCTCCTTCTCAGGAAGCATGGCCACACCATGAAGTTATCTTTAGGTACCAAAGTGGGTGGTTGTCATAGAGATGTGTGCATTATTAAGAGAGTGTTGTTCATCCCGGCAGCTAATCCTATAATGAAGCTGGCTCATTATCAGGTTGAGGCGAAGATGGCTTTTCTCTCCTTTTTGCTGTGGGCCTGGGGTCCAGTGGGGTCCCCAGCTCCAAGGTGGATCCCAGCAAGCATCTTTTGTTTGTTTACCCCATCCTCCTTCCCTGCTTTTCTAAGGGACAGATACAGGGGGATGGGGTTGGGTAGGGCTCCTGAAACCGTTGCCTATGATAATGTGCCATCGCCAGTGTCTTCTGGTTTGTGAAGCACTTAAGCACACCTGAGAACTATTTGGCCCAGGCAGCTGGAGCCTGTGTGAATTAAAATTCCAGATTGGCCTGAAAACAATCAGTTCCCTTGCTTTTCTTCTGCACCTGTTTCTCTTGCCTACGTAGTTCCAGAAAACCAACCCGAAGGACCAAATAGTGCTTTTTGCATCATCACCATCATTTATTTAGTAGGAACTTTATTCCCCAGTGCTCGTTGCAATTTTGAGTCTTTTGGTTTCATTAGAAGTTCACCGTTATCTCAAATTTGGGTGCCCGCTGAGTCTTTCCTTTAACGGCCAGATGTCAGTTATTTAAAATCATTTTTTTGGAGATTGTCATTGCTTTCTTTGTCTATCTGCTTTTTTTTTTTTTTTAAGACTGCTATAAAAGTCTGTTGGGCTCAAGTTTAGTTTTCATGCTGCTTATGAATCTCAACTTCCCTTTTTTAAAATTATGCTGCTTCTAATTTTGCTCACCATGCAGGTTAAGGAAGCACCCTCTACAAAGGGAAAGGTGCAAGCAAACAAAGTAAGCCGCTGCCAAGTATTATCTGGTTCGTCATGGACATGAGAGGTGAGTGGGGAAAGGAAATGGCGTGTACCTTGCTTTGTTACTCAGTGTGGGTCACGGTGAATAGAGATGCTGCCCTTCCAGGGACAGCCCTCAGCGATGCCCAGATGCCCTCAGCACTGCTTGTCTGCAATCCACCATTTCCTCCAGAGCCTTTAACAGCCTGCCCTGCAGCCTTAGGACGGCCTAGCGTTTTGTGGCAGGTTTTCCCAGAGCACATTCACCCCTGTGAGAATCACCTGGGGACTGATTTAAAATGCCAACCCTAGAGTCCCCTAGGACTGGACCAACTGGAGCTGCCATTTTCCTTATGTAAATAGGATGCACATAGATTATTTTTCATGAACCTCTTTGTGAAATTGAATAGTGGGTTTCCTTTTTCTTTCCCTCCTCTTAGAAGTGGTATAGGGATATTGGTTCAGGGAAAAGGAGAAGTAATTCTTGATCCCCAGGCACCCTCCTGAGGGACTCCTACTTTTTTCAGTTTTTTTTTAAATGATTTTTATTTTCCATTGTAGCCAGTTTACAGTGTTCTGTCAGTTTTTTACTGTACAGCAAGGTGACCCAGTCACACCTGCATATATACATTCTTTTTTCTCGCGTTATCATGCTCCATCATAAGTGGCCAGATATAGTTCCCAGTGCTATATATATTTTTTTAAATGTATCTTCCTAGAGATATTCTTTACAAATATATATGTATATATATACATACACACACACACACACACACACACACACACACACACACATATATATATATATATATACATGGTGGCATCCTAAATACATTGTTCTGTCATTTGCTTTCTTCCCAATGCAGTGTGTCTTATCTGTGGTTTCATATCAACATACTGAAGTCTTTCTCATTTTAAAAAATGGTGGTGCAGTGCATTTTGTATGGGATGTAGTATGTTTTATGGGTTGGATAAAGCTGGTGTCTCTTCCTGATCAGACATCTCTTTCTCCTCAGGCTTTAAGAATAGGATCTCACAAATCTGTAACCACCCCTGGGAACATGAGACAGTTGATTTTTTTTTTTGAGCCTTACTTTTGACCATAAGCTAGCCTTTCCTGGATTGGGTTTCCCTCTAGGCTGAGCTGGATTCCAGTGTGGCTCATTATCTGGAAAGTGGTCACAGGGAACTCCTGTAGGACAGCGGGGACGACCCGGGTTATTTATACACTGGTGCCTGATTGGTTGTTGGTGGGGGTGTTGAATTCCACTGCACTTCTGGTTTGGCTTCACTGGGCAGGTGGGTCCCAGTGACCAGAGAAAGCAGATCTCAGGCAGAGATGCAGGTGCCAGCAGCTGGAAGTGGGCAGGTGTGCACTGTAATAGGGTGGGGGGTGGTGGAGGGGAGGGTGTGTGGTTGGGGTACCAACAGTGACTGCTGCACAGGTGGAGGCCAAAGTTTCCCAGTTCATCTCTGTACTAAAAAAGAGCCATTGACATGGATACAGTGTCAGAGAAATAGAATCTATTCCTAGTTCTGCTTCTCTGAGTGGTGACCTTGGGGGAGTTGAGTCATTCAATCTTTTGAAGCTTTACTTTTCTGATCTGGAGAATGGGGTCAATAGCACCTGTCTCTCAGGATAGTTTTGAAGATTAAACGAGATTTCTAGTTTTGGAAAAAGGGCTTCAGAGCTCCACATGTGGGAGATTGCTGTTTCGTCTAACAGCTGACCCTCCGGGAAGGCAAGAAATTTGCCTCCTTCAGAACGTGCCCGAGGTCACGCCACATTCGGTAAAAATCAGAACCCCCATTCTCTAATGTCACGCAAGTTATTCTCTAAAAATGTCCGCTGTCAAATTCGGACTAACCGAAATGGCACCAAGAGGCCAACAAGAATAGGAAGAAAATGATTCACGGGGAAATACTTCCATCAGGAGAAAAGCAAAGCCTTTAAAACTGCAGAAGTGGGATCGCCTTGTTTATCCAAAACAGCCTGGGTTTTACTGTCAGAAAGATGCTTGAAGTTTGCTTAGTTCATTGGTTTCAAGCACTTTTAGCCTCAAAACCCTTTCTTTAAAGAGAATGGTGCCTAAAAGAGTTACCAGGTGAAAATGGAGCTCTCCTTCAGTGGAGTTTGGTGGGGACTCAGGCTCTCCCTTGGGGGGTCACTCACTTCCTCCTTTTGCTCACCCCAGCAGCCCTCAGGTTCCCTCAGGCTCCGCAGGTGTAGTTTGTAGACAACTGGTTTGATGTAAAGGATGAGATGGGGCCCCTTTAAATGGTACAGAGAACACGGGCCAAGGCATTCTGGGGGGTGAATAACTCAGGGCTGCAAGACCTCAGTCTTGGAGAAGACGGAACCAGTGTGACCTCCACCCCAGCTCTGGTTCTGTGCTTGAAGGAAAAGCTCTCGGATTCCTTTTCCTCTGACCCCCTTTGCAGTTGGGAGCCCCCACCTGAAGCTCCCAGTCTGTCCAGTGCATTGTCAGCTCATTTTCCTTCATGCTCAGCACACTCTTTCCCCTGCCTTCTTTGCTCTCAGGCACATAGACTGGGTCTCACTGGTCCCAAGGGACTGTCCTGCGAGGTCACTTCCCTCCCATCTGGCCCTTGGGGGAGGGGGAGGGGATGCCCAGAGCCATGAGGGGACTCTTCTGAGGGGTCAAAGCTTCAGCAAGCCACTGACGCAGAGCGATTTTGGCCACATGGGGTTCACAGTAGCTGCTGATCCGCTGTGTCGGGGTATCTTCTGCTTTGCCTTTCCTCTTATCCAAATTAGCCTCCTCTTAGAGCCACGTTGCCCCTCCAGTGGCAGCCAATTGGCACTGGGGAAAGACAGTCTTGGGGGGGGCACCTCTTTTCTTCAGGGGAGAAGCAGATGGCAGCGGGGTCGGATGAGTCCATACGTCTCTGGCAAGAACAACTCTGACCTTGTTGTTGTGACTGTGCTGCTTCCTGGCAGGCAGCCCCCTAAGCCTCAGCTTCCCTGTCTGTAAACCTGGGATGGTGATGCCTTCCTCCTTGGGTTATGGTGAAAACTACACTGAATGGCATATGTGAAAGGGCTCTGGAAATTGGAAAGGCTTCAGGATTGAAAGGGACACCTTTATCATTGTCCCTTTGCGATGGCTGTGGAGGTGTAATTCTGTAAGGCGGGACGGAGGCAGCCTGGCATGGGGTACACAATGTACTTGCTTCTCCAGGGAAACTTGCCCTTTCTGGAGAGAGCTGTGCCCTTCAGATGCCCATGGCCAGTGTGGCTGGGAGTGGGTGGATAACCGCCCCAGCCTTTCAGTTCTCCTTGGGGATTATTCATTGGCATGTTTTGCTCAGCAAGGGTAAGCCCCAGGACTGCTCATTAACACACCTCTTACTGGATTCTCTCCCTTCTCTCTCTCTCATATCCACCCTCCAACCCGCTCTCCTCTTACCCCTCTCTCTGGGGCTTCTCCTCCCACATAAACTACCTGTACCCTAATCCTTGTTTCAGGGGTTCGATTTGAGGGAGCCCGGACTGAGGCACACAGCCACTTGGGCAGAAGCGGGAGGAGAGTTGAGGGAGAGCAGGGGGTCAGGCCTCCCGCAGCTGAGCAGGTGATAGGAGGCAGGGAATACGGGTCCTTGCTGAGTGACCCAGGAAGGATGTGGGTTCCCTGGAAGCCATCTGTCCCCTGCTAGCATGACCCCAACTGGAACCCAAAGCTCCTAGTGCTGTGCCAGCTCGTCCTCAGCGTGTTCTCTGCCTAAGCCCACTCCCAGGGCCCATCTGTGCCAACCTGGGGAGGGGACAGAGCACATGGGTGTTGTGCCCAGCGAGGGCTCCACACCTTGATTCAGTGCACACCTACTGAACACCTGTGCCACGTGGGCAGAATCTGCTGAGGATGTGTCACATACCATAAAGCAGTATGATGAAGCAGAACAACAAAAAGCAAATTGGGGGGGGGAGTGGGCAGTCTGAAAATGAACTTAATTACTACATGAACTTACACACGTTGAACTTCTCTGGGTCCCTATTTTCCATCCATAAAATCAGTGCTAGGGGGACTGAAAGATCTCCATGGGTTGTCCTAGCTCAGAAATTTATATATATATTTATTTATATAGGGAGTTCCCGTCCTGGCACAGAGGAAATAAATCTGACTAGGAACCATGAGGTTGCAGGTTCGATCCCTGGCCTTGCTCAGTGGGCTTAAGGATCTGGTGTTGCCGTGAGCTGCAGTGTAGGTCACAGACGCTGCTTGGATCTGGTGTTGCTGTGGCTGTGGTGTAGGCTGGCAGTTGCAGCTCCGGTTGGACCCCTAACCTGGGAACTTCCATATGTCGTGGGTGCGGCACTAAAATGCTAAGAAAAAAAGAGTGGGAAATTTATACAGGACCTGTCTTCACTGACTCTGCTGCCAGTACCCCTGGCAGGGATATCAGACCTGATTGAAGGTTAGTCACAGTTCATCGACGCCATCTCTAGAGCACTGCATGAAAAAACAGTTCCCAGCTTGGCAGGAGCCCACTGCACAGTGTTTTTTCCACCATGGGTGTTGTCCTGGACTCCTTCCACTGACGCCTTCTGCTTGGAAGGTGTGATGCCATATCTTGTAGGCCTAATCCTCATCTTGCTCCTTATCTTTCTTTTTCTCCCATGTAGTTTTATAGGTTTCTGGCCCAAGTTGGAGAAGGGAGGAATTATTTCTAAATATATATTTTATATATATATATATATAATATATATATATATATATAATATATATATGTATATATGTGTGTGTGTGTGTGTGTGTGTGTGTGTGTATATATATATATATATATATATATATGTTTGCTTTTTAGGGTTACATGTACGGCATATGGAAATTCCCAGGCTAGGGATCGAATTGGAGCTACAGCTGCTGGCCTGCACCACAGCTCACGGCAACGCTGGCTCCTTAACCCACTGAGCGAGGCCAAGAATCGAACCTGCGTCCTCATGGATACTAGTCAGGTTTGTTATTGCTGAGCCACAACAGGAACTCCATACCTTTAAAGTTTTACTGTTAGATTGTCTGGACTTTCTTAATACTTAACCCTAAGGTGAGGTATGAAGAGGAATAGTGGCTTGTGCTTGACTTGGGTGCTGGTGGTGTATGTGGACCTTTGTGGGCCTGTCACCCACAGCTGGGCTGAGACTGGGCCCCTGAGACGACGTGGTATGGAGCGTCCCCAGGGCCTGTTGTGCAACCCAGGGAAGGGCAGGGCCAAGCAGTTGCCTGAGTTTAAGTTACCATCACTGGTGGAATGAACTTGAAAGAGAAATCGGTTGGGTAATAGAAAACTGAAAAAAGTTATGTTACACATCTACGTTTGTAGACTGAGGTTTTATTTTATAAAAATTTTTTATTGCAGTATAGTTGATTTACAAAGTTGTGTTTCAGGTATACAGCAAAGTAAGGCAATTATACACACACACACACACACACACACACACACACTCGTTCCTTTTCAGATTCTTTTTCCATGTGGGTTATTACACAATATAGAGTAGATTTCTCTGTGCTATACAATAGTCGACTGAGATTTTATATCTGCTTTATATGGACTATTAAGTTTAATGTCAGTCTGATATGGTGGAAAGAAAACAGTTTATTTTATTTTTTTGGTCTTTTTGTCTTTTCAGGGCTGCACCCATGGCATTGAGGTTCCCAGGGTAGGGGTCCAATCAGAGCTGTAGCTGCCAGCCTATGCCACAGCCACAGCAACACCAGATCTGAGCCGTATCTGCGTCTGCAGTCTACACCACAGCTCACAGCAACGTTGGATTCTTAACCCACTGAGCAAGGCCAGTGATTGAACCTGCGTCCTCATGGATGCTAGTCGGGTTTGCTAACCACTGAGCCATGATGGGAACTCTGAAAACAAATTTTAGAGTCCGATTCGAATTCAGGTCCTTTTGCTTAGTTGTTGAGTGATTGTGGGTTGTGTTACTTTTCTAACCTTCATTCCTGCACATGTCAAATCGGGAATGATGATACTTACCTTGAAGGGTGGTTGGGGGTTAATAGTGAATCCTCTTAAAATCCCAATGATGGGTTTTCAGTATGCATTATTTTACTAAAGCTCAGTTGCACATGAAAACAGTTTACAGTTACATTTTACTAAAGCTCCTTTGCATTCTGTTGGTCAGCTTAATTCTTAACAGAATCTTGTTATTCAGAAAGTTCTTAGCAAAGCTATTCCTTCTGGGTATTGTTTTAAGGAGATTTAAATGGGATGAACCCCGATGTCGTTGTCTTCATGGCCCCAGAGTCTGGCATAGTCCTACCTGGAGAGCAGGCCACTTGGAGAGTGACCATCTTGTCATTCTTTCTTTCCAAGGGTGACACATATAAAACATGGGCTTGTTTTCCCAGTGGACCTTTGGTATTTGTGTTTGATTGGAAGCAGTGCAGCATTTGACTTTAATACTTGTTTTTGGTTGGAAACACTGCAGCAGAGGAATTCCCTTCCTTTCTCCTTTCCAGCAGTTCTCCCCAGAAGCCAGTAAAACATGAATGCTCTGTAGTTCACTGCTACAAGGGGTGAGAAATGCATCTGCATTGGCCAAAGCCAAATCGCCTGCAGCTGGACAAATCCGCGATCAAGGGGGAGAAAAAGGCAATGAGGTGGCTGCACTGCCTGGTATGCAGAACTGGTTAAAAACTGGCTGACTTGGTGGAAAGACTTGCACACGGAATGCCTGCTGTCCTCAGAAGGCTGCTCTTGAAGCATTGTAGCTCTCGCTGGAAGCACGGTGTCTTAGGCATCCTGTCCTCGCACGGTGCCCAGCAGAGTGGCCTTTGCTCCCATGAGTGGCACTCACTTTGGGGCCATCTAGATTGACATCGCAGGGTCTGGGAACACTCAGAACTCTCACTAGCCCCTCCTCACTCACAGTGGAAGCCTCAGGCATGCCATGTAAAGTCTGGAAGCTTAGTTCCAGAACCTGGCCGGGCATCACTTCCAGTTCCCCTTTTGAATTCACTTACTTTTGTGTGGTATCCTCAGTTTGCATTCCAGCTAGAGTCAGCCTTCCTGCTCAGTCCTCAGGCAGAATATCTTTTTTTAAAATTACTTAATGACTGTTACAATTATAGGTGTAAAAAAATAATCACAACCAAATTTTATAGCCTTTCCATCCCAAACCCTCAGTGCATCCCCCCACCCCCTAACTTCTCTCATTCGGAAACCATAAGTTTTCCAAAGTCTGTGAGTCAGTATTTGTTCTGCAAAGAAGTTCACTGTGTCCTTTTTTCAGATTCCACATGTAAGTGGTAGCATTTGATGTTGGTGTCTCATTGTCTGACTGGTTTCACTTTGCATGATAATTTCTAGGTCCATCCATTTTGCTATAAATGCTGTTATTTCATTTCTTTTAATGGCTGAGTAATATTCCATTGTGTATATGTACCACATCTTCCCTATCCACTACTCTGTCAATGGGCATTTAGGTTGTTTCCATGACTTGGCTATTGTATAGAGTGCTGCAATGAACATTAGAGTACATGTGTCTTTTCGAGTCATGGATTTCTCTGGATAGATGCCCAGGAATGGGATTGCTGTATCAAATGGTAATTCTGTTTTTAGTTTTCTAAGGAGTCTCCATACTGTTTTCCACAGTGGTTGCACCAATTTGCATTCCTACCAGCAGTGTAATAGGGTTCCTTTCTCTTCACATCCTCTCCAGCAGTTATTGTTGTAGACTTCTTGATGATGGCCATTCTAGCTGGTGTAAGGTGGTACTTCATAGTGATTTGATTAGCATTTCTCTAATAACGAGTGATGTTGAACATCTTTTCATGTGTTTTTTGGCCATCTGTATGTCTTTGCAGAACTGTCTGTTTGGATCTTCTGCCCATTTTTTGATGGGGTTGTTTGTTTTTTTTGGTATTGAGCTGTAGGAGGGGTTGTAAATTTTGGAGATTAATCCCTTGTCAGTTGCTTCATTTGCAAATATTTTCTCCCATTCTGTGGGTTGTCTTTTCCTTTTGTTTAGGGTTTCCTTTGCTGTGCAGAAACTTTGAAGTTTAAATAAGTCCCATTTGTTTATTTTTCTTTTGATTGTCATTACTCTGACAGGTGGATCTGAGAAGATGTTGCTGTCATTTATGTTGGAGAGTGTTTGGCCTATGTTTTCCTCTAAGAGTTTTATACCATCTGGTCATATCTAGATCTTTAATCCATTTTGAGTTTATTTTTGTGCATGGTGTTAGGAAGTGTTCTCATTTCATTTATTTACATGTGGCTGTCCAGGTTTCCCAGCACCACTTATTGAAGAGGCTGTCTTTTGTCCAGTGTATATTCTTGCCTTCTTTGTCATAGATTAGTTGACTATAGGTGCATGGGTTTAATTCTGGGCTTTCTGTTCTGTTCCACTGATCTATATTTCTGTCTTTGTGCCAGTACCATACAGTTTTGATGACTATAGCTTTGTAGTGTAGTCTGAGGTCAGTGAGCCTGATTCTTCCAGCTCCATTTTTCTTTTTCAGGATGTCTTCAGCTCTTCTGGGTCTTTTGTGCTTCCAAGCAAACTTTAAAATGTTTTGTTCTAGCTCTGTGAAGAATGTCCTTGGTAATTTGATAGAGATTGCATTGAATGTGTAGATTGCCTTGGGTAGTATAGTCATTTTGATAATATTGACCCTTCCAATCCAAGAGCATGGTATGTCTTTCCATCTATTCATGTCATCCTTGATTTCTTTCATCAATGTCTTACAGTTTTCAGAGTACAGGTCTTTTGTCTCTTTAGGTTGGTTTATCCCTAAGTATTTGATTCTTTTTGATGTGATGGTAAAAGAGATTGCTTCCCTAATTTCTCTTTTTGATCTTTCATTGTTAGTATATAGAAATACAGTTAGTTTCTGTGTATTAATTTTGTATCCTGCGACTTTGCCAAATTCATGGATAGGTTCTAACAGTTTTCTGGTAGAATCTTTAGGATTCTCTAGGTATAGTATCATGTCATCTGCAAATAGTGATAGTTTGACTTCTTCCTTTCTAATTTGGATTCCTGATTTCTTTTACTTGTCTGATTGCTGTGGCTAGAACTTCCAAAACTATGTTGAATAGTTTTGGTGAGAGTGGACATCCTTGTCTTGTTCCTGATCTCAGTGGGAATTCTTTCAGGTTTTCACCATTGAGAATGATGTGAGCTCTGGGTTTGTCATATATGGCCTTAATTATGTTGAGGTATGTTCCCTGTATGCCCACTTTCTGAATGGTTTTTATCAGAAATGGGTGTTAGATTTTGTCAAAGGCCTTCTCTGCATCTCTTGAGAGGATCGTATGGTTTTTATTCTTCAGTTTGTTAATATGGTGTACCACACTGATTGATTTATGGTTTTTGAAGAATCCTTGCTTCCCAGGGATAAATCCCACTTGATCATGATGTACAATCCTTTTAATGTATTGTTGGATTCGGTTGGTTAGTATTTTGTTGAGGATTTTTGCATCTCTGTTCATCAATGAAATTGGCCTGTAATTTTCTTTTGTTGTGGTATCTTTGTTTTGGTATCAGGGTGATGGTTGCCTCATAGGTTGAGTTTGGGAGAGTCCCTTCCTCTGCAATTTTTTGGAATAGTTTCAGAAGGATAGGTGTTAGCTCTTCTCTAAATGTTTGATAGAATTCGCCTGTGAAGCCATCTGGTCCTGGACTTTTGTTTGTTGGACGTTTTCTAATCACAGTTTCAATTTCAGAACTTGTGATTGGTCTATTCATCTTTTCTATTTCATCTTGGTTTACTCTTGGAAGATTGTACTTTTCTAAGAATTTGTCCATTTCTTCTAGGTTTTCTGTTTTATTGGCATATAGTTGCATATAGTAGTCTCTTATGATCCTTTGTATTTCTGTGATGTCTATTGTTACTTCTTTTTCATTTCTAATTTTATTGATTTGTGTCCTCTCTCTTTTTTTCTTGATAAGTCTGGCTAAGGGTTAATCAGTTTTGTTGATCTTTTCAAAGAACCAGCTTTTAGTTTCATTGATCTTTTCTGTGGTTTTCTTTGTTTCTATTTCATTGATTTCTGCTCTGATCTTTATGATTTCTTTTCTTCTACTAACTTTAGGTCTTATCTGTTCTTCCTTCTCTAGCTGCTTTAGATGTAAAGTTAGGTTGTTTATTTGAGCTTTTTCTTGTTTCTTGAGGTGGGCTTTTATTGCTATGAATTTCCCTCTTAGAACTGCTTTTGCTGCATCCCAGAGGTTTTAGAGTGTCGTATCTTTGTTGTCATTTGCTTCTAGGTATTTTTTAATTTCCTCTTTAATTTCTTCAGTGATCCATTGGTTGTTTAGTCTCCACGTGTTCCTGTTTTTTGCAGTTTTTTCTTGTTATTGACTTATAGATGTATAGCATTGTGATCAGAAAATATGCTTGATATGATTTCAATTTTCTTAAAGTTACTGAGGCTTGATTTGTAACCCAGGATGTGATCAATCTTAGAGAATGTTCCATACACACTTGAGAAGAATGTGTATTCTGTTGCTTTTGGTTTGAATGTGCTATAAATATCTATTAAGTCCATCTGGTCTAATGCTTCATTCAGGACCTGTGCTTCCATGTTGATTTTCTGTCACCCCATTGCTGCAAGTGGGTTGTTAAAGTCCCCCACTATGATGGTGTTTTTGTTGATTTCTCCTTTTAAGGTTGTTAGCAGTTGCCTTATATATTGTGGTGATCCTATGCTGGGTGCATAGATATTTAAAATTGTTATATCTTCTCCTTGGATTGATCCTTTGATCATTATGTAGTGCCCTTCCTTGTCTCTTAAAATGTTCTTCATTTTAAAGTCTATTTTGTCTGATAGGAGTATTGCTACTCTGGCTTTCTTTTGATGCCCGTTTGCATGGAATATTTTCTTCCATCCTCTCACTTTCACTTTGTATGTGTCCCTCGAAGTGAAGTGGGTCTCTTGAAGATAGCATATATATGGGTCTTGTTTTTGTATCCATTTGGCTAGTCTATGTCTTTTGGTTGGGGCATTCAGTCCATTAACATTTAAGGTAATTATTAATAAGTATATTCTTATTGCCATTTTATTAACTGTTTTGGGTTTTGTTGCTTTTTTTTCTTCCCTTATTCTCTTGTCTCCTCTTGTGGTTTGATGACTATCTTTAATGTTGTATTTGAGTTGATTTTTCTTATTTGTTTATCAATTGTAGATTTTTGGTTTGCAGTTACCCTGAAGTTTTGATATAGGAGTCTATATATAAACGAGATTGTATTAAGTTGTTGGTTTCTTAATTGCATGTGCATCTCCAGTGTCCTGCATTTTTGCTCTCTTCTCATGATTTCTGATTTTGGTAGCACAATTGTGCATGAATGATTTAGTGTCTTCACTGTATATATAACTTTTCTGGTGAGCCTTGTCATTTGTGGTGTTTTTGTTTCTGGTCGTGGCCTTTCCTTTTCTGCCTAGTGAAGTTCCTTTAGTATTTGTTTTAAATCTGGTCTAATGTTGCAGAAATCTCTTAGCTTTTGCTTATTTGTAAAGTTTTTGATTTCTCCTTCAAATCTGAATGAGAGCCTTGCTGGGTAAAGTAATCTTGGTTGGAAGTTTTTTCCTTTCATCATGTTAAGTATATAATGCCACTCCCTTCTGGCCTGCAGAGTTTCAGCTGAAAAGTCAGCTGATAACCTTATTGGGGTTCCCTTGTATGTCATTTGTTTCTTTTCCCTAGCTGCTTTCAGTATTTTCTCTTTGTCTTTAATTTTGGTCATTTTGATCAATATGTGTCTTGGGGTGTTCCTCCTTGGGTTTATTTTATATGGTACTGGTTGCGCTTCCTGGATTTGAGTGAGTGGTTCCTTTCCCATGTTATGGAAGTTTTCGGCTATTATCTCTTCGAATATTTTTTTCTGTCCGCTTCTGTCTCTCTTCTCCCTCTGGCATGCCTGTAATATGGATGTTGGCACGTTTAACGTTGTCCTAGAGTTCTCTGAGACTCTTCTCAGTTCCCTTCAATCTTTTATCTCTTTTCTCTTCCGCATTAGTGATTTCCACTAATCTGTCCTCCACCTCGCTTATTCGTTCTTTTGCCTCCTGTATTTTGCTGTTGGCTGCTCCTAATGAATTTTTTATTTCAGTGATTGTATTTTGCATCTCTTCTTGCTTAAGTCTTACATCTTGAATTTCTTTGCTCAGTGTTTCCTGTAAATTATCAATCTTTGCCTCCAGTTTATTTCCAATGTCTTGCATCATCTTCAGCATCAACAGTCTTTTTTCCAGGAGGCTGATAATCTCATCACTGAGCTGCTTTTCTGGGGTTTTTTCTTTCTCTCTTATCTGAGTTATAGTTCTCTGTCTTTTCATTTTTATAGGTTTTTGGTGTGGTGACCTTTTTTAGACAGTAGATTTGTGGGTTCTCTTACTTCTGGTGTTTGCCTCCCCTGAATTTGGTATGGGGGTGCTTGCTGTAGGCTTCCTGATGGGAGGGACTGGTGCCTGCCCACTGGTAGGTGGGGCTTATTCCTATCCCTCTGATGGGTGGGGCTTTGTCTCTGGATGAGATTAGAGGCTGGCTGTGTGCCTGAGAGGTCTTTAGGCAACCTGTTTACTGATGGAAGGGGCTATGATCCCACCTGGATTAGTGTTTGACCTGGGGCTTGTCAGCGCTGATGGGACGGGCCAGATTTTCCCAAAAATGGCTATCTCCAGAGAAACGCAGGCTGGTGAATGTTCCCAAGAGCTTTGCCTCCGATACCCTTACCCGACAGCAAGCCACAGTCACCCATGTTTTCCCAGGAGATCCCTCAAGAATTGCAGTTGGGTTCGACCTGGATTCCTATGGAGACTTTGATTTGCTCTGGGACCCAGTGCACATGAAAGTCTGTGTGCATCTTTCAAGAATGGGGGTCTCTGTGTCCTCCAGTCCCATGGAGCTCCTGCACACAAGCCCCACTGGCCTTCAAAGCCAGATGCTCCAGGGGCTCTTTCTCCCTGTGCCAGATCCACTGGCATGGGGATTTGACATGGATCAGAACTCTCACTCCTGTAGGTGAGTCTCTGTAATACAGTTACTTTCCAGTGTGTGGGGCTTCCCACCTGGGAGGCATGGGGTTGCTTATATCGCGTAATCACCCGTCGTACCTCTTGATGTGGCCTCCTCTTTGTCTTCTGGGGTAGGATATCTTTTTGAAAGTTTCCAGTCCATTTGGTTGAAGGTTGCTCGGCATTTGGTTGTAATTTTGTTGTTTTTATGAGAGACGTTGAGCTCCAGTCCTTCTATTCTGCCATCTTAATCAAATCTCTCTGGCAGAATATCTGTTTGGCTTTTATGTTTTCTTTTCACCCCTGAATGCTTTCTTTTAGCTGGACTACCCAGGTTTTTTGCTTTGAGAGGGAGTTTATCTTACTCCATGAATCGCCACATGTTTTAGTCAGTTTTTATTTCAATAACGCAGCATAACAACCAACATACATTTATTGTTTTTGCTTACTGGTCTGTGGGACATTGAAGGTGGCTCTGCCTCGGACTGTAGGTCTCCATGGAGCTCTTTCCTATGGTACCAGGGGCCCTTGTGAGTGTGCCCTTCTCATGGCAGGTGGCAGAGGCTCATGTGGCCAAGTTTGATGAAGCAAGGACATTGAAAGCCTCTGCCTGCCTCCCTTCCACCGACATTCCACTGGGCAATGCAAGTCTTATGGCAACGACCCTTGCAAGTGGGATGGAGATGTTCCTCTTCTAGTCGGGGTCGGGGGAGGGCACTGCAGAGTCACATGGCAGAGGATGAGGATGCCCAGTGCTATGGCGGGGGTGCTCAGGAGTTGGAAAGAGTAATCCAGTTTGCCATAGTGTGCCAGGGTTCATGCTCTGGGAAGCCTGGTAGAGCTAAACATCTGACTTCCAAGGAGATTCATTCGCAGTTGGTGATGAGTTGTCCTTCTGTGAATTACCAAAAGATGCCCCTTCTGAATGATCAAAGGGGCCCCTTCCTTTGGGATGATATACCCCTAGTCTGGGTGCTTGGCTTGGCAGGTGAAGGATGGGGTGGAATTCAGCTCCCACTCACTCCCTGGGGCACCCTGGTGCCAGGTCACCTGCATGTCTGCATACTGTGACCCTGAGTACCCCCAGGGGTGGCTCGCAGGATGTGGAAAAGCACTTTTCTCACGACAGGGTCCAAGCTATGCAGGTTGGCATGGTCAAGGGTAGTTTTCTGTGGTTTTAATTCAAGCCCCAAAGCTTTTTCATTTTCTTTCTTTTTTTGACTCTCCCTTTAGAAAGGAAATTTGAATACTTTTACTTCCCAGAAGTAGCTTTGGCAGTCAACCACAGAGGCCAAAGCTAATGTAAAAGGAACAAGGGGAGTTCCTGTCGTGGCTCAGGGGAAACGAATTTGACTAGCATCCATGAGGGTACAGGTTCGATCCCTGACCTCACTCAGTGGGTTAAGGTTCTGGCATTGCTGTAAGCTGTGGTGTAGGTCACAGAAGTGGCTTGGATCCTGTGGTTCTGTGGCTCTGGCATAGGCCAGCAGCTACAGCTCTGATTTGACCTCTACCCTGGGAACCTCCATATGCTATGGGTGTGGCCATAAAAAGACAATAAATAAATAAATAAATAAATAAATAAATAAATGAAACGACATAGTTATGAAACATTTATAGTTGTAGAGTAGCACATCTGTCTTTGAAGAAAGGCCTTTTTTTCCCCTGGGAAAAAAAAAAAGGTCATAACCACCTTCCAAGATCAGAGAAAACACCACACCTCTCTGGACAATAGTAATAATCAGTTCTGACAGTAGTCTCCTGAGCTCAGTTGTCCACACTGACCAGTTGTGCAGTATACGTGAAGTGGGTAGTGCCCCTCATCACTACCCATATACTTGCGTTTGTGGTGGCCAAGCATGTGAGCCTGTCATGCTTACCTTCATACTTCCTAATTATCAGAAATACAGACAATGGATCAGAACTCTAGTTTGGAGGCAAGACCCTGGCTTTGGCAAATGGCATTACTGGCTCTGCATTCTTTACCTGCCTGACATCCTCATTCTTGCTATGACCTCATTGTGAGTGGGGTATAGTCCTCTTCCCTTGACTTTGGGCTGGGCCGTGCGACCTTCTTGGGCTAGTGATGTAATGGCAGAAATGAATGGGTACCAGTTCTAAGCCTAGGCCTTGAGAGGTTTCAGACGCGTCTGATTTTTCTCTTTTGCTCAAAGGAGACCTTCTAGGCATCAGCATCCCTTGTGATCTGGGCCCTGGAATGAACACATGTGGAGTAAGTATGAGCCAATCCTCAGTGAGAGCCAGGATGTACTCCATCCAAAGGTGGAGGCAGAACCACCCCTCCAAGCCCAGCCTGGATCTGCCAGCCTCAAGCTGACCTGGGGACCCACAGACCCCCAGATACAGGAGTGAAAATGACAATTACTAAGATCTGATGTGGTTTGCTATATAGCAATATTGCAGCAACAATTAATGGGCTTCCTTGCTTTCTAATCCAAAGCCACAGTATATTGCCACAGTATATTGGTGTCCAGACATGGTGGGGACACAAAAAGCACCCCAGCGGAAAGGCTCTTTCTGACTTGAGGGCTGGGATCTGCCTGAAGGAGAAGGTGTGAGACTCAATTAAGATACAATTATGATCCTCCTCCGTAGCCTCCCTTTTATCTCCTGTCCTCATTATCCTACTTCCTTTTCTTCTCACTGTGGGAACGGTGCTGCCGTTGCATGCTGATGAGTTTGTCTGTGGCCGAACTTCTGGACTGGAGACGTCTGGGTAATTAATTTGGATTTAAGCTCCGCCACCCGGCCCTTGATAGACCCACGACTGAGTGCATTGGAAGGCCTTGATTTCTCCTGGGCATTTTTGGGTACTTAGAGGTCAAGAGTCATTTGATACCTGTCTATCTACAGTCGGTCTCAAAGTGAGTTTTCAAAAATGCATGAAAATGTACAGTTGTTTCAAGTGACTTAGCTTACTCCTGGGAACCTCCCCCACTCCCCCGAAATGCTCTGAAGTGTTTTGCATTTCATCTTTAAAATTTGGTTACAAAGCCATTCTCCCTCATGAATGTATGAAATATTTACTGGGCGTGAGGCTTGGCTGGAGCCCAGGCAGAATGTGGGCACCTTGACACAAGGCCCCCATTGAAGGAAGGTAAAGAGCAAGTAGAAATAAGGATGTAACTCCAAAAGATCAGCAGGACATGGGCTCAAGAAGTCATCGCCCGGTTTCACACGTCTTTGTTTCTGGATACACAATGTGCTTTCTGACTTTTCATATTTCTTTGCCTTCTCTCTACCCGCTTTGAATCTTCTCAAGGCCCAGTCTTTCTAGTTTTTGTCAGGACTAAATGAAATCACTCATGTTCTGAAATGCAGTAGTGCTTACTGCAGTGGCTTTCAAAATGTTGCCTGTGTCCCCTTTATAAGAAATAAAGTTTGGGAGTTCCCTTCATGGTGCAGCAGAAGCGAATCTGGCTAGTAACCATGAGCTGTGCATTCGATCCCTGGCCTCGCTCAGTAGGTTAAGGTTCCGGTGTGGCCTTGAGCTGTGGCCTTGGTCGCAGACACAGCTCGGCTCTTGCATTGCTGTGGCTGTGGTGTAGGCTAGTGGCTATAGGTCCCATTTGACCCCTAGCCTGGGAGCTTCCATATGCTGTAGGTACAGCCATAAAAAGCAAAACAACAACAACAACAACAAAAACAAAAAAAGAGAAAGTTTGCATCAGTTCGTAACACACACACTCGTACACTTTTATATGTCTGAAGTTTCACTCTTTTTTTTTCTTTTTTTCTTTTTGCCTTATCTAGGGCCGTACCCGCGGCATATGGAGGTTCCCAGGCTAGGGGTCTAATAGGAGCTGTAGCTTCTGGCCTTCACCACAGCCACAGCAACGTGGGATCTGAGCCCCGTCGGCAGCCTACACCACAGCTAACGGCAACGCCGGATCCTTAACCCACTGAGCAAGGCCAGGGATCGAACCCGCAACCTCATGCTTCCTAGTCGGATTCGTTAACCATTGAGCCACGACAGGAACTCCTGAAGTTTCACTCTTTTTCTTAGTTTGGGTTCCTCCCAGAATTAGACCCCAAGATAAGGATTCATATGCAAGTGGTTTATCTGGGAGATGATGCCAGGAAAGACCAGCAGGGGAGTAGGGAAGTGAACCAGGGAAAGGAAGGAAGATATTAAAGGCGCATCATCAACAGGTCTGTAATCTCACTGGGGGGACTCTGGCAATAGTTTTTGCGGGAGGCAGCCTTCAGGTTGTCCCCAGTGATCCTGGCCTCCTGGTGTTCATGCCCTTGTGTAATTTCCTCCCACACTGAACCGTGCCTGTGGCCTGTATGTCCGGTAGACATGGCAGAAAGAAGCAATGCTGTTCATGGCAGGCAGCCTCTTTGATGGCACCAGTTGTCACCACCTCCTGGTGTTCACGCACTACGCAATCCCCTTTCCTAGAGGAGAGCCACGTATAACCAATAAGTGATTCCGTTCTTACCAAGGGAATATAACAAAGTTGATGGATCTCACTTCTGAGATTAGGCCACAAAAGGCTCTGGCTTTGGCCTTGCTTGTGGTCTCTTGCTTTTTCCTTCACTGACTCTGAGGACAAACCAGCCCCCATGTTGTGAGCTACGGTTTGGAGAGGCCCATGTGGGGAGGAACTGCTGTCTGCAGCCAACAGCCTGTTAGGCCCTAAGGTCTGCCAGCAGAGCTCCGTGCACGTGAGCTTGGAAAGGGATCCTTCCCCAGCTGAGCCTTGAGATGACTGTAGCCCTGGCTGCGGCCCTGGGAAAGATTCTTGGGTCAGAGGCACCAAGAGGCACCCACTAGGCTGTGCCCAGATTCATGACCCATAGAAACTGTGAGTTAATACATTTTTTTAAGCACATTTTTTAAAGCTGCTATGTCTTGGGGGTAATTTGTTTTGTAGCCATAGATAATTAATGAAGTGTCTGACTTTTGAAGCTAGGTTATAAAAACCTTTGCTCTTTCCACTTTGGTCTCTCTTTCTCTTGGATTACAGCCCTGGGGGAAACCGGCACAGATTGTGAGGATACTCTAGAAACCATAGGGGCAAGCGCATATGCTGATGAACTGAGGCCTCCTGCCAACAGCCACATTTGTGCGTGAGCCAACTTAGAAGCAGGTCATTCAGCTCCAGTCAAGCTTCGACTGACTGTAGCCCCCCCATCTGACTTCTTGACTACAATCTCATGGGTCACCTAGAGCCAGACCACCAATCAAGTATCTTCTGAATTCCTGATCAACAAAAATGGTGAGGTAATAAATATTTATTGCTGTCTCAGGCTGCTGTGTTTTGGGAGTAAATTTTATGCAGCAGTAAATAACTAATACAGTGTAGAACAAGTGACTGGAAGTTCCTCTACTCAAATGAGTGCTACACGTCTGTCAGTGAATGTGAGCTGTTGCGAGGCGGTGTTAATTCCCCTGCACTCATTTGTGGGCAGAGAGGACTTTAGTGGCCAGAGAAAGCCTGCAGGTGAACAGCTGTTGTGGCAGTTGGAAGTTAGGTCTGTGTTTACCCAAAGTTAGAGGTGAGGGAATATGAGTAGGGGGGTTCCCAGGGCCTGCTGACTCTCAAACTCAACTAAAATCTCATCTCTACTACTTCCCTTCTTCCTTGTCAGAGCCTGGTTCCTCCAGGATGTTGCCCCTGGTAGAAGGAAAAGTCAAGCATCCCTTTCCATAACTGACCCATCTCGGGTGCTTCCTTTGGTGGGTGTTGGTGTTTCTTGCGCCAACACTGACTGATTGTTGATATGAATCCACAGGTGAGGCTTGCTTATGGGGTGCTTGTCTAGGTCTTTGAAGGACCCATGGTAATTCCCTAATGGAGACTGACCTCTCCCGCCCCCACTCAGCTTTCACTGTGACATCTATCCTGTGCCTCCCCGTGCATGGCAGGCAGCCCAGTTGAGTGAGTACAGGAAAGACAAGTTGAGTCCAGTGTGTGCCGTGTGCTTGACCTTTGGGGGATTTACAGTATCCGCCTCAGCTGACAGGCTGTTCCAGGCTCTTCTCTTCTGCCATATGCCTCCCCTCTAGTTGTGTATCTGCTCTGGTAGGCACAGTGCATCCCTGGGGTTGAAGAGCCAGAATCCCCATCTTGCAGGAATCCCAGATCTTCACCACTGATGCCTGATGCCTTCTTGCTTGGCTCTGAGGCGGAGATGGGGGAGTCTCTCATATCCAGCATGGCCTTACAGTTGGTGGCTGTGCCATGGGTCCTAGCTTCTCTTTCTGGAGCGGCAGGGAAACTTGCCCAGCCCCCGTAATACAAATAAAACCACTTTCTCAGTGCTGAGCAGTGGGCCCTCCACAAATATTCATTTTCCTCATTCTCACTGTCGGGAATGGAACATGCACTAGTGTGACTGGCTTTAGGACGTGGGTTTAATACAAAAACGGGGCTTACAGAGTGAGGGAAAGGAAAGAATGTGTGCTCTCGCTCCTGCTCCAAATGCAGAGTCTCACATGGAGCGGGTCCCCACGGAGCTGATTCAGGGTCCCCACGGAGCTGATTCAGGAGCACTTTCAACAGAAAACAAATATATAGAGATGCAGAGCTTTGGTGCTTGCAGGGGAAATGGAGGGGTGGCCTTGCCTGGTCTTCAGTGGCTGACTCCACGAGCCAGGGACTTCCCTCTTCATGGGCACCTGGTGGCTGCCACCCGGTTTGCTGGTTTTCTGTAAAACGTGGCCAGACACAAGGCCCTCACCAGGTACCCGCCCTTCCCAAGTCTGCCTGGGCTCCCTCCCCTTCTCATTCTTCCTTCCTTTCTTCTTCCATCCGTATATTTCTGTATCTACTACAAAGGTCAGAAAAACAAATCAATGAAAAGAAGGACCCCATAATCCTGAGACCTGGCTCGGGCATGGGAGGTGGGTAGGGAAGTCGCTCAATAAAATGAAAGAGAATTTAAAAATTCCCTGAACAAGGCACAGCATGGGGTCTCGATCAAAGGGCCAGGCAGCTTCAGCTTCATGTGTGAAGGAGCTGGATGCTCTGAGGCTGGCGGGGAGAGGCAGCCCCCACACCTCGGCACCCCCCACCTTGTGACACACACACACACATACACACACTCTCTCTCTCACACTCACACACTCACTCACAGCACATGCACATGCGCAAGCACACTCCTTGGACCACCACCTGACTGCTAAAGAAAGATCTGAGGATGAATTTCTGGAGTCTGGGAAACAGAGGGGACAAGGCATTGGGAGCCCACTTAAATGCCTGTAGTGGTCCTATTTTCCAGGGCTGTCTCAAGATCCCCTCCGCATGAGAGGGGTCAAATGCACTTCGAGGACCAGACAAGCATATTAATAGCGACTGAGGAATGGGATGTTCTAAGTACCCCTCGGCTTTTTCTGAGCTGACCTTGGAAAAAGGTGAGAAAGTAAAAACCCATCAGTCTTCAAAGAACCGAATCAGCTTTTTAAAGTCCCTTCCTATGAATGGCAGCTCTTCCATGAAGTCTTTCCTGACACATACCACCCTCACCCCTCAACTCTGGGGCTTGATTCAGCACTTTCCCCTTGAAGCACCCACTGTACCCCAGTACTCTTCCAGCAGAGCACCTGGGGTGCTTTATCATTCTTCATCATCAGTCTGTCCCATTCTGTTTGAAGGGGGCCAGTGGTAAAGCAGATCAGGGGCAAACTTAAGCCACCACCCCTTATTGGCGTGTGAGCTTGGACGAGTGATATAACCTCAGATTCCTCATCCGTAAAATGGGGCTAGCAAATGGAGCTCTTCTTTCAAATAGTGGCTGTTCACATATTTAAGGGCAGGCTTTCGCCATCAGATTCAGCAGGCTCTGCTATTTTCACAGTTCTTCAGCTATGTTACATAGCTTCCAAAGATGTTTTGAGCAAGAACAGCATTGTGAGAATAAAGATAGAGGCTCTCTGCTTTGGGGAACATCGGATGTTATATGTTCTGGCATGTTAGCTATCAGGTGACTCATTGTGCTTATTGTACATCAATGTAGAAAATATGAAGACTGACATATATGCATAGGTGGAGAAGGCAACATGTGTCTGTGTGTGAGTGCATATGATTATTTTCCTGCTTCTCTCCAAAGAGTTTTGAGGTGGCTTGCTGATTAAAACAGACTAGGAAATAAATCATTTCATAATGAAACAGATTAAGGATTATGGAAAGTCTGCAGAAGTAGATGCTTTAAGATTCCTGAGTAGAACAGAATAAACATGTGCAGGAAATTTGGCTGTTTCTTGAAAGTTAAGGCTCTAAAACAAATCCTTATGGTTAACCTTGTTTTTGTTTTGGCAAAAATGTTTTATTCCCTCACTACTTCCTGCTTGCCTCAGGTTAGAGAAATGGCAGCTGGATCCAGGGAGATGAGAAATTTAAGTAAGCTTAGAAGTTGACAGCCAATAGCATGTTGGCTTGTGTCTTTTTTTCACCTATTTTTCTTTGTCTTTCTCTTTAAAAAAAAAAAAAGGCCTCTATTTGTAAACCACTTTCCACATTATTTCTTTAACAGTTCTGTGTATGGCATAAACATCATTCTTCTCACAAACTGAAGCCCCAGAGAGTTAAGAGTGACCTGTCCATTGTATGGATGCACCACAGTTTGTTTATCCATTCTCTTATCAATGGACATTTCAACTGTTTCTGCTTGGGACTTTCGTAAATAAGCTACTATGAATATTCTTTAAATTTTTTTTTAAAGTGTAGTTGATTTACTATATTGTGCCAATTTCTACTGTATAGCAAAGTGATCCAGTCATACATGTATATACATTTTCTTTCTCACATTCTCTTCCATCATGGTCTAGCCCAAGAGACTGGTTATAGTTCCCTGTGCTACACAGTAGGACCTCATTGCTTACCCACTCCAAATGTAAAAGTTTACATCTACTAACCTCAAAACCCCATCCCTCCCCCTTGGCAACCACAAGTCTGTACTCTATGTCTGTGAATCTGTTTCCATTTTATAGATAGGTTCATTTGTGCCACATTTTAGATTCTACATATGAGTGATATATGGTATTTGTCTTTCTTTTTCTGACTTACTTAGTATGAGAATCTCTAGTGGCATCTGTGTTACTGAACATTTTGTATAGGTCTTGTGGATTTATGTTTTCATTTCTCTTGAGAAAATATCTAAGGGTGGAATTGAATCATGGGAAAGGTGAATGTTTCATTTTTTTAGTAGAAAACCAGTCTTCATAGTAATTTTACCAGTTTACCCTCCTACAAATGGTATTCAAGAGTTTCAGCCTCTGCATATCCTCACCAACCCTTGGTGTTGTCAGCCTTTGTTTGTAGCTATTCCTATGAGTGTGTAGAGGTCTTCCACTGTAGTTTTGATTTTCATTTCCTTGATGATCAGTGACTTTGAACACCTTTTCATATGTGATCTGGCCATTGGAATATTGTCCTCAGCACCTGAAGGAATGAGCTACTGCTACTCACAATAACAGACTAATTTCAAACCCATTATGTAGAAGTCAGACAAGAAAAGAGAACATACTGTATGATTTTGTATTGTGTAACTTTACTGAATTCAATTATTAGTTCTACGTTTTTTTGGGTTATTGTTGTGGGTTTTTTTTTCTATGTAGCCTAATATTATCAGCAAACTGGCAGTTTTGCTTCTTCTTTTCCAATTTGGATGCCTTTTATTTCTTTTTCTTGCCTAGTTGCTATAGTTAGGACTTCCAATCCTATGTATATGAGTAAGAGTGGCAAAAGTTGGCATCCTTGCCTTGTTGCTAATCTTAGAGGGAAAGCTTTCAATTTTCAATGTTGAGTATGATGTTGTTGGATTTTCATATGGCTTTTATTATGTTGATGTATATTTCCTCTATACCACTGTATTGAGAATTTTTAATCATAAATGAATGTTGAATTTTGTCAAGTGCCTTTTCTGCATGAATTGAGATGATCATGTGATTTTTATCCCCCCCCTCTTTTTTTGTCTTTTTAGGGCTGCACCTGTGGCATATGAAGGTTCCCAGACTGGGGGTCGAATCCTAGCTGTAGCTGGTGGCCTATGCCACAGACACAGCAATGCCAGATCCGAGCCACATGTGCGACCTATACCACATCCCACGGCAATGCAGATTTTTAACCCACTGAGCAAGGCCAGGGATCAAACCTGCATCCTCGTGGATACTAGTCAGGTTCGTTTCTGCTGAGCTGTAGTGGGAACTCCTATCCATCCTTGAATCTCTGGAATAAATCCTCCTTGGTCATGGGGTATACTAAGAGAGGATAATTTTTTTGATTACTTAATGAATTTTATTACAATTATAGGTGTAAAAAAAACATCACAACCAAATTTTATGGCCTTTCCATCCCAAACCCTCAGTGCATCCCCCCACCCCCAACTTGTCTCATTTGGAAACCATAAGTTTTACAAAGTCTGTGAGTCAGTATCTGTTCTGCAAAGAAGTTCATTGTGTCCTGTTTTTAGATTCCACATGTAAATGGTAGTATTTGATGTTGGTGTCTCATTGATTGGTTTCACTTTGCACGATAATTTCTAGGTCCATCCATTTTGCTATAAATGCTGTTATTTCATTTCTTTTAATGGCTGAGTAATATTCCATTGTGTATATGTACCACATCTTCCCTATCCATTCCTCTGTCGATGGGCATTTAGGTTGTTTCCATGACTTGGCTATTGTATAGAGGGCTGCAATGAACATTGGAGTACATTTTTTTTTTTGTCTTTTTGCCTTTTTCTAGGGCTGCACTTGGGGCAGCATATGAAGGTTCCCAGGCTAGGGGTCTAATCAGAGCTGTAGCCACTGGCCTAGGCCACAGCCACAGCAACGCAAGATCTGAGCCATATCTGCAACCTACACCACAGCTCATGGCAACGCTGGATCCCCAACCCACTGAGCAAGGCCAGGGATCAAACCCACAACCTAATGGTACCTAGTCAGATTCCTTAACCACTGAGCCACGACAGGAACTCCACATGTGTCTTTTTGAGTCATGGATTTCTCTGGTTAGATGCCCAGGAATGGGGTTGCTGGATCAAATGGTAATTCTATTTTTAGTTTTCTAAGGAATCTCCATATTGTTTTCCACAGTGGTTGCACCAATTTGCATTCCTACCAATGGTTTAATATGGGTCCTTTTTCTCCACACCCTCTCTAGCACTTATTGTTTGTAGACTTTTTGATGATGGCCATTTTGGCTGGTGTATGGTACCTCATAGTGGTCTTGATTTGCATTTCTCTAAAATGAGTGATGTTTGCTTTTTTTGGTATTAAGCTGTAGGAGGTGTTTGTAAATTTTGGAGATGAATCCCTTGTCAGTCACTTCATTTGCAAATATTTTCTCCCATTGTGTGGGTTGTCTTTTCGTTGTGGTTAGGGTTTCCTTTGCTGTGCAGAAACTTTGAAGTTTAATGAAGTCCTATTTGTTTGTTTTTCTTTTGATTGTCATTACTCTGATAGGTGAATCTGAGAAGATGTTGCTATCATTTATGTCAGAGAGTGTTTGGCCTATGTTTTCCTCTAAGAGTTTTATACCATCTGGTCTTATACCTAGATCTTTAATCCATTTTGAGTTTATTTTTGTGCATGATGTTAGGAAGTGTTCTCATTTCATTTATTTACATGTGGCTGTCCAGGTTTCCCAGCACCACTTATTAAAGGAGCTGTCTTTTCTCCATTGTATATTCTTGCCTCCTTGGTCATAGATTAGTTGACTATAGGTGCATGGGTTTAATTCTGGGCTTTCTATCCTGTTCCACTGATCTATATTTCTGTCTTTGTGCCAGTACCACACGGTTTTGATGACTGAAGCTTTGTAGTATAGTCTGAGGTCAGGGAGCCTGATTCTTCCAGCTCCATTTTTCTTTTTCAGGGTGTTTTTGGCTCTTCTGGGTCTTTTGTGCTTCCAAGCAAACTTTAAAATGTTTTGTTCTAGCTCTGTGAAGAATGTCCTTGGTAATTTTATAGACATTGCTTTGAATCTGTAGATTACCTTGGGTAGTATAGTCATTTTGATAACATTGACTCTTCTAGTCCAAGAGCATGGTATGTCTTTCCATCTATTCATGTCATCCTTGATTTCTTTCATCAGTGTCTTATAGTTTTCAGAGTACAGGACTTTTTTCTCTTTAGGTAGGTTTATTCCTAAGTATTTGATTATTTTTGATTCGATGGTAAATGGATTGCTTCCCTAATTTCTCTTTCTGATCTTTCGTTGTTAGTATATAGAAATGAGTTGATTTCTGTGTATTCATTTTTTATCCTGTGACTCTGCCAAATTCATTGATGAGCTCTAACAGTTTTCTGGTAGAATCTTTAGGATTCTCTAGGTATAGTATCATGTCATCTGCAAAATAGTGATAGTTTTACTTTTCCTTTCCAATTTGGATTCCTTTCATTTCTTTTACTTGTCTGATTGCAGTGGCTAGGACTTCTAAAACTATGTTGAATAGCAGTGGTGAGAGTGGACATCCTTGTCTTGTTCCTGATCTCTTTGGGAATTCTTTCAGGTTTTCACCATTGAGAATGATGTGAGCTCTGGGTTTGTCATAGATGGCCTTTATTATGTTGACAAAGGTTCCCCCATGTCCACTTAAGAGGGGATAATTTTTGGAGTTCCCGTCATGGCTCAGTGGTTACAGAATCTGACTAGGAGGTTGTGGGTTCGATCCCTGACCTTGCTCAGTGGGTTGGAGATCCAGCATTGCCGTGAGCTGTGGTGTACGTTGCAGATGTTGTTCGGATCTGGCATTGCTGTGCCTCTGGCATAGGCTGGTGGCTACAGCTCTGATTAGACCCCTAGCCTGGGAACCTCCATATGCCACAAGGGCAGCCCTTTCAAAGACAAAAAGACAAAAAAAGGGGAATAATTTTATAATTTTGTAGAAAGTCATCCTTTTTAGATATTTTAAAAAATTTAAAATTGTTAATGGTGTTTATGGTTTTCCATTATAGTTGGTTTAAAGTGTTCTGTCAGTTTTCTACTGTACAGCAAAGTGACCCAGTCCCTCTCTTTCACATGCACACACACACACATATACATTCTTTTTCTTACAATATCCTCCGTCGTACTCCATTATACGTGACTAGATATAGTTCCCAGCGCTATACAGCAAGATCTCATTGCTTATCTATTCCAAAAGCAATAGTTTGCCTCTATTAACCCCAGATTCTCAGTCCATCCCACTCCCTCCTCCTCCACCTTGGCAACCCCAAGTCTGTTCTCCAAGTCCGTGAGTTTCTTTTCTATGGAAGGATTCATTTGTGCCATATATTAGATTTCAGATATGTGATATCGTATGGTATTTGTGAAAGTCATCCTTTAAGCTATTGTGGTGAACATTGGGTCATGAAAGGCTGTTCATGAGCAAAGCCTGCCTTGGTACTTGTTGAAATAGCAGTTTATGATCATTTTGGTGGAGAAATATCGCTTCCTAAAGATAGAAGCCTAACTGGGGAACAATTTTTGCCTGTTCATTCATTCTTGCTTTCTTTTTTTCCATCCATCCTCCATCAAACCAATATTTTCTGTGTACTGAGGCTGATGAATACTGTATTCTGGACACAGAATACAGCTTCTGGAGATGAACTGGTATTTTTCCCCTTTTAAGCAGGGGATTCGATGGCATTTTTATTTGTATGCTCCCGTCTCTGACTCCTTAGGACTTTTAAATACCTCTAGCCAGGATGTGACAAATACCTCTTCTTTCCTGGCTAGAAAGCACAGCTCTGCCTTTGCATATTACAAACAAGTTGGAGGAAGCTCCATAAGGAAGTGTTTTCTCAGCTTCACACTGTCAGTTCCTCTATGTGGATAAGGAGTCTGTCCTGCTTGGCTCATTTGTGCAGCTGCCCTGTCTGGTCTTTGGCACCAGAGGGCTACTGGAGCATCTGGTGTAAAACATAGCCTTTTTTCCAATTTAGACTTAGAGAATAATCTTGCATTCTGAAATAGGAAAAAAAAAAAAGGAATAAGCTCTTATATTTGCATAGCTCTTTATACTACCAACCATTTCACATTAATTTTCCCTATCACCCACCAATAGGAAGGTAGGGGATAGGTATTATCATTGTCATTTTTTATTGTGCTTAAAAACCATATAACATGAGATATATCCTATTCACAAAGTTTTAAGTATAGAGTATAGTATTAACTATAGGCACAGTGTTGTACAGCTGTTCTCTAGAACTTTTCCACTCTATACCCATTTTTTTTTTTTTTTTGTCTATTTAGGGCCACACCTGTGGCATATGGAGGTTCCCAGGCTAGGGGTAGAATCGGAACTGCAGCTGCCAGCCTACACCACAGCCACAGCAATGCCAGATCTGAGCCGTGTCTGCGACCTACACCACAGACCATGGTAACTCCAGATACTTAACCCTCTGAGCAAGGCCAGGGATTGAACCTGCTACCTCATGGTTCCTAGTTGGGTTGTTTCCATTGCACCACGATGGGAACTCCTGCATTCTATACCAGCTTAACAGCAGCTACCCATGTCCCTCTCCCCACAGCCTTGTCAGCTACCATTCTTCTTTGTATTTTTATGAGTTTGACTGCTTTTCATACCTCATGTAATTGGATTTATGCAGTATTTGTCCTGTGACTGGATTATTTTTATCTAGCATAATGTCCTCAAGGTTCATTCACATTATATCCTATGACAGGATTTCCTTTGTTATGGTTGAATAATATTTCATTGTATGTAAATACCACATTTTCTTTATCCATTCATCCACTGATGGACATTTAGGTTGTTTCCATTTTATGGCTGTTGTGAGTAGTGCTGCAGTGAACATAGCACAATAGGGAAGAATGAATCTGACTTCATATTGGATCTGTTCCTTTTACTTTAACCTTACTTTAACCTCTGTGCTTTGTTGCTTGTGCTTAGTCATGCTGGCTCTGCACCTTTTGTAAAAGAATGTTGCCTATAGCTTGAAACATACAGGATAGCCTGACCATGACCTGACATGAACAGAAAACAACAGGACCATTGTAACCTGAACGTGACCTGACCTACTTGGATAGGTACAAAAACAATGGATCTGGAGTTCCTGTTGTGGCTCAGTGGTAACGAACCTGATTAGTATCCATGAGGATGTGAGTTCGATACCTGGTCCTGCTCAGTGGGTTAAGGATCTGGTGTTGCCTTGAGCTGCAGTACAGGTCACAGATACAGCTTGGATCTGGCATTGCTGTGACTGTGGCATAGGCCAGCAGCTGCACCTTTGACTCGACCCTTAGCCTCGGAACTTCCATATGCCACAGGTATGGCCCTAAAGAAAAAAAAAAAAAGAACAAACCATCTGTCACCAGGACATTTGCTTTTAAAAGGGCTTTGCTGAAAGCCCTCCCTGACCTTGCCTTTAAAAGGGCTTTGCTGAAAGCCTTCAGGGAGTTTGGGCTTTTAAAAAATTTTTTTTTGATTATTTTATTTATTAAACATTTTTAAATTTTAGTTGATTTACAGTATTCTGTCAATTTCTTCTCTGCAGCAAAGTAACCCAATTATACATATGTAAAAATTCTTTTTTTCACATTATCCTCCATCACGTTCCATCACAAATGACTAGATATATTTCCTGGGCTATATAGCAGAATCTCATTGCTTATCCATTGCAAATGCAGTTGTTTGCATCTACTAACCCCAAACTCCCAGTCCCACTCCTTCCCCTCCCTCTTGGCAACCACAAGTCTGTTTTCCATATCCTTGAGTTTGCTTCTTTTCTGTAGATAGGTTCATTGTGCTGTATATTAGATTCTAGATATAAGTGATATCATATGGTTATTTGTCTTTCTCCTTCTGACTTACTTCACTTAGTATGAGAGTCTCTAGTTCCATCCATTTTGCTGCAAATGGCATTATTTTGTTCTTTTTTATGGCCAAGTAGTATTCCATTGTGTATATGTTCTACATCTTCTTAATCCATTCATCTGTCATTGGCCATTTAGGTTGTTTCTGTGTCTTGGCTTTTGGGCATAGAGTTGCATTGAACATAGGAGTGCATGTATCTTTTTCAGTGAATGCTTTGTCTGGATATATACTCAGGAATGGGATTATTGGATCATATGGAAGTTCTATATTTAGCTTTCTTAGGTACCTCCATGCTGTTTTCCATAGTGGTTTTACAAGTTTACAGTCCCACCAACAGTGTAGGAGGGTTCCCTTTTCTCCATACCCTCTCCAGCATTTGCTATTTGTAGACTTATTAATGACAGCTGTTCTGACTGGTATGAGAACCTCAATGTAATTTTGATTTGCATTTCTCTCATAATTAGTGATGTTGAGCTTTTTTCATATGCCTGTTTGCTATCCATATGTTTTCTTTGGAGAAATGTCTATTTAGTCTTTTGCCCACTTTTCCAATTTTTTTTTTTCTGCTATTGAGTTGTATGAGTTGTTTGTATGTTTTGGAGAATAAGCCCTTATCAGTTGCATCATTTGCAACTATTTTATCCCATTCCATACTGTTTTTTTTTTTTTTTTTTGTCTTTTTGTCTTTTCAGGGCTCTACCCACAGCATAGGAGCTTCCCACACTGGGGGTCTAATCAGAGCTGTTGCCTCTGGTCTACGCCAGAGCCACAGCAACGCCAGATCTGAGCTTCGTCTGCAAACTACACCACAGCTCATGGAAATGCCAGATCCTTGACTCACTGAGCAAGGGCAGGGATCAAACCCGCAACCTCATGGTTCCTAGTCAGATTCGTTTCCTCTGTGCCACGATGGGAACTCCTAGGTTGTCTTTTTAAGTTTTGGGCTTTTTAAATTTGAAGTTTGGTTATTCGCGTTGTTTGTATATTTTGGAGATTAAGCCTTTGTCAGTTGCATCATTTGCAACTAAATTTTCTCCTATTCTGTTGATTGTCTTTTTAAATTTGGGCTTTTTGAAGCATGAGCCACCTTGCAATAAACGCTGCAATAAACCTTTCTCTTCTCAGCCCTGCTGTTTAAGCATTGTTTTGCCTTACAGTGCTTTGGGCATATGAACTTGTGTTCAGTAACAATAGGAGTGCAAATATCTTTTTGAGATCCTGATTTCAGTTCTCTTGGATAAATACACAGAAGTGGGATTGCTGGGTCATACATGGTAGTTCTGTTTCTGATTTTTTTTTTTGAGAAACTTCTCTAATGGGGTGGGGGTAACACTTCCATACTGTTTTCCACAGTGGTTGCATCATTTAGGAGGTAGATATTATTAATACACAAAGGAAATCCCATTGCACTAACATGCCAGACACACTACCCCCACTAACTTCTGACATTTATGGATCCTTAGTAGATAAGGAATGTCAGTTAGCTACTTTACAATTAGCCAGGCAGTCCCAGACATCTCTTGGAATGGGGACGTTCTCATTTAGCATTCTTGTTCACCAGCACTTCCAACTAGCTGGCCTGGGAGCTGGAAATGTAGGGAGACAGTAGGCAGTTGGTCGCCCTCTCCCGTGTGACATGGGGAGAAGAGCAGAGAGAGAAGGAATAAAAGGCACAGAGAGATAAAGTGACTCAATTCATGCTTCTGGCTGGGTCTAGAATAGATGGGAGAGCCAAGAATAGAATTTTAAATGATCAAATGGTACACATTTATCTCATAGCAGCTGACCTCATGTTGCAGTGTCAGAGTCTTATTTTAAAATAAAGATTTCAGTCATTTCTTATTAATCTTTTTATTATGTATCATGTAGTGGTGGAGTCTGTAGAAATGAGATGATGTCATGTGAGTCAAAGAGGACCAGGATTTAACAGAAATGGATAAATGATTCCTGGCCAGGTATATGATTTTAATACCAGGTTGCCCTGGAGCAGATGTTATCAAAGAAGGGCCGTGGCTGTGGAGCAAAGTGGGGAACTACTGAGGGTCTCCTGTGAGACAGCACTTGGAGACCTGGGTGGGCTAGAGCTCACGGAGGCAGCGTAAAACTAGATGGTGCTTGGATTTAAAAAGCAGGTTGATATAGCAGGAAAGGACCCTTGAATGGGGCAGTGAGGGAACCTGTGAACTTGGGTTGGAATAAAGGCTTGACTTTGGAAGGTATATTGACAAACATCTGTCTAGAATAAAGGCAGTCGTAGAGAAGACATTTGACTCTTTAAGTCTCATGGCAGAGAGAATCAGACTCTGCACTGAAGGACCTAACACAATGCTTTGTGTGTAGTAGGCCTTCAGCATATATTGGCTCCTCAAAAGATGCTGGGTAGTAAAAATTGAATGGATCCAAATAACCACAGGGAAATTCTAGGAGAACATTTGTACAATGAGTAGAAGGATCTTTGCTGTAAGGTTGCTAATGGCCTCTTCATTATAAAAAATTGCATACACCATGTTTAAAGCAGGGGTGGGAGGCCCAGAGTTCCTCTGCATTGCTATTTGATGTTTGATTTTCCCCTCAGTGAACCCAAGAATCACTTTCTTGAAACTTTCATGGTTTCATGTCACACAAGTTTAAAAACCACTAGATTAAATGGTCTCTAAGGCCAGTTCTAACTCTGAGCCAATGATTTGTATTATTAGCAAATTTCTCCATAAATTATCTCATGTTTTGTGATGTCTGAGGTCTCTTTGGTTTACTTTAGCACCTGTGGTTTAGCATAGGTTAGGATGTCAGGGATGGATGTAAGGGCAGTTCTGTGACCTTTTCTAGCAGAAGAGTGTCCTTGGTCAGCAAATTCAGGGAGAACTATTCCTAGGAAGGTCTAGGCATGGATATGAACCAATTGACTTTATCCCAGAGGTCTTTGAGCAGAACTGTGGTAGATGGCAAACATGGCCGTGCTTATTCCCCTCCCCATACTTACAGTGTGACTTTGCAACTCCTTGTATCACGATGTGGAGTTCACTTCTTTACCCTTGGAGACTGAGAAGGCTCTGTAACTTAATTTGACCAGTGGATTGTGGTGGAAGTGACATGTGCCTGTTTTGAGCATTATCATCCATCATGTGACAACCCAGGCTAGCAAGCAGAGAATGGCAGTCATGTTGAGTAGAGACAAACCATCTCAGCTGAGGCCGTCCTCCATCAGTCAGTTCCCAGCTAACCTAGCTGCTGTCTGCAGAGGCATGAGGAATCTGAGACCAGAAGAACTGTCCTTCTGAGCCCAGTTCAGATTGTCAAAACAAAGAATCAGAGCTAAATAAATCGTTGTTTAAATCACTGCATTTTGGATAGTTCATTACATAGCAAATGTTAACAGATAAAACTCATAGAATGTACAACGCCAAGAGTAAACCCTAACATAAAATGTGTACTTTGGGTGATTATGATTTGTCATTGTTGGTTCACCAGTTGTAACAAATGTATCATTTTGGTGGAGGGTGTTAATAATCAGAGTCCATGTGTGAAGGTAGGGAGTATATGGGAAATCACTGTGCCTTCCTCTCAGTTTTGCCAGAAACCTAGAACTGATCTAAAAGAAGTCTCTCTTTAAAAGTTAACAGATATAAAGAGTTGATTAAGGACGTGACCAAGGAATCTCCAGAATCTGGGTGCAGTTGCCCTGGAGTCTCAGTGTGACCCTTTATGGCAGAGAGACTGCTATGTGCTCAGTAAACCGTTTCATTTTCTTCTTGGTCATACAGGAATACTAAATCTCCCAGCCTCCTTCCATATCACTACTTCTGGCCAAATGTAATGTGAGCAGAATAATGAGTATCATTTCTGGGCTGGAGTGATTGAGTGTGTAATATACTTGCCTCAAAGTCTTTCTTTACTTCATTTGCCAGTTGGATGAAAGCAGAGCGACATCAAAGACCACGATGGTAGAGCCATGAGATGGAATCAGATTGTTGGGAGAGAGTATGTCACTCTGACGTAAGTTATTTACGTTACTTTATGTTACTTGATGCTACAGAGAGTATCTTCATCTCTGACGTAAGTTATTTATGTTACTTGATGTTACTGAGATTTGGAATTGTTTGCTACAGCAGCTAGCATTGGTTACCCTGACCAATACCTAGTTAGAGACCCCTAAGAGCTCTGTGGGAATTTATTTTCAAGAGATTCAATTTATTTATTTTTTATTGTAAATACACTTAAAAATTAAGTAATACTTTCACATGCTTCGAATTAAAAACACGGTAAGATTTGGAACAAAAAATATTATCTTCTATGTATCCTCTAGCCATTGATTCTTTTCTTTCAAGGCAGTATTAGGTATTTCCCGTGTATCCTTCAGAAATGTTTTGTGCATATGCAAATGAGTGAATATATATTTCACATCTGTAATACATATACATATGTATATATATGTGTTTTGCAAATTGCAGCATGTTGTACATATTGTTTCCTTACTTAAAGAAAATTTAACACTAAACTTTCCTTATAATACATAAACAGCGCCCGCTTTTTCCCCAGCTGTGTACTGTTACATTGATGGACATATTATAAGTAATTTAATCACCTCCAAGTTGTTTACTGTTCAGCTTGTTTCCAATTTTTTGCTAATGTAAGCAATACCACAATAACACCATCCTTATACATATACTATTGCTTACAAAAGCGTGAGTTTGCATCAAAGAAAAATTACTAAAATTGAAATGAAATAGCATTATGCATGCGTGTTATTGAAGGTTTCCAAATTTCCTTCAGAGATTTTACAATTTATGCTTCTATCAGTTGTATATGAAAGTGCCTGTTTTTCTACAATTTCTCCAGCACAGTATGATAATCAGTGTTTTGATCTTTGATGAGCTGATAATGTCTCTATTATGAGTACATTGTGAATCTTTTCATATGTTTAAAAGTTGTTGGTTTTCCTTTTGGTGAACTGTCCTTGTCATTTGCCCATTTTTCTAAGCTATTGGGTTGTTGGTCTTTTTCTGTTACTTTGAGTCACAGGAATAGATGAGGTTCGCGTTGGGAAGTAGAGGGAGTCTGCTTTTTACTACCCTCAACTGAGCATATGGCTCATAGAACCTAGACGGGAAAGTAACCATTGCCAGTCCATCTGGTCATGAGGAGAACAAAGGAAACTCTAGCTTTGTTCAAGGTCGTATACATACGGCCTACTATGAGGGCCAGCTCACAAGAAGTGCTTAATAAATATTTACTGAATTTCTAATTAGCAAGTGAATGATTGCCAAATGCTGGAGCTTAGAATTTCTGGGGTTTTTTTTTGTTTGTTTGTTTGTTTTGTTTGTTTGTTTGTTTTCCCTGGATGCTGTATTCCTTCCAGAACTTGGTTTCTGCCCCTACAGATGGTTTCGTGGTGGGGTCTTGGGTGTTGGTATAGTGAGCACTAAGTGTTCTTCTGCTTCATCAGCTGGAGGAGAATGCCAGAGGATGCTTAAGGAAGCACCTCCAGGGCCAAGAAGGCCCATGTGGGTTCTGTATGCACAGCTCCAGGCACCTGGTGTGCTACAGGCCCTTAAGTGCTATCTGTAGAATGGATACACAAATTTAAGTGATGGAAAGAAAAGCATCTGGAGTAAGTAAGTTTTGAGGGAAAGGGAACAAATCGGTATTTGCTAGCACCTTCTGTTATCAAACAAAACTCAGATCTGCTTGCTCATGTGCAGTAAAGCCAATCTGTTGAAACCAGGTTGTGGTGAAGGGAAGTGCGGCATTTATGGCAGGATGCCAAACAAGGAATCCAAGTAGCTAGTGTTCAGAAGACCCGAACTCCCCGAAGGCTTTCAGGGAAAGGTTTTTAAAGACATGGTGAGGGAAGTGGGTTTCTGGGTCTGTGACCAGCTCTTAGATGTTCTTCTCATTGGCTGGTGGTGAGGTAATTGGGAATCCACATGGGGAGTCAATCATCACCTTCTGGTTCCAACCTGTCTGGTGGTCTGCGTGCTTGTGATCAGCATACAGTTAACTTCTTCCACTTGGTGGGGGTTTCAGTATCTGTATTACAGCCCAAAGGATATGGCTCAGAATATTATCTGTAGTGCTTGAGGAGGAACTAAAGGTCTTTGATTTTGTTTAATGGCTAAACTATTATAATTTTGTATTGCTTGACTGTTTTCCTTTCTTTTTGCATTTTCTCACTTCTCTGATCAAATTTACTTTTTGGAACTCAGGGAAGCCCTAAGGAGGCTAAAGTTTTTCTACAGACAAGAGGCAGATAGAGGACACAGGGAGGAGGTCTGTTCCAGGAATGTCCTGAAGGGAATTAATAGGTATTTGCTCAGCACTTACAAGGAACAAGGAGCTTTGTTGTCATTACTTCATTTAATCTTCATGGCAATCCTCTTAGTATTCTCATTAGAAAGGCAAGAAAGCTTAGGCAGAGAGTAGCTGAATGACTCTTCCACAGTCATATGGATGGTGAGTGCTTTAGCCAGCTGCAAGTGTTGGTCTCAGGGATGTGAAAGCCCTTGTACTTTTTTGAGACACCAGTTTGCTTGCAATTATATACTCTTTTTGCATTCTGTAAGGCCAGTCCTATAGATGAGGATCTTTACTTCTTTCAGTCAGGACGCCCGTCCCCTCCCCGGGGCAGCAGTGCCACACTGGGATAAGGGCAGTGGAGACACAAGGAAACCTTAGCCTTCCCCTTCTCCTTACCTAGACTTCTTCCGTGGAGTTGCTGGAGAGCCTCTCAGTTCTGAACAGCAGCATTTCTGTTACCACATGTTATCAGCATCAGGTCTCCCCAGGACAGAGTACTTATTGGAATCTTTCAGAAACCCACGTATCAAGCGTTCTGCACCAAGAGGTCCCAGGTCTCTGGAAACAAGGCCCTTTCCATCAGCCTGAGATGGAATTAACTTTCCGTGGGACCCCGTGGAGCCTTGATGAACCAACCACAATTGGTTCCACATTGCATTTCCATGAGCTTTATTTTGTTTTTCCTCCAAATCTTGTGGCTGTTGAATTAGGCACCAGCTCTACAAGTTGCTTAGAAACTGCTTTGTGTCAGCAGGCTCATCCAGGTCCCCATGTGCAGGCAAAGTGATAAGCACCACTATTTATTTTTTTTTAAATACAGACATATAATTAAGAAAAATATTCTGATGTCTCTAAAGTCTGGCTGGCAATGAACAGCCAGTGAGAAAGGCCTCAAGGTGGAACATAGCTGGGGATTTCAGTGAGAAAATGAACAGATAAGACCCGCATTTACTCCTCTCTCTGTACACTTAGGGTCAGTGCTAATTTTAAGTGGCTCACTTTTTTCAACTCAGTTCTTTGGCTCCGCCCAACCCTTCAGAGTTAAAGATGTTACTTAAGGGGTAGACACTTCCAACTCCATGTCTTACTATTCTGAATGCGACAAAGGAAGAGAAAAGAGGATGCAGATGGCCATGGACATCTGTTATGCTTGTTGGCCCAGCTCTATGTCCCCTTCTTCTGCTAACGGCACTTTGATTTTTGGATTGAGACACTACTGCTCCTTTATTCAAGGCCACAAAGTTTGTGAGGGTAACTCCACCTAGCACCAGGGAGAGACACAAGACCCAGGTCTGGCCTGGGGTGATGGTTCAGGGCTGGAACATGACCCTGGGAGCATCAGTCCTGGGGCTTGGTTGTAACTCTGGGCAAAGTGGCATTTTCTTTGTACTGGAGTCCCAAGCCCTGTAGGGACCTGGTTCTGCTGGTGGTCACCCTTGTAGCTGCATGGGGGAGACCTGCTGAGAATAAAGCCAAAATAGGATGAAGTTAGGAGATGGAGGTCTCATTGTTGGAACCATTAGATCTGGCCTCTTTAGTAAAGTGAGTCCATAAATATCTTCTCTCTTCCTTTGTTTTTGCTCTAGCCAGTTTGACTTGGGCTTTTGTCAGTGTCAACCAAAATAGTCCTAGAAAACAACTGTGCCAGTCCCTCACTCCTGCCATCAGAGATCTGTTTCCCACCTTCTGAATAGAGCCAGGACGGAGGACCTTGCCTTGTGGGGGGGTCCCATGAAGGTCTTGATGCTTATTGGTGCAGGTATTTCTCCTCCATAGGAACAGTGGGTAAAGGGGAGTTGGATGTGTGCTCAACAACCAGGAGCAGAGGAAGAAGTCTCGGAGCTCTGATGTCAGTAGAAATGTGTATTACAGTGCCAGGATATGGTGGCCAAAGAGAAACATCTGATGTGGGCTCTTGACTCTAGGAACTTTGGTTGTGAGAAGGTGATGGATGCATGTGTAGGTGAAGCTAAAGGTCCAGGCCGACAAGGCAGACCTTGTGGGGAGACCTAGACAGTCAGGGCTGCAGGAGCTCATGAGGGGTCGAGCTGCTGGTGGAGAGGCAGGCTTCCTAAAGCTGTAGGGTCAGGGGTTAGAGTGGGCAGTGGCGAGAAGGCAGAGGGACAGGGTCAGCAAAACTCTGACAGCCTCCATTTCTGGGTGAGAGGGTCCTCCTGTTGTCCTCCAGCCCCCTCCTTCACACATTGCTTCCCTTTCTCCATCCCCCCAAACTCTCATGGAGCAGGGGAGGGTATGGCTGTGAGGAATCCTTCCGTCTGCTCCTCCACCCCTGGGGGTCCAGCACAAGATGAGTGGGCTTTGAATTACATCAGGGCAGAAGTAGGTTAGACCGAAGGAAGAACCAAGCAGGACTCCTGGAAGGGCCCACGTTGGTTGCCATGGCAACATGCTAACTCTTTCCCTGGAGGAATTTTAAAATAGGTCATACGTTCCTTTTTATCGGAGGTTGGGAGTCCTGCCAGGAACGATGATGGGACCTGCAAAGGACTCAGCATGAGAGGTCAAATTCTGTCAAATCACAGATTTCATTTATAGAAATCTGGACAAAAGGACAACTCTCTCTTTTATCGGCAGGGCTGCTCTCATGGGTGACCTGTTTGCACAGTCTGGGAAGCAGATGTGCTGGTCCGAGGAGCCTGTGTGATTATGGTTTCTTGACATGCCTCCTTTGGAAGTTGAAGCTCTTGAGTGTCACCTGAGTGTATCCACCCTTCCTTCACTTTGTGTCTTTTCTTCCAATACTGGCGTGAGGTCCCTTCAAGCATCCCTCCTTACTGCTTCCTTAGAGCTCTGGATTCAGGTTGAACTCTCTGATCTGCCTCTTAGTAACCAGGAGATGCAGTTAGACTACTGAAACTTTTGGAGCCTTGGTTCTTAATCTGTAAAAATTAGGGAGCAAGTCACTTACCTGGACACACTGGGCAGAGGAAGAGGTGAAACAGTGCTGAGAAATGGCCCAGCCCTGTATATGGTTCAGAGCAGACATGCAGACAGCATCAGTTTCCTTTTCAAATATTGTTTTCATCTCTTTTAGCAGGAATTAATGAATTTAGGGCAGTCACACCTCTTGAGAATTTGGTCCCAACTCAGTGTCCCTTAGGCAGAGATGTCTTCCTGGAAGCCCCACCTCATGCAAATCTCACATCGTGCTCTCTCTTTATTCTCCTTTCTAATTTGCACTTACATATTTATGATCATTTGCTGAGTGTCTGCCTCTGCGATAAGATTGGGAAGGCAGGGACCTTGTCTGCTGTGTTCTCCACTGTATCCCCGGTGCCTGGCATACGGTCAAGTTTCAATAAATGTTTGTTGAATGAACGAATGATCAGAAACCTTGCTTGGTAGTTGCATATGTCTTTGCTTAATAAGACACAGGGGAAATGAAGACATCACTTGCTAATAAATGTGATTTCTCTGGGAGGAAAATCTTTACAAACATGAGCCCATGTGATGTATAGAAATAATTAAATGGGCCCTTGGTGGTGGAAAAGTGAGTAACTCCTGGAGTTACATGGTCTGGTTGAATTTTGCTTTAGTTTGCTCTGGTTTAATGCAGCAGCCTTCATCATCTGCATCTGCTGCTTCCACCTGCTGAATTCCATGGACTAGATCACATTTGTGTTGCTTTAGATTCTTGGCAGGAGTAATTTTGGCTCAAAATATATCCCTAATTGTTTGCCCCTCAAATACCTGTCAATGTATTTCTTTCTTCCTATAGGCCGTGGGTAGGGTTGTCCCTGTGCCATCTTGCTTATGCTTCCTCCAGGCTGGGCGCAATAATAGCTGCCTCACAGCCTCAGTGCATGCACGTGTGTGCCCAGGATTGTAAGCATGTGTGAAGGCACTGAGCAGACATGGCTAGGAGGGGGATCCCCTGGGGGAATTAAGAAACTACTCCAGTGGAAATGAGGGCTGGAACTGGAGTCAGGTGGGTCAAAAAGAAAATGCACTGGTTATCGAAGGGCCCTCTTGCCGTTAAATAGATGATTAAATAGAAAATGTCAGAGGGGATCAAGGCAACACTGATGAGAGAATCAGGGATGGGGTTGGGGAAAGATTGTGACTCATGGAGGCTCAGGGTAAGTGGGGTCTCCGCCTCGTTCCTGTGGCGCACTCTTCATCATTCCAACTGGAGATAAGCTTCATCTCCACAAACCACATCAAAGTCCCCTTTATTTCAGCAGGACAGTCACAGGGGTTCCTGGGAAAGGTTTGCTGGGTAAATGATGCCTGGTAACTCTCCCAGAATTCCTTCTGCAGTGGAGAAAGGGATGGTGTTAGAGATGAATAACTAGTCGCTCTTCCCTTCTACAGGAGATGTCAAACTGGAGAGGTTGTCCAGCTAGAGACAGCCTTTCTCACCCTGCCTTGTACTTGGTTGTAGTCATGTGACTTCTTCTCACCAATAGAACATGAGAGGAAGTGATATGTATTGCTGCTGAGCCAAGAATTTTCATAAAAGAAGCTTGTGAGCCTTCTCTGCACTTGTTCCCTTTCTACCATTTGGATATGAGTTTATCAGGAAATGAGGAGGGTGGAAACCAGAGGGAAAGTTGCTGGTGTCTGAATGACCATCTGGGAGGGAGCTGCCTGTACACTTGAACACCCTCCCAGGTATATGAGTAAGACGTAAACTTTTACCATGTTGAAACATTACCTGTGTGGATCTCTTTATCATACAGCTTGGTCTACAGTGAATAATACAGAATACGCTCAGTCTGAGCCAGTGGAGTAGCAGGGCAGAGAAGATGTTTTTTTTTTTTAATTTCTTGTATGTTCTTCTAGAATTTAATATAAGTATAATTTTTTTCTTTTTTCGTTTTTTTTTCTTTCCTTCTCTCTTTTTCTTTTTTGGGCTGCACCCACTGCATATGGAAGTTCCCAGGCTAGGGGCTGAATCAGAGATGTGGTTGCCGACCTACACCACAGTCACAGCAATGCTAGATCAAGCCGCTGTGACCTATACCACAGCTCATGGCAACGCCTGATCTTTAACCCACTGAGTGGGGCTAGGGATCGAACCTGCATCCTTGTGGATATTAGTCCAGTTCGTTAACCACTGAGCCACGGTGGAAACTCCTAAATATAATTCTATTTGTATTCACACAAATATATATAAATATATTTAAATACAAATACAAGCATATATATGCAGCCTGCTTCACTTTATATTTTTGTTTGACAGTAAACCTTAGACAGCTTTGCATATCCATACATATCAGTACATGGCCTCTTCATCTTTTTTCTCAGCTACGTAGTATTCCGTTAAATAGTGTTACCGTAATTTAACCAGTTGCTTCTTGATGGATGCTTGAGTTGTCTCCACTCTTGTTACAAACAGTGCAGCAAAGAATAATCTTTTCATGAGTGCAGGAATATCAGTAGGATACATTTCTGAAGTGGGATTATTTTGTCAAGTGGTAAATGCATTTACAGTTTTCATGGATATTTGCTCCTGGTCTTTGCATCTGGTTTCTTGGGAGGGTCCAAGACACATTCAGACTAGTGCTTAGGAATTCATTTCTCTAGAGCCTCCTGCTACCAGTCAAAGCATTCACTTAAACAGAGAGCACATGACCAGAGCTCAATCTTAGTGCAGTATCTTAGAACACCCCAAAGTAGGAGTTATCGTATTTCCAGATTCCTTAAGTCTTGCCAGCCAGAGGTGGTGTATCTACTCTCTTCTCTTGAGCATGGTGCTCATGAGAACTTTGAAATCTGAATTGTCCTTCCCCATCTGTCAGAGACTCTCTGACTGCCACAGGTTGGTGGTGACACTCAAGGGAAGTGATGTATGACAGAGCTGCAGAAACTGTGTGGTTCAGAACTGGGTCTCTGGACTCAAGCCATTTGGGTTTGGATTTCTGACTTCGTCTTGTCTTAACTTTATGACCTTGGGCAGGTGTTTAACCCCTTGGAAAGACCTTAGTTTCCTCAGCTGTAGCATGGGAAACATGATAACAGAGTTGTGAGTATCACAGAAGATAATGTAGGTGGAACATTTAACACAGTGAATGGTACAAAATACTCAAGGTAAACATAAGCATTAAATGATCTGCTTGAGTCAGCAAGTGTTATCTGTTCTTTTAATTGGTGTTACACCAGTTCTTGATGGATGCTCAAGTTGTCCCCACTCAAACTTTGGTTGAATGATGCAAACTTTGGTTAAATGATGTTTATAGGACACCTGAAGTGCCTAGTTTTTTTTGTCACATTTATTCCTCTGATCAACTCTTCTTGATAACAGACTGATCTAGGGCAGTATTGGTATATTTCAAGTGAAGGCTTTTGGTTTAAGGATCATCAGTTCAAGCATGAAATAAACTCATAACCCAAAAGGATGATAAATTCATAAACAAATGCTCCTTCCCTCTTTTAAGGTGTTCTAAACCAAGTGACATTTATGCTGTGTCAGTGCAGCACAGAGGAAAGTGGAGAGCCAAACAGCCTTTTAGCATACCTGCTCCTTTAGGCTGATGGACTTTATAGATTGGCATTCATGATGGATAATCTGGCTCTTGTTATGGTTCTGTGGCCATGTTATTTTTACAGAGTAGCTATAACATTAGGTTCTAATCGAAGACCATATTTTTATCCTGATAATTTAACAGCGTGCTAGAAGTATAGCATTGCTCAATAAGCATTTATCAAATGAATAAATGAATGAATGAATACATGAGCCAATGGAGAAAGACCATTGGTGAGTAAGAAATAGAGTGCAGAAGTAAATTTATGCTTTTGGAGAGTTTCGGTTTTCATTCTACTGTTGACTCTACTTCATAGGTCATCATTTCCTCTGACCAAGAGTTGTTGTTGTTTTTTTTTTTTTGTGGCCTCATCCATGGCGTATGGAAGGATGTTCCTGGGCCAGGGATTGAATCTGAACTGCAGCTGCAACCAACTCTGCAGCTGTGGCAATGCTAGATCCTTTAACCCACTGTGCCAGGCCGGGGATTGAACCCACGCCTCTGCAGCCAACTAAGCTGATGCATTTGGATCCTTAACTCACTGTGCCATAGCAGGAACTCCAAGAGTTGTCTTTATTCAATAATCACTATGTAGTGAGTGCTTACTTTGAGAAGACCTGTGCTAGGGGCTGGTGGGCATACAGGGGTCATTGGTTCTGTGTGTCATTGATTGAATTTAGATTAGAGAACTTTTTCACCTGGTAGGGATTGAGATGTCCTAAACTGTTAGACTCTGTACTGACTTTGCACCAGAATCCTTACTGACTTTAGAAAATGAAGCTTTGAATATTTTCTGCCTGTTATGATTCTGGTAGGAGAGTCACTACCAAAGAGAAATGATAATGAAACACAGGAAGTCTGACCAATAACGCAGGCCTGAGTCTGACCTCAAGCATCCCAGTGCTGTCAGACATCCCACATCATGGGTCAGAAGGGGCCAGGAGGGGAGTCTGTGAACAAGGCTGGTGCTCCAAGGCCTCCCCCAGTTCCAGTGGCCTCTGCCCTGACGCTAAGTCCTAGCCCTACTTCCTGCTATTACGTTGTCAACAGCTAAATGCAGCCCAGCTCAATCCTTTTGAAGGCAGTGACCCACTCACCTTTGCAAAGAAGACATGAGTGTGTTCTCAGCTTCCAACTGCTTTCCGCCCTTGGCCACCCAGCAGGACGTGGCAAATTGGATCTGAGCACACATGTTGTAGCGTGACCTACTGCAACTGTAGCCTGAAGTGACCTTCCTAGTTCATAACTGTGATGCTTTCTGTTTAAATGTTATCTGTAAGGACAGAGTCTCTTTTACTTTTATCATTTATTTGTTTATTTTTATTGTTCTTAGGTCAGGAAATGCATAAAACCAAACTGCTTGATTGGTAAAAATCCTGATTTAGGGTAAAGATGACCAATTAAAGACTACCTCACCCCACCGCTTTGAGCAGCGGGCACTTTTTCATAACAGTAGGGAAAGGAACAGGTGGAAAGCTATGGAGAATTTTACCAACACCCATACGCAAATGTCCCAGTGGCACAGGGAAGTGAGAATTGCCTCTTACGGAGAATTGCCTGTGTCAGCCACCATGCTGTGTACTTTATCTCTGTAAACTTAGTTCTTACAATAGCCTTCAAAAAAAGGGCCATTTTTTCTTTTTTATAGTTGAAGAAACCAAGACTCAGAGACACTGACTCATAACAGGCCACCCCAGTGAGCAATGAGAGGGTGTTGATTCCTTCATGGGGTCTATCATCCAAAGCAGATCCTGAAGACTGTGGGCCAGATCTGGCTTTGCTTGGTATACGGTGTTTAAAAATAACCCAAGTTAAGCTGCTATATCCCAAAGCTGGGAAATTTCACATAAAAATCTAGGCTTTGGGCTTCTCTTGAAGAACACCTGGTCAGGGTGGACTGCATACCTGTATGATAGAATTGGCTGAGTGGAAGGTTCCAGATTGGGGGAGCCTTCCTGGGATCCTCACATCCCTTATTTGGCCCGATTTATTCATTATATACTCTCTGGGACCCTCACCCATTAGAGTTTGATATCCTTGTTCTAGGTTTCTCTGTGGGTTATGGTGAAGAGTGTTGCATAGGGTGGGAATGGTGGAGGAGAAGGTAGGTGTGCGGGGGATGAAGGGTAATGAGGCAGAAGACATATTCTGGAATATTCTGGAGCACACTCAACAATTTTAATAAGCTGAGTTAACCGTTTTGAGTTTGGATAGCTTGAGATCAGAGGAAGGAGCTGTACTAGTTGATCTCTGAATTTCCATCTAGTTATCAGCTTCTCTCTTGGTTTTGCCTCACCTGTAAAACCATATACTTCCCTTACCGTGAGAGGGTTTGTCTTAATTCCCTAATTCAAGTGCAAAAGGGAACAAATTCAAGTGCTTTGAAGGAAGAATTTCACTTTCAGCCAATTTGTTCAATATCTTGAGGCCCTGTTGACTCACTGGGCCACATTAGAAGATTAACAGCCTACTTAGAATTGCTGCTGTGGTACGGGTTTGAGATGCTCAGATGCTACAACACTTGTGCACATCCAGTGAGTGGATGCACCTTAGGGTTCCAGCGTGTTTCTTCTGCAACATGGCGGCAAGAACTTTGTACAGCACACTGTCTATCCTCTTCCTTTCTCACAGACTCCTGATTCTGCCACCTTCTGATTGTTGTGAAAGAATCAGCCCATCTTTTGATCCTTGTACCATGCCAGAAGAACATATTTGTGGAGCACTTTGATGAGAAGGAAGCCTTTTATGTTTACTGGGTATTAGCAAGGCCATGGCAAAAATTTTGTTATGGCTGTATGACACCTAATATAGTAGGTGCGTATAGTGGTTGCTGAATTCATGAGCTTGAACATTTTATCTTTATTTTTAAATATAGTTAATTTATAATGTTGTGCCAATTTCTGCTGTACAGCAAAGTAACACAGCCATGCATAAATGTACATTCTTTTCCTCATGTTATCTTCCATCACATTCTATCCCAAGAGATTGGATATAGTTCCCTGTGCTATACAGTAGGACATGAGCTTGAGCACTTTAGACATATTTTTCAGCTAAACCCCCTCATTTATTTTAATGTGCATTATTTTTATATCAGTTCTCTACTTCCAGTGCTCATCCTGAACTGTCTGGTTGATTATTTTTTCCCCAGTCCAAGCATGGATCTTTATCTTCACTCATATTAATCTGTTACATGTTATATTTACCGTATTTCTAGTTACTAGGGTTCTTTGACCACTGATTCTTTCACTTTACTCTCGCTGATTCTCTCGTCTTTACATTCTCCAGTTTTCCTTAGGACATCACCTCTGTCCTCATTTAAGGCGTTGGCACAGTTCTTAGCCAGGAGTGAAGAATCTTGGCAAGGAGTTCCCTGGTGGTCTAGTGCTTAGGATTTGGCACTTTCACTGCTGTGGCCTGTATTCAGTCCCTGGTCTGGGAACTGAGATCCTACGTCAGGTCATTGCACTTTGTAGCCCCCCCTCAAAAAAAAAAAATCTCAGCAGGAAATCACATGACCTGTGCTGCTACTTCCTTTTATCTTGGAGTTGTTGGATAGCAAGGGACAGAAAACTGCTCAAATTAGCTTATGAAAAGGAGGGCTTATTTTAAGTACTCTAGGAAATTTTATACACTCTGATTTCTCTCTGCCATTTGGGTTCTCATGGTTTCCAGTTTTTGCTATGGCAGCTGCTACAGTTGCCAGCCATGCAGACTGGAGTTCTGTCTATTCACCGAGGCTTACAGCATCATGGCTGCACTCAGGAGGTTCTCTCAGACCCCAAGATCACTTGGCCTTCTAGCTCAGCTCCCTATGTTCATATATCCTTGGGATGTTACCCAGTTTAGTACCAGTATCCACATCTATTTCAGCCATCTGTGGCCAAAAGCACAATCATGTAGTGGGCTGCCTGTACAAGATTGTGCGTGGGAGAGTTTCTCCATGTTGGAGTATAATAGAGAAGAAAATGATTGCACTTATCTAGGTTTCCTCCAAAGGCCAAAAAATGCCTCTGTAGTCAGGAGGGCATTCATGGGGTAGATTTTGGAGACATCAACATTTCAAGGCCTCACAGCCTTCTAAGTAGGCCTGCTGTCTGGTTCCATAGAAGACAGAACTTCATTCATTCAAATGTCTGTTGGGAAGGCATTTGTTTGTTCATTACTGGAGAAAGCCAACAATTTCCTATTGTCCCATTATGACTTAATTAGAGTATTAATCCGCTATGCTTTGTACAATTTTGGCTAAAAAATCACCATGCAATATACTAAAATTCCTAGGAACAGAGCCAATATAATTTTTATTAGATTTTTGCCCCAGGTTAGCACTAGGGACTTATTACTGTGTGTCTCATGCAGCTATTATTATTATAAATGTGCATATTGTACAAATTAAAATCATATTTCATTCAGGTAAAAACCACTCTGTTTGCTCAAGTCCTAGTGACTATGTCTCTGTTCCTGAGGGAATTCTGTTTAGATGCCTCTAATGGTAGATCTAGCAAGAAGTTGTCTCTGAACAATGAGCCACTTACCACTTCTGGAAGGGTAGTGTTTACCCCCGGCATCAAGGGCTGCACTGAGGACTTAGAGGAGGAATAGTTGATGGCATTGCTTCTGCCTGTGTTCCTGGTGATCTGTCAACAGTGCAAGTGCAGCCAAGGTGCCAGGCTGTATCAGGGAGTCTGAAGGGTCAAGTGTCCTCTGATCATTCAGTCCAGAATGGACTCTGATGAAGGACAAATTAACCCCATCCAGAAAAACCCTGATACAGTGTAACTCAACCCCTCTTGGCCTCAGTTTCTTCCATGTAAAAATGAAAGGGCATTGATTTAGGCTGGGCTCAAATCCAACTCTGCCATTCCAGCTACAGCCCTTGGGCTAACCCCTTCCTGGCTCTGAACCACACCCCCTCTCACTGGGTTCTGAGCAGCAAGTGGGAAGATGTAATCAAAAGAGCACATGGAAGTTACACACCAAAAGCCATATGGAGGTGATTCTTGCAGAGTGTTGATTCAGACTCTCTCCAGTCTCTGTACTTTTGGCATCACCGTTTTGTGGTTCTAGACTTAGTTCTGGAACCAGACAGCTGTGTTGAATCTCAGTTCTGCTAATTACTAACAGTAGGAATGAGGTGTTTCCTGACCTGGGAGCTTGTTTCACAGGTGTAGTCAGTGTGTAAAAACTCATGGATCTGTGGGCACTTTCTCTGTCTGTGTCACACCCTCGGAACAGTGTCTTATTTTTATTTATTTATTTATTTATTTATTTATTTATTTATTTATTTATTTAACTTAACGGATTTTATTTCAATTATAGGTGTACAAAAATCATGACAAGTCAATTTGATAGATTTTGTATCCCAAACCCACAGTGCATCCCCCCACCCCCCAGATTGTCTTATTTGAAAAACCAAGGTTTTCCAAAGTCTGTGAGTCATTGTCCATTCTGCAAAGAAGTTCATTGTGTCTTTTTAGTTCCCACATGTAAGCAGTAGCATTGGGTGTGTTGCTGTCTAATTGTATGACTGGTTTCACTTCACATGATGATTTCTAGGTCCATCCATGTTGCTATAAATGTTTTTATTTTGTTCCTTTTAATGGCTGAGTAATATTCCATTGTGTGTATGTACAATATCTTCCCTATCCACTCCTCTGTCGATGGGCATTTAGGTTGTTTCCATGACCTGGCTATTGCATAGAGTGCTGCAATGAACACTGGAGTACATGTGTCTTTTCGAGTCATGGTTTCTGCTGGATAGATGCCCAGGAGTGGGATTGCTGGATCAAATGGTAATTCTATTTTTATTTTTCTGAAGAATCTCCATACTGTTTTCCACAGTGGCTGCACCAATTTGCATTCCCACCAACAGTGTAATAGGGATCCTTTTTCTCCACACCCTCTCCAGCACTTAATGTTTGTAGACTTTTTGATGATGGCCATTCTGGCCAGTGTAAGGTGGTACCTCATAGTGGTTTTGATTTGCATTTCTCTAATGAGGAGCAATGTTGAACATCTTTTCATGTGTTTATTTGCCATCTGTGTGTCTTCTTTGGAGAACTGTCTGCCTAGATCCTCTGCCCATTTTTGGATGGGGTTGTTTGTTTCTTTGGTATTGAGCTCTAGGAGGTGATTGTAAATATTGGAGATGAATCCCTTGTCTGTCAATTCATTTGCAAATATTTTCTCCCATTCTGTGGGTTGTCGTTTCATTTTGTTTAGGGTTTCCTTTGCTGTGCAGAAAGTTTGAAGTTTAATTAATTCCCATTTATTTTTCTTTTTATTTTCATTACTCTGACTGATGGATCTGAGAAGATGTTGCTATCATTTATGTTAGAGAGTGTTTGGCCTATGTTTTCCTCTAAGAGTTTTGTAGTATCTGGTCTTATATCTAGATCTTTAATCCATTTTGAGTTTATTTTTGTGTGTGGTGTTAGGAAGTGTTCTAATTTCATTTTTTTCCACGTGGCTGTCCAGGTTTCCCAGCACCACTTATTGAAGAGGCTGTCTTTTGTCCAGTGTATATTCTTGCCTCCTTTGTCATAGATTAGTTGACCGTAGGTGCATGGGTTTAATTCTGGGCTTTCTATCCTGTTCCACTGATGTATATTTCTGTCTTTGTGCCAGTCCCATACAGTTTTGATGACTGTAGCTTTGTAGTAGAGTCTGAAGTCAGGGAGCCTGATTCTTCCAGCTCCATTTTTCTTTTTCAGGGTGTTTTTGGCTATTTTGTGTCTTTTGTGCTTGCAAAAAAACTTTAAAATATTTTGTTCTAGGTCTGTGAGAAATGTCCTTGGTAATTTGATAGGGATTGTATTGAATCTGTAGATTGCCTTGGGTAGTATAGTCATTTTGATAATATTGACTCTTCCAATCCAAGAGCATGGTATGTCTTTCCATCTGTTTTGTGTCCTCTTCAATTTCTTTCATCAGTGTCTTATAGATTTCAGAGTACAGGTCTTTTGTATCTTTAGGTAGCTTTGTCCCTAAGTATTTGATTCTTTTTGATGCAAATGTAAACGGGATTGCTTCCCTAATTTCTCTTTCTGATCTTTCATTGTTAGCATATAGAAATGCAGATGATTTCTGTGTATTAATTTTGTTCCTGCGACTTTGCTGGATTCATTGATGAGCTCTAACAGTTTTCTAGTAGAGTCTTTAGGATTCTCTAGGTATAGTATCAAGTCATCTGCAAACAGTGATAGCTTGACTTCAAGTCATCTGCAAACAGTGATAGCTTGACTTCTTCCTTTCCAATTTGGAGTCCTTTTATTTCTTTTTCTTCTCTGATTGCTCTGACTAGGACTTCCAAAACTATGTTGAATAGCAGTGGTGAGAGTGGACATCCCTGTCTTGTTCCTGATCTCAGTGGGAATTCTTTCAGCTTTTCACCATTGAGAATGATGTTAGCTCTAGGTTTGTCATAGATGGCCTTTATTACATTGAGGTAGGTTCTCTCTATGCCCACTTTCTAGAAGTTTTTTTTTTTTTTAATCAGAAATGGGTGTTGGCGGTGGAATACTATTCAGCCATAAAGAAGGATAAAATAATGTCATTCGCAGCAACATGGATGGAATTAGAAACCCTCATACTGAGTGAAGCAAGTCAGAAGGAGAAAGACAGATGTCATATGAAATCTCTTATAACCGGAGTCTAAAACACTGCACAAATGAACATCTCAACAGAAAAGAAAATCACAAACTTGGGGAACAGACTTGTGGTTGCCAAGGGGGTGGTGAGGGGTGGGGGAGGGGTTGGGAGGGAATGGGGATAACTAGTGCTTTAATGATGGAAAAGCAAGGAGATCCAACTGTATTGCACGGGGAACTATATCTAATCACATGTGACAAATCCATATATGTACATGTAACCGGGTTACCACGCAGTGCAGTTGAAAAATCTGACAGAAATCTGTAAACCAGCTATAATGCAAAAAAATAAATTATAAAAAAAAAAGAAATGGGTGTTGGATTTTGTCAAAGGCCTTCTCTGCATCTATTGAGAGGATCATATGATTTTTATTCTTCAGTTTGTTAATGTGGTATACCACACTGATTTGTGGATACTGAAGAATCCTTGCTTCACAGGGACAAATCCCACTTGATCATCTTGTATGATCCTTTTAATGTATTGTTGGATTCGGCTGGCTAGTATTTTGTTGAGGATTTTTACATCTATGTTCATCAATGAAATTGGCCTGTAATTTTCTTTTGTTGTGGTATCTTTGTCTGTTTTGGTATCAGGGTGATGGTTGCCTCATAGGTTGAGTTTGGGAGAGTCCCTTCCTCTGCAATTTTTTGGAATAGTTTCAGAAGGATAGGTATTAGCTCTGCTCTAAATGTTTGATAGAATTCACCTGTGAAGCCATCTGGTCCTGGACTTTTGTTTGTTGGAAGTTTTTTAATCACAGTAGAACTTATGATTGGTCCATTCATATTTTCTATTTCATCTTGGTTTACTCTTGGAAGATTGTACTTTTCTAAGAATGTGTCCATTCTTCTAGGTTTTCCATTTTATTGGCATATAGTTGCATATAGTAGTCTCTTATGATCCTTTGTATTTCTGTGATGTCTGTTGTTACTTCTTCTTTTTCATTTCTAATTTTACTGATTTGTGTCTTCTCTCTTTTTTTCTTGATAAGTTTGGCTAAGGGTTTACCAGTTTTTTGATCTTTTCCAAGAACCAGCTTTGAGTTTCATTGATCTTTTCTATGGTTTTCTTTGTTTCTATTTCATTGATTTCTGCTCTGATCTTTGTGATTTCTTTTCTTCTACTAACTTTAGGTCTTGTCTTTTGTTCCCTCTCTAGCTGCTTTAGATGTAAAGTTAGGTTGCTTATTTGAGCTTTTTCTTGTTTCCTGAGGTAGGCTTGCATTGCTATAAACTTCCCTCTTAGAACTGCTTTTGCTGCATCCCAGAGGTTTTGGAGTGTTGTTATCTTTGTTGTCATTTGCTTCCAGGTATTTTTTATTTCCTCTTTGATTTCTTCAGTGATCCATTGGTTGTTAGTAGCATGTTGTTTAGTCTCCACGTGTTCATGTTTTTTGCAGTTTCTTTCTTGTAGTTGATTTCCAGTCAAATAGTGTTGTGGTCAGAAAAGATGCTTGATATGATTTCAATTTCTTGAAATTGACCTTGATTTGTAGCCCAGGATGTGATCAATCTTAGAGAATGTTGCATGCGCACTTGAGAAGAATGTATTCTGTTGCTTTTGGATGGAATGTCCTATAAATATTAAGTCCATCTGATCTAATGCTTTGTTCAGGACCTGTGCTTCCTTATTGATTTTCTGTCTGGCTGATCTATCTATTTCTGTAAGTGGGGTGATTGTGTTATTGTCGATTTCTCCCACTGTGATTGTGTTATTGTCAATTTCTCCCTTTAAGGTTGTTAGCAGTTGTCTTATATATTGTGGTGATCCTATGTTGGGTGCATAGATATTTAAAATTGTTCTATCTTCTTCTTGGATTGATCCTTTGATCATTATGTAGTGCTCTTCCTTGTCTCTTAAAATGTTCTTCATTTTAAAGTCTATTTTGTCTGATAAGAGTATTGCTACTCCAGCTTTCTTTTGTGTGTGTGTGTGTGTGTGTGTGTCTTTTTGCCTTATCTAGGGCTGTACCCGGGGCATATGGAGGTTCCCAGGCTATGGGTCTAACAGGAGCTGTAGCTGCTGGCCTTCGCCAGAGCCACAGCAATGCAGGATCCAAGCTGTGTATGCAACCTACACCACAGCTCATGGCAACGCCGGATCCTTAACCCACTGAGCAAGGCCAGGGATTGAGCCCGCAACCTCATCGTTCCTAGTCGGATTTGTTAACCACTGAGCCATGATGGGAGCTCCTCAGCTTTCTTTTGATTCCCATTTACATGGAATAATTTCTTCCATCCTCTCACTTTCAATTTGTATGTGTCCCTAGAAGTGAAGTGGGTCTCTTGAAGATAGAATATATATGGGTCTTGTTTTTGTATCCATTTAGCTAGTATATGTGTTTTGGTTGGGGCATTCAGTCCATTAACATTTAAGGTAATTATTGATATGTATGTTCTTATTGCCATTTTATTAGCTGTTTTGTTTTTTTGTTGCTCTTTTTTTCTTCCCTTATTCTCTTGTTGTCTCCTCTTGTGGTTTGATGACTATCTTTAATGTTGTATTTGAGTTGATCTTTCTTATTTGTTTGTGTATTAAATGTAGGTTTTTGGTTTGCAGTTACCCTGAAGTTTTGATATGAGTCTATATATAAATGAGATTGTTTTAAGTTGGTTTCTTAGTTGCAGGTGCATCTCCAGAGTCATGCATTTGTATCCTCCTCTTCTCATGGTTTCTGATTTTGGTAGCCTAATTGTGCATGTATGATTTTGTTATCTTTACTGTATATATGCCTTTACTGGTGAGCCTTGTCATTTGTGGTATTTTTGTTTCTCGTTGTTGCCTTTTCTTTTCTGCCTGTAGAGGTTCCTTTAGTATTTGTTGTAAAGCTGGTTTAGTGTTGCAGAAATCTCCTAGCTTTTGCTTATCTGTGAAGGTTTTGATTTCACCTTCAAATCTGAATGAGTGCCTTGGGTAAAATAATCTTGGTTGGAAGTTTTTTCCTTTCATCACATTGAGTATGTCATGCCACTCCCTTCTGGCCTGCAGAGTTTCAGCTGAAAAAATCTGCTGATAACGTTATTGGGGTTCCCTCGTATGCTGTTTCTTTGCCCTAGCTGCTTTCAGTATTTTCTCTTTGTCTTTAATTTTGGTCGGTTTGATTACTATGTGTCTCGGGGTGTTCCTCCGTGGGTTTATTTTATATGGTACTCGTTGCACTTCCTGGATTTGAGTGAGTGGTTCCTTTCCCATGTTAGGGAAGTTTTCAGCTATTATCTCTTCGAATATGTTTTCTGTCCCCTTCTTTCTCTCTTCTCCCTCTGGCCTCCCTGTAATATGGATGTTGGTATGTTTAACGTTATCCCAGAGTTCTCTGAGACTCTCATTTCCTTTCAGTCTGTTATCTCTTTTCTTTTCTGAATTAGTGATTTCCACTAATCTGTCCTCCACCTTGTTTATTCGTTCTTTTGCCTCCTGTATTCTGCTGTTGGCTTCTTCTAATGAATATTTTATTTCAGTTATTGTATTTTGCATTTCTTCTTGCTTAATTTTTTCATCTTGTATTTCTTTGCTCAGTGTTTCCTGTGAATTATCAATCTTTGTCTCCAGTTTATTTCCAGTGTCTTTCATCATCTTCAGCATCAATAGTCTAAAGTTGTTTTCCAGGACACTGATAATCTCCTGATCACTTAGCAATTTTTCTGGGTTTTTTCTTTCTCCCTTATCTGAATTATAGTTCTCTGTCTTTTCATTTTTATAGGTTTTTGGTGTGGTGACCTTTTTCCAGACAATAGAGTTGTAGCCTCCCTTGGTTCTGGTGTTTGCCTCCCCTGTGGCTAAAGTTGGTAATGGGTGGGGGTCTTGCTGTATGCTTCCTGATGGGAGTGACTGGTGCCTGCCCACTGGTGGGTGGGGCTGATCCCTATCCCTCTGGTGGCTGGGGCTTTGTCTCTGGGTGAGTTTAGAGGTGGCTTGTGCCTGAAGGGTCTTTAGGCAGCCTGTTTACTGATGGGTGGGGCTGTGATCCCACCTGGATTATTATTTGGCCTGGGCCTTGTCAGTGCTGATGGGTGGGGCCACATTTTCCCAAAATGGCCACCTCCAGAGAAACAGAGGCTGCTGAATATTCCTACGAACTTTGCCTCCATTGCCTCTCCCCCACATCATGCCACAGTCACCCCTGTTTTCCCAGGAGATCCTCCAAGAATTGCAGTCAGGTTCGACCCAAGTTCCTATGGAGCCTTTGCTTTGCCCTGGGACCCAGTGCACATGAAAGTCTGTGTGTGCCTTTCAAGAATGAGGCACAGTTTCCCCCAGTTCCTTGGAGCTCCTGCACAGAAGCCCCGCTGGCCTTCAATGCCAGATGCTCCAGGGGCTCTTTGTCCCAGTGCCAGATCTCCAGACATGGGGACCTGATGTGGGGCTCAGCACTCTCACTCCTGTAGGTGAGTCTCTGTGATATAGTACTTTCCAGTCTGTGGAGCTTCCCACCCGGGCAGTATGGGGCTGCTTATATCACATAATTGCCCTTCCTACCTCTTGATGTGGCCTCTTCTTTGCCTTCTGGAGTAGGGTATCTTTTTGAAAGTTTCCAGTCCATTTGGTTGAAGGTTGCTCAGCATTTGGTTGTGGTTTTGTTGTTTTTATGAGAGAAGTTGAGCTCCAGTCCTTCTATTCTGCCATCTTAATCCCGTGTCTCTTCAGTTTGTTAATGTGGTGTATCACACTGATTGCTTTGCGGATATTGAAGAATCCTTTCATCTCTGGAATAAATCCCACTTGATCATGATGTACAATCCTTTTAATGTAGTGCTGGATTTGGTTTGCTAGGATTTTTGTTGAGGATTTTTGCATCTATGTTCATCAGTGAAATTGGTCTGTAATTTTCCCTTTTTGGGGTATCATTGTCTGGTTTTGGTTTCAGGGTGATGGTGGCCTCATAGAATGAGTTTGGGAGTGTCCCTTCCTCTGCTATTTTTTGGGAATAGTTTCAGAAGGGTAGCTGTTTGCTCTTTTTTAAATGTTTGATAGAATTCGCCTGTGAAGCCATCTGGTCCTGGATTTTTTTTTTTGTGTGTCTTTTTGCCTTATCTAGAGCTGCACCTGAGACATATGGAGGTTCCCAGGCTATGGGTCTAACAGGAGCTGTTGCTGATGGCCTTCACCACAGCCACAACAATGTGGGATCTGAGCCGCATCTGTGACCTACACCACAGCTCACAGCAGCGCCGGATCCTTAACCCACTGAGCAAGGCCAGGGATTGAACCTGCAACCTCATGATTACTAGTCGGATTCGTTTCCACTGTGCCACGACAGGAACTCCTGGTCCTGAATTTTAATCATGGTTTCAATTTCATTACTTGTTATTGGTCTGTTCATCTTTTCTATTTTGTCTTGGTTTAATATTGGAAGATTGTATTTTTCTAAGAATTTGTCCATTTCTTCTAGCTTGTCCATTTTATTGTCACATAGTTGCTTGCAGTAGTTTCTTATGATCCTTTACATTTCTGTGATGGCCATTGTAACTTCTCCCTTTTCATTTCTAATTTTATTGATTTGAGTCATCTCTCTTTCTTTCTTGATAAGTCTGGCTAAGGGTTTATCATTTTTGTTGATCTTCTGAAAGAATCACTTTTAGTTCCATTGATCTTTTCTATGGTTTTCTGTATTTCTATTTCATTTATTTCTACTCTGATCTTCATGATTTCTTTGCTTCTGCTAACTTTGGGTCTTGTATGTTTTCTCTCTAGTTGCTTTAGATATAAAGTTAGGTTATTTAATTTGAGCTTTTTCTTGGTTCCTAAGGTAGGTTATTATTGCTCTGAACTTCCTTCTTAGAACTGCTTTTGCTGCATCCCAGAGGTTTTGGATTGTTGTCTTTGTTGTCATTTGCTTCTAGGTACTTTTTAATTTCCTCAGTGATCCATTGTTTAGTAGATGATGTTTATCTCCACGTGTTTGGGTTTTTTGCAGTTTTTTTTTCTTATTGTTGATTTTTAGTCATATAATGTTGTGGTCGGAAAAGATGCTTCATATGATTTCGGTTTTCTTAAATTTACTGAGTCTTGATTTGCCCAGAATGTGATGAATCCTAGAAAATGTTCCGTGTGTACCTGATAAGAATGTGTATTCTGCTGCCTTTGTATGGAATGTTCTATAAATATCTATTAAGTACATCTGGCTGAATGCATCATTTAGGGTCTGTTTCCCTATTCATTTTCTGTCTGGATAATCTGTCCATTGCTGTAAGTTAAAGTCCCCCACTATTATTGGTTACTGTCAATTTCTTCTTTTAAGGTTGTTAACATTTGCCTTATATATTGAGGTGATCCTGTGTTGGGTGCATATATATTTGCAATTGTTATATCTTCTGCTTGAATTGATCCTTTGATCATTATGTAATGTTCTTCCTTGTCTCTTAAACTGTTCTTTATTTTAAGGTCTATTTTGTCTGATAGAAGTGTTGCTACTCCAGCTTTCTTTTGATTCCCCTTTCCATGGAATATTTTCTTCCATACTCTCACTTTCAGTTTTTGTGTCCCTAGAACGGAAGAGGGTCTGTTGAAGACAGCATGTATATGGGTCTTGTTTTTGTATCCATTCTACCAGTCTGTGTCTTCTGGTTGGGGCAGGTAGTCCACTTACATTTAAGGTAATTATTGATATGTATGTTCTCATTGTCATTTCATTAATTGTTTCAGATTTGTTGTTTTTTTCCTTCTCTTCTTTTTTTGATTACTATCTTTAGTGTTGATTTGCATTGTTCTTTCTTACTTGTGTGTGTATCTATTTTAGATTTTTGGTTTGCAGGTACCCTGAAGTTTTGATATAGGAACACACACACACACGCACACACACACACAACATTGTTTTAAGTTGTTGGTCTCTTAATTTCAAGTGCATCTCCAGTGTCCTGCATTTTCTACACTCCTCTTCTCATGATTTCTGATTTTGGTAGCATATTTGTGTGTGGATGATTTCATACCTTTACTGCATGTGTGCCTTTACTGGTGAGCCTTGTCATTTGTAGCAGTTTTGTTTCTAGTTGTGGCCTTTTATTTTCTACCTAAAGAAGTTCCTTAGTGTTTGTTGTAAAGCTGGTTTACTGGTGTTGAATTCTCTTAGCTTTTGCTTATCTGTAAAGCTTTTGATTTCTACTTCAAATCTGAATGAGAGGCTTGCTGGGTAGAGTAATCTTGGTTGGAGGTTTTTTTCCTTTCCTCACTGTAAGTATATCATGCCACTCCCTTCTGGCCTGCAGAGTTTCAGCTGAAAAATCTGCTGATAACCTTACCAGTGTTTCCTTATGTGTTATTTGTTTTCTATTGCTGCTTTCAATTTTTTCTCTTTAGTTTTGGCCAGTTTGATTAATATGTGTCTTGGGGTGTTCCTCCTTGGGTTTATTTTATATGGTTCTCATTGTGCTTACTGGATTTGCGTAAGTGATTTCTTTGTCATTTTAGGGAAATTATCAGCTATTGCCTCTTCAATTATTTTTTCTGTCCCTTTCTGTCTCTCTTCTCTTTCTGGCACCCCTATAATACAGATGTCGGTGTGTTTAACATTGTCCCAGAGTCTCTTAGACAGTTGCCATTTCTTTTCGGTCTTTTTTCTCTTTTCTGTTCCACTTCAGTGATTTCCACTAGTCTGTCCTCCACCTCGCTGATTCGTTCTTCTACCTCCTGTATTCTGTTATTGGTTGCTTCTAATGAATTTTTAATTTCTGTTATTGTATTTTGCATCTTTGCTTGCTTAAGTTTTAAGTCTTGTATTTCTTTCCTCAGTGTTCCTTATAGTTTATCAGTATTTGCCTTCAGTTTATTTCCAGTATCTTGAATCTTCACTATCATCAGTCTAAGGTCTTTTTCATGGAGGTTGATTATCTCCAGATCACTTAGCTGGTTTTCTGTTTTTTTTTTTTCTTAGTCCTTTATCTGAGTCATAATTCTCCACTTTTTCATTTTGTATAGAGTTTTGGTGTCGTCTCCTTTTTGCAGACAATAGAGTTGTGGCCTCTCTTGTCTGATGTCTGCCCCCCTTGTGGCTGAAGTTGGTATGGGGGCTTGCTGTAGGCTTCCTGATGGGAGGGACTGGTGCCTTCCCACTGGTAGGTGGGGCTGATTCTTATCCCTCTGGTGGGTGGGGATTTGTCTCTGGGTGAGATTAGAGGTGACTGTGTAGTCTGGGGGGTCTTTAAGCAGCCTGTTTGCTGATGGGTGGGCCTGTGATCCCACCTGGATTATTATTTGGCCTGGGGCTTGTCAGTGCTGATAGGTGGGGCCAGAGTTTTCCAGAATGGCCACCTCCAGAGGAACACATGCTAATGAATATTCCCGAGAAATTTGCCTTCAGTGTCCTTCCCCCACAACAAGCCACAGTCAACCCCTGTTTTCCCATGAGATCCTCCAAGAACTGCAGTCAGGTCTGACCCAGATTCCTATGGAGTCTCCACTTTGCCCTGGGGCCCTGTTTGTGGCTTTCAAGAGTGGGGTCTCTGTCTCCCTTAGTACCATGGAGCTCCTTTGCAAAAGCCCCACTGGCCTTCATTGTCAAATGCTCTGGGGACTCCTCCCAATGTCAGATTCCCCAGGAATGGGGACCTGATGTGGGGCTCAGAACTCTCACTCCCGTAGGTGGGCCTCTGTGATACAGTTACTTTCCAATCTGTGGGGCAACCACCCAGAGGGTATTGGGTTGCTTATATTGTGTAATCTCCCCTCCTACCATCTTGATGTGGCTTCCTCTTTGTCTTCTGGAGTAGGGTATCTTTTTTTGTTAGTTTGCAGTCGATTTGGTTGAAGGTTGTTTAGCAGTTGGTTGTAATTTTGTGGCTCTTATGAGAGAAGGTGAGCTCCAGTCCTTCTCTCTGCCATTGTAATCCCGTCTCCCTTCCCCCACAACAGTGTCTTATTTTTATTAGTGTCTGGAAATTAGCAAAATTTCTGGGAAAACTGCACACCTTTGAAGGGTATGGAATTGTCAGTGTCCAAGCCAGAACCTCAAGGGGTAAAGGGCTTCCCACCTTGTCTGGATTATAGGCAGAATAAGTAGAAAATCACACTAAGGTATATATGTGATATGATTAGAGGACAGGCCTGCAATAGGAAGGCCCAGAGAAGAAGATCAAAAAACCGGGAGGTGGTGGGACTCTCTTCAGCTGGGTGTAAGAGCTGAGGCTCTGGGTTTTCCTCCTCCACCCTCAGGAACCCTTTGTGATTGTTACATTGCTCTGTGATGTAGGCTTAGAACTCTGCTGACTACAGCACACATCTCAGTGTGCTTTGCCTGAGGCAGCAGTGGGCTTTAGCTGATGGACAACCATCTCCCTCTTCTGAGGAAACTTAGACAATGGGCTTCAATTTTATCTTTTATTTCTTTTGTGAGATTGGACTCCTCCCTCTATCATTTTTATTCCTATAGGGGAGCCAATTGCCAGCAGTCTTCAGGAAAAGAAGACATCAACTAGGTAAGGGCATTGAGACCCAGACCCAGTGTGACTGACTTTTGATTTTCCCATTCCTCTTCCACCTTTGTAAATTAGTTCTTTTCACACTGAGAGACATCTCATATCTGTACATATAGAAGAGAATAAAACTATTATGTGGGAAGGGTTTAGAATGGAGACAAGTATTTCTGAATCTTACAGGTGGTTTTTCTCAGTCTGATTGAGGGCTTCAGGGTGGAATTCCAAACAGAGTGATTCAGTGGCCTTGGACTCTATTAATGGAATTTAGGTGACCTGAAGGAAAATGGTGTGCCTAACATGTATTCAGCAGCTGCATGTCTAAGTTGTCTCTGGAATAAGTATACCCTTTGTATTAGGGACTATCTGAAGAGCAGTACTGAAATTCTGTAAGCCTCTGAAGATATGCCAGAGCACAGTCTCTGTCAGGGAATGGAATCCTACTTGATGGAGCATCAAGCAGTTGTAGGTCTGAGACTTTGCCTGTCTTCAGCTGAGAACTAAAGTCCACCTGAAACAGCAGTTAAGGAAAATGTACAGAAAACCCTCCTATGAGTTTTTCAAAGAAGTGAACACTGGAAATATTTGTATCTACTTTAAAAATGAATATTTTGCACTTTCAGTTCCAGATAAGATGGAGTAGATGCATTTCTTCCTGCTCTTCTTACTAAATGTGAAAATGCTAAACATTACGAACAAACAACAAGAAAGTTCTGAAAGACATAAATAAGATGTAGATTAGGAGTTCCCGTCATGGCTCAGTGGTTAACAAATCCAACTAAGAACCATGAGGTTGCAGGTTTGATCTCTGGCCTTCCTCAGTGGGTTAAGGATCCGGGGTTGCTGTGAGCTGTGGTGTAGGTTACAGACGTGGCTCGGATCCTGTGTTGCTGTGCTGTGGCGAAGGTCAGCAGCTACAGCTCCTGTTAGATCCCTAGCCTGGGAACCTCCATATGCCACAGGTGCGGCCCTAGATAAGGCCAAAAGGCAAAAAAAAAAAAAAAAAAAAAAAAAAAAAACGGTGTAGATTAGCCACAGGCTTGAGGACTTGAGGAACAGCATAGCTGTGAATTTTCTGGGTTCTCTTTTCGTCTCATTCTATCCCAGACTGACTGCAACCCATTCCTCTTGTCCAGAAGCTGGCAGTCCAGAAATGTTGATGTCTAAAGGCAAAAATAGGGCAAGAAAAGCCTTCTCTTTTTAGCCAAAGGACCATGAAAGGTACAGCTTGGAAGGACAGAAAAATGTTTTGATAATAATCACAGATTATTATCTCATCCATAAACTAAACATGCCTTCTCCTCATCTCCATCAGCAAAGGCTAAACCTCTGACCTCACTTGCTGCTTTCACCACTCTTACTCAGCAAAGTACTTGAAGTCCTATTCAGTGCAATAAGGCAAGAAAAGGAAATAAAAGGCATAAAGATTGGAAAAGAATTAAACTACTTGCAGATGACATGATGACCTCTGTAGAAAATCCATAAGTCTCCAAAAAGACCCCACCCACCTTCTAGAACTAATACATGAGGTGAGTAAAGTTGCAGCATTAAAAAATCAACATGAAAAAGTGAATTGTATTTCTGTACACTAGCAATGAAGGTATAGAAACTGAAATGGTAAACATAACATTTATGATCACTTAACAACAAATATTGAGGTGTAAATTCAATTGAACTTGTGCAGGACTTATATGCTGAAAACTGCAAAATGACAGTGAAAGAAATTGAAGAACTAAATAAATGGAGAGATATACCATGTTCATGGGTTGAAAGACTAAACACAGAAAATATAATTTCTCTCCAGATTGACCTATAGTTCAGCACAATTCCTGTTAAAATCCCAGGAAGATTGTTTTGTTGTTGAAATAGACAATTTTATTCTAAAATTTATATAGAAAACTTAAGGAATAAGACTAGCTAAAACAATCTTCTTAAAGTGTGAAGAATCAGCCCACTTCATTTTAAGACTTACAATATGGCTAAACTATTATATTGTTAGAAGAAAATATGGGAGAAAATATTTTGCACCTATAGCTTGGTGAAAAGTTCTTAGACAAAATACCCAACATATGATTAATAAAAGAAAAAATTGATAAATTAGACTTTGTCAAAATTTAAACTTTGCTCTGCAAAAGACCCCGTTAAGAGGTTGAAAAGGGAAGCCATATACTTGGAGAAAAGTTTTGTAGACAATATGTATGACACAGGACATGAACTGGATCTATAAAGAAGTTTCAAAACTCACCAGTAAAATCACAGTCCAGCTGGAAAATAGGCAAAAGGTATGAACAGATATTTCACTAAAAGTATATATAGATGGCAAAATAGGCACATGAAAGATATTCAATACTACTAGCCACTAGGGAAATGAAAATTAAGACCACAAAGACATAGCACTGCCTTATTTTTGAATTGCTAAAATAAAAAATAGCGACTATACCAAACACTGGCAAGGATATAGAGAAACTGGTTCTCTCTTAAATTGCTGGTGGGACTCTAAAATGGCAAATGGTTTCCACTCTGGAAGATTGTTTTGTAGTTTCTTATAAATAAAACATACACTTATAGAACAGCCTGGTGGTCATACTTCTGCCCATTTACCCCAGAGAAATGACTCTTCTGTCCATATAAAAACCATAATGTGAATGTTCGTAGCAGCTTTATTTGTAACAGCCCCAGACAGGAAACAAAATATTTTCCCTAGATGAATGGGGTACATTTACACCATGGAATACTACCCATCAATAAAAAGGAACAGTTGATACAACTTGGATGGATCTCAAAGGCATTATGTTGAATAAAAAAAAAATCCAATCTCAAAAGGGCACATGCTGCATGATTCTATTTATATAGCATTCTTGAAATGACAAAATTATAGATATGGAAGACAGATTAGTGGTGGCCAGGGGTTAGGGATGCTGAGTGGGAGGAGATGGGAGCAATCACGAAGGCTTAGCATGAGGGAGATCTTTGTGGTGGCAGAATAATTTTGTGCTTTGATTGTAGCGAGGTTACAAAAATTCATACATGTGATAATGACATAGAACTATATACACACATGGTACCAATGTCGGTTTCATGGCTTTGATATTGTGCTATAGTTTTGTGGCAAGTAACCATTAGGGTAAACTGGGTGAAGGCTTCCCAGGACCTATTTTTGCAACTAACTATGAATCTATAATTATTTCAAAATAAAAACTTAAAAGAATGATAAAAACCCAAAGAAATAAAATACCTTGTACGTTTACATTGATGCTGTCAATTTAAATACTGAATTATGTAACAAACCTCACTGATATGACATCTCGATCTCTATTTCCTCACACTGAACAACTTGATTCTTAATGACACCGTCACAAGTATATATATATATTTAACAGTACACATCCAGCAGACTCTATTTTTTTTTCTTTTTTTTTTTTTTAGGACCGCACCTGCAGCATATGGTAGTTCCCAAGCTAGGGGTCAAATTGGAGTACAGCTGCTGGCCTATACCACAGCCACAGCAATGAGGAATCCAAGCTGCATCTTCAATCTATACCACAGCTCACACCAGATCCCTGACCCACTTTGTGAGGCCATGAATCGAACCTGCATCCTCATGGATACTAGTCAGATTTGTTTCCACTGTGCCAAAATGGGGACTCTGTTTTTTTTTTTTTTCTCCAGCAGACTCTTGTATAATAATACCAACACTACCATCATCAATGTGATTACTGAAAACAAGTTAAGAATTTTGCAGTTCCCTCTTTAAGGTATATCTTTCTAGGGATGTACAGATAATTACTGTAGATCAGAGTACTTTCCCTCAGGACTGTGCTACTAAAGGCTATACATCTGTGTTCACATGTTTAATTTTGTTTCTGTAGGGATTGCCTCTAAAATATAATTTCATTTTGCGTGGTTTCAAGTAAAATCCTGAAAACTGGGCCTATTCAGAGAAGCCTGGATTTTATCTCCTCTAGTCCCCTCTGTCCGTAGGTACTCATTTAAAAAGTTGTATGGTTCATCCTTCTGTTTTATAATATGTATTTACATACATATGCATATCTTTAGGAACTATACAAACTTCACCAAATTGAAAATTTTACTTAACTACTTATTCTGGTAACTACTTCCTTATACTACTTTTGACATAAGTATAATACTCCACTGTGTGGGTATACCATATTTTATTCACTCATTTTTCTTTTCTTTCTTTCTTTCTCTCTCTCTTTTTTTTTTTTTTTTTTAGGGCTGTACCTGTGGCATATGTAAGTTCCAGGCTAGGGGTTGGACCAGAGCTGCAGATGCCGGCTTATGCTACAGCCACAGCAACATAGATCTGAGCTACATCTGTTGCCTACACCACATCTCATGGCAGTGCTGGATCCTTAACCCACGGAGCGAGGCCACGGATTAAACCCACATCCTCATGGATAGTAGTCGGGTTCATTACTGCTGAGCTGCAATGGGAACTTCTGAATCATTTTTCTGTTGACGAGCATTTAATTTTTTTCTAGTTTTTTGCTATAACACTGCAACAGATAGTCATATGAACGTATTTCTTGTTTTTGCCTGGCATCTTTGGATTGTATTTCTAGAAATAAGATTGCTGAACTAAACAATAATCTTTATAGATACACAGATGAAACACTAAAGTGGAATGCAGAATTTCAGTTCTGTGAGGGTGACCATGAATTTTTGACCTCTGGGATTTTCCTCAGGGTAGTGTGATGCTCCAGCAGAGGATGGTTACTGGAGATTTGAAAGGTAAGCCTTTTGCCTGCTCCATCAGCTCCTGATGGCCCTTGGGCAGTGAACTGAGTCAGGAATGTGGGTGGAGGTGCTGAGCAGGGTACCAAATTACTCCTGGGACCTGCTTTGCTCTCCAGCCTCCCAAGAAACTTCTAGCACTTTTTGTGCCAACCATTATCCATCTCTTGATATAACAGGATTCCAGGTGTCCCAGGCATCTTGCTCATTCAACCCATTCACTGTAGAAAGAGAAGATTATTAGGAAAGCTGAGAAAACTGAAACTCAAAGAAGATAAAGTCTCTCTCCCTCAAAATGCCATAGCTAATAAGTGAGGTAACCAGTTTCAAAACTTGATCAGATTATTCTGGAAGCTAATGAAGTAAAGGTGTTTCTCAGAACTTTTCTCCCAATAACCAGAATCAGTGAGAGAATGAAAAAGAGGGAATTATGAAGCATTTGGAGCCCTGAATAGTAAAACACCAAATAAGAGAGAGGATGGGAGAAAGTTTCATTACTTAACTAAGAGGATAAAGCTTAAAACTGTGACTGCAGTGTATCTCTGTGAGCCTGTGTGTGAGTGTGCGTATGAGTGTGTGATACACACAGACTCTGCTTCTTGCTTTTGTCATGCAGAGTGCAGGGAAGGCTAAGACGTGGGGCACACAGGAGCCTTAAAATGCTGAGTGAGGTGGGGCGCAGGCGAGGGTAGATATTTGAAAAGAAGCAGTTGTGAGAAGCAGTTCGGTATTAGATTCTTAGCCCATTTCTGTAGGAGATCTAGGATTTAATCTTTGGAGAAACGGAATCAGAGGGTGGGATGTGGGGCTGGGGAAGATTGCTATGTCTTGATTTGCCTTAACAGGAAATCAATAGGTGATACCTAAAAAGGATAAATTTGGAGATAACAGCACACGGATATCATTTGGACACATGGCAGTAAAGCCTGGAGAAAAATACACCAAAGTGTTAAAAATGATTGCCTAAACAAAAATAAATGCTGAAATTGGGAATAGACAGAAGAATGGCCAAATGTTGATAATCATTGAAACTATGGACAGGTACATGAAGGATCATCGTGCCCTTCTCTTTACTTTTGGATATGTTTGAAAATTTCTGTAATTAAAACTTATAAAATCAAAGGCCACTGTTACTGTTATTGTTATTGCTGCTGCTGCTGCTGTTGTTAAAACACCATTTGACTTTTGAAGCTCTTTTTCAGGAATAGCCTAATGGCAAAAAATTAGTAAACCTGGTTTGTTCATTCCTGAGTTTAGGTCTCAAGCAATTAAAGTAAACATGGCAGCTTGAGGTCCTGGAGGAAGCTCTGCTGTCTGGGCAAAAACTGGAGGATTTGGGAACTTTGTCCATCCTCCCTGGGCCTTAGACTCCTTCTCTGTAAAATGCAGAGTGTGAACCAACCCCAAAGTCTGTAATATTAGGATTTAACAGTGGGACACTGTGGGAATGGAAAGGGACAATCCTGTTGGAAGGGGAGTGTACTAAAATTTCTTTGAGAAAATGAGGGCTACATAAAAGTGAAGATTTGCTGCTGTCAGAGAATCTTAAATTAAGGATGGCTTCCACTTTTCTTATTTTCTTCTCCAATGCTTTGTAATCCTATTCAGCCAATTTAGAAGATGGCTCTCTGTGCTCTGGGAGGATTATATTTCAAAAGGAGCAACATTTGATTATATGAAGGAGCTTAAGCAAGGACCGGTGAACACCACCGGTGACAGTGACTAATGAAAGAGCAAGTCCGACAGCATGTGAATGGGGATGGTTGTTGTGTGGCTATGCTTCTAGCCTTAGTTAAATCGAAGGGTCCAATTTGGTCTGCTGAAACAAACATATCTGTGGAGGTTTATTGAACACAAAATTAATTTTGGAGACATTAATCTAAAGAGAACTCGACTGACAGCAACAGTGGTGGTGTTTAATGGAAGACAGAGTGAACAAATAAACCAGGCCTGCCACAGCCCTCCCTTTTGTTGAAGAAATATGAGTATCCTCAGGGCTTTCATAGACTCTAATCCCTTCTTTTGAACAATACAGCCTCTACATAGACCAAGTGAGCAAAATAGAATCCTGAAGGATGCACAGTCTAAGAGACAAAATGTCCTAAAGTCGCATTGGCTTCAGGATGAGAAGCCAGCTGCTGTGGCACATCTTCTCTTCCTGCTTTTGTGTTCTTTGTATTTATGCTTAGGTTGGGACTTACTTTATATCAGACTGTAACCTGCCTTCTCACATTGTGGTCCGCAGACCAACCCTAGCAGCATCCTGTGGGAGCTTGTCAGAAATGCAGACTCTCAGGTGCTGCCCCAGACCTACTGAATTTGAAGCTACATTTTAACTAGATTCCAGGTGATTTGTAAGCATATTTGATTTTTGAGATGCTCTGTTTCATCAGGTTCCTGCCTTTATGAAGGAAGAATGAGAAGAGTCTAGCTTGAACAGTCCAGAAAACCAAGGACTGTCTGAACTTTCCCCCTTCCAAATTAAAAAAAAAAGAAAAAAACGCTAAAGACTGATGCAGAAAATTTCAAATAAAACAAGTGCAAAGGGGGAAGAAAAGTCACCTGTCATCTTGTGAACTCAGTGTGACTACAATGAACATTTTAGAGTGTGTCCCTCCTGTCCTTGTTCTATGCGTATTAGTTGAGCATCACTTATTGAGCATCTAGGAGGCACTGGGTGCTGAGGATACAGTGATGAATAAGGCTGATAAGTTTTGTGGAAAAACCAATATGTAACCATAGAAGGCTTAGCTGGTCCCTTACCATGGATGGGAACGCTATGGTCTCCCCTTGCCTAATCTCTGCTTTCTTGTCTCCTCTGTCTCTTTGGACCTAACCCTCTGGAGACAGTGATGATCTCTTCCAGATCTGTCCCCACTGGCCTTTTCCTCATCCAGATACTGCCCCTCTAATTCCTCTTTCCTTGGGGTCATGTTTAATAAGATTAGCCAATAACATTTATTACATGTTTACAACGTGCTAGGCACTGCATTAAGTGCTTTGCGTGTGTCATCTCTTCTTGCAACAGTTCTATCAGGTAGATACTGTTAACATCCCCATTTTACAGTTGCCCAAGGTCACCCAGGTAGTAACGGGCAATCAAACTCCAGGGCTAGCATTGAACTGATATACTGGTTCATGCTGGAGAAGTTATTATGGTAGATAGTAACTAACAAACATGTCTCATCTGTATCTTTAGGAGGGAACTGCCAGATTGCAGATAAGATGACTTAACCCAGAAGAATGAATCTCTGTAACATTTTAGTAAGAGAGGACCATTAAGCAGGGTGGAGGGAGGTTAGGAGAGGTTAGGGAAATATATACCCTGTTTTACATCATTCAATTTTCTAGTGATCTTGTTGCTTTGTTTTGGTTAAGCAGGGAAACAAACCCGAAAGATAATCCAGTTGCTGACTCTGAAATCCCTTTTAGAAATTTGACCTCCTGCAACATGATCTATTAAATTTTTTTTGTTGATGTATAGTTGATTTGTAATGTTCCTTAAATTTCTGTTTTACAGCAAAGTGACCCAGTTATACATACATACATATATATATATACATACATACATATATACATATATATATACACACACACACATACACACATTCTTTTTTTTCATTCTGTATTTCATTATGTTCTAACCCAAGAGATTGGAAATAGTTCCCTGTGCTGTACAGTAGGACCCCATTGCTTATCCATTCCAAATGTAATAGTTTGCATCTACTAATCCCAAACTTCCCCTCCATCTCACTCCCTTCCCCCTCACCCTTGGCAATCACAACTCTTTTCTTTATGTCTATGATCTGTTGTCTCTTTTAAGTTCCCAGCCAGGCAGTTGTTGACCCAGAAGCCTCCTACTCGTTCTTTTTTTTTAGTTGAAGCGTAGTTTATTTACAATGTTGTGTTAGTTTCAGGTGTACAGCAAATTGATTCATATATATGTATGTATATATATAAATACTTGCTTCTACTCATTCTTCAAAGCTCAACCTGGGGACTTAACTGCTTGAGGGCTTTCATGCATTACCTGCCTTCCCATTGCCTAGTTATAGGTCTCTGAGTATGTAACTGTTCTCTCTAAGCCTCAGTCCCCTCATCTATAAGGTGGGAATAATCACAGGGTCTGCAGCCTAGGACTGTGGTGGAAGGCTGCAAGAGATACTTTTAGCTTCATAACTAGCATGTGGTAAACGATAATGGTATTTATCCTTTATTTTCATAGTGCAATTTTTATTTTTTTATTTTATTTTTTTGTCTTTTTCCTTCTCCTAGGGCCACACTCATGGCATATGGAGGTTCCCAGGCTAGGGGTCTAATTGGAGCTGTAGCCACAGGCCGACGCCGCAGCCACAGCAATGCAGGATCCGAGCCGCGTCTGCAACCTACACCACAGCTCACGGCAACGCTGGATCCTAAACCCACTGAGCAAGGCCAGGGATCGAACGTGCAACATCGTGGTTCCTAGTCGGATCTGTTAACCACTGAGCCATGACGGGAACTCCTCATAGTGCAATTTTTAATCTTTTAATTTGCATGTCTGTTTCCCCCCGACTGTCTTTGGAAGAGCAAGGATTGTATCTTACTCATTTTTATATCTTAATGGGAAAGGTTGGGCCCCACATTGTTCAGTGAAAGTACTAGCAGAAAAGAAAACGAATCAGTGCTCCTGTGAGGTAAGAAATTAAGACAAGGATTTCATTTATGAGGACATCACATGCTCTAGGGCATAGAGGTAGAAGAAGATGCTGTTGATGGATGGTGTGAGTAAATATTTTACATGTTTCCAAAGTATTAATAAAAAGATCCTGATTCAGGGAGTTGCTGCTGTGGCCCAGTGGGTTAAGAATTCGAATGCAGCAGCTCTGGTCACTGTCGGGGTATGGATTCAGTTCCTGACCCAGGAACTTCCATGTTTAGTGAGTGTGGCCATAAAACAATAATCCCAATTTAGTAAATGTCCGGTGATCTTGGCTCTCCCTTGATATTTGCGACTGTAGCTAGTGGTTTGGTATATTCTTCAGTGTCAGGTATTGTGGTTACATGTTTAAGGAGAACTTGTCACTGGTTTAGCGGAGATTTATGCTGATCAGTGAATTGGAAAATACCAACAAAAGATTAAAGGATCCAGTAGTAGCTAATATAAGAAAGAAAAAACCTTTAGAGCAAATTGACCATATTATGACAATAGAGAATGTGTGTCTGTGTGTGTCTGTGTGTTTGTACACACAAAGATACATCTCAAGTCATGTTTAGCTTGATTTAGGCATAGACTCAGCAGTATCTATGGCAGACAAAATGAGAGGACTCTGGTAGTTTGGGGCTTAGATTTGATCTGAAGGGCTTTCTATTTGACATAAAGGGCTTAAATTAGTTACAAATAAGTATCTTTTGAGACAGTAGTAACCTTTACCTGCTTCCCAGGTTATGGAGAAAGGTCTATAGTAGCCTTTACCTGAATTTATTTTTTTTAATGAGTTACTTTGCTGTAATAAAAAAATCCTAGTTAATGAATTTCTTGAGGAATTTTATACAGATGAAATGTGAACAGACTATAACATATTAATTCCACAAATGTCTTAGGTTATTATGAGCAAAGAAAGCCTGTGTTTCTCAAAGGACTAATAATGGCCTAGGACAATGTTAGGCCTCTTAAGTAATAGTACTACTCACTTTAATCATAATGTTGAATTTCTCCAAGAGGTTCAATAATAATTCTGTCTCAGCTTCTGGTTGAACTCTCTGGCCTCTCCTGACTGAGAGCAGAGTCTGGAATGGAGAACTGTCCTTCCAGATGGCCATTGTGATATAGCATCTGCAGCCTCTGAAGGCTGAGGTCATGCCCATTGCTCCAACCTCCTGTTTCAGAAAGAAGTATTCTTGACTTGCAGTTAGGCTGCACGCCTAAGCTTTGTTTCTCCTTAGTTTGTTTTTCCTCTCAGCACAGCATTATTTCCTTTGTTGGTTGCAACCCTGAATGACCAATGGGACGTAAATTGTCAGAGTATGACACCTGGGCCAGTTCCACCATGGCCACCCCACTTTCAGGCTAACCAAGATCCCCAGATGACCCTGTGAACAAAAAGTTACCTTAGGGAAGTGGCCACACCTACAGTCTGCCCACCAGTGTCTTCTCTGAGATTTGACTTCTGTTCTAGTCTGAAGAAGAATGCTTTTTTCCATTTGTCTATTAGCATTCATTCATCACCCATTCACTCATTCATTCAACAAACATTAAATATACCTGTCAAAGGCCAGGCACCTTCACAGGTTTTAGGAATATGACTGAGTTTGTTTTCAATGAGTTCATAAGTAAACAAGGAGGAAGACCCTTACAAACTAGTGTGACTAGAGCACTGGTAGGGGTGCTCTACACATGAGAGGGCTTGGTGATATAATCTTTAAAGACTTCTTGGAAGGTAACCAGTCTCCTGGGGCTACTGGGGGGGAGTTAAGAACAATGGATTTGTCCCATTTGCTCAATGGTAACTCATTGGCGAGTGGGGTGGGCAGAGAGTACAGTTAGAAATATTTTCAGCTGAATAATGTATGACATTCTCTGGTGTAGAATGTGTGGTCTAAGATAGAATTTCAAAAGTGATGTTTTTTGAAAATGGTGTGATATTGTGGTAGGATGTTTTATAGTGAGGAGCATTTATGAATGTTTCAGGTATTTTTTATTGACAATCATCTTGCGACTCTTGGAGCAATGGTTAGGCAGGGACCTGTCTCTGTCTATGACATGTCAGCCTTACAGATGTAACTCACTGGGGTAAACCTTCAGAAGGGTTTACCTTGACTTTGTGAGGCCAAGGAGAGACTGGGATAGGAATAATTCTTTAAAGTGACTGAAGGAATGAATTTAGGAACCTCTCCAACCTAGCTTTTATTCCCAGGTCTTCTACTTAACTTGGGCATGTTTCTTAACTTCCTAAATTTTAGTTTTCTTTATTTGTAAAACCGAATAAAACCTGCCTCATAGGTTTGTATTGGAGAATTAAATAAGGTAATGTAAGTTCGATTGGATTCTTTTGTAGCAGACTCTCAGTTGAGGATTGATGTGAAATGATTTATTAGGGAACAGACTTAGGGACAAAGATTGTTTTTATGGAAGAAGAGAGGCAGTTCTATATGTGTATTTTACTCAGTTTCTCACTGATTTGAAATTCCATCCTTTAAATATACAACCCCCTATTTTGTTTCATTGATTATTCCATTCATCATTGTTTTAATAACTATAGATTTATAGCACATTTAATGTGATAGAGTGAATCCCCCTTAACTACGGCATTTGAAAAATATTCTGCCTATTCTTACACATTTTCCCAGATGAATTTTAGAATAATTTTTATCAAGTTGCTAGAAAAGTTACCTAGGAATTTTGATTGACAGTGGTTCAATTTATAGATTTAGAGAAATGACATTTTTGCATTTTAATCTTCATATCCAAAAACATAGCATCTCTCTCCATAATTCCTATGTTCTTTTGGATTCTCCAGCCCAATTTAAAAATTTTTTCATTTTTTAAATTTAATTTTTATTTTATACTGGAATATATTGATTTATAATGTTTTGTTAGTTTCAGTTGTATTGCAAAGTAATTTAGTTATACATATATCCATTCTTTTTTCAGGTTCTTTTCCCATATAGGTTGATACAGAATATTGATAGTGTTCCCTGTGTTATAGAGTAGGTCCTTGTGGATTATCTATTTTGCATACAGTAGTGTGTATCTGTTAATCCCAAATTCCTAATTTATCCCTTCCCCTGCCCCTGCCTTTCCCCTTTGGTAATCATAAGTTTGTTTTTGAAGTCTGTGAGTCTGCTTCTGTTTTGTAAATAAGTTCATTTGTATCATTTTTGATTCCACATATAAGTGATATCATATGAAATTTTTCTTTGTTTGACTTCACATAGTGTGATAATCTCTAGGTCCATCCACATTGAATGCAAATGGCATTATTTCATTCTTTTTCTAGCTGAGTAGTATTCCATTGTGTATGTGTACCATATCTTTATCCATTCCTCTGCTGATGGACATTTAAGTTGCTTCCATGATTTGGCTATTAAAAATAGTGCTGCAGTGAACATTGGGGTGCATGTATGTCTTGAATTATGGTATTCTCCAAACAGATGCCCAGGATTGGGGTTGCTGCATCATATTTTTAGTTTTAGAAGGAAACTCCATACTGTTCTCTGTAGTGGCTGCACCAATTTTCATTCCTACCAACAGTGTAAGAGGGTTCCCTTTTCTCCACACCCTCTACAGCATTTATTGTTTGTAGAGTTTTCATTGATGACTATCCTGACTGGTGTGAGGTGATACCTTACTATAGTTTTGATTTTCATCTCTCTAGTAATTAGTGATGTAGAGCATCTTTTCATGTGTTTTTTGGCCATCTGTATGTTGTCTTTGGAGAAGTGTCTGTTTAGATCTTCTGCACATTTTTTGATTTGGTTTTTTTTTTTTGATAGTGAGTTGTATGAGCTGTTGTGTATTTTGGAGATTAATCCCCATTTACTAATGCAGTCTCTTCATTTACAAATATTTTTATCTCATTCTGTAGGTTTTATTTTCATTTTTTTATGATTTCCTTTGCTATACAGAAGCTTTTAAGTTTACATAGGTCCCATTTGTTTGTTTTTGTTTTTATTTTCATTACTCTAGGAGGTGGATGAAAAAAGATATTGAGATATCGCTATGATATATGTTAGAGTGTGTTCTGCCTATGTTTTCCTCTGAGAGTTTTATAGTGTCTGGTCTTACACTTAGGTCTTCAATCCATTTTGAGTTTGTTTTTATGTATGGTGTTAGAACATGTTCTAATTTCTTTTTTTTTTTTTTTACATGTAGCTGTCCAATTTTCCCAGCACCACTTACTGAAGGGACTGTCTTTTCTCCATTGTATATTCTTGCCTTCTTTTTCATAGATTAGCTGATCATAGGTGCATGGGTTTATTTCTGGGCTTTCTATCCTGTTCCATTGATCTCTATTTCTGTTTTTGTGCCAGTACCATAATGTTTTGATGACTATAGCTTTCTAGTGTAACCTAAAGTCAGGGAGCCTGATTCCCCAGCTGTTTTTCTTTCTCAGGATTACTTTCTCTATTCAGGGTCTTTTATGTTTCCATAGATTTAAAAATTTTTTGTTCTAGTCCTGTAAGAAACGCCATTGGTAATTTGATAGGGATTACATTGAATCTGTAGCATAATCATTTTGACAATATTAATTCTTGGATAGCGTAGTCACTTTGGGTAGCATAGTCATCTTAACAATATTCTTCTAATACAAGAACATAGTATATCTTTCCATCTATTTGTGTCATCTTCAATATTTTTCATCAGCATCTTATAGTTTCCGGAGTATAGGTCTTTTGCATCCTTAGGTAGGTTTATTCCTGGATGTTTTATTCTTTTCAGTGTGTTAGGAAATGGGATTATGTCCTTAATATCTATTTTTGATCTTTCATTGTTGGTGTATAGAATTGCACAAGATTTCTGTGTATTAATTTTGTATCCTGCACTTTACCAAATTCGTTGATGAGCTCTAATAGTTTTCTGGTAGCATCTCTAGCATTTTCTTCTTTTCCTTGCTTTTTTTCTTTTTTTTTTGGTGTTTTGGCTACCCCAGTCCAGAGATCCAATCTGAGCTGCTGTTGTGACCTATGCCATAGCTCAGGCAATGTTGGATCCTTTAACTCACTGTGATGGGTCAGGGATTAAACCTGATTCCCAGTGCTGCAGAGATACTGCCAATCCTGTTGTGCTGCAGTGGGAACTCTTCTAGGATTTTCTATGTACAGTGACATTTTACTTCTTTTCCAGTTTGGATTCCTTTTATTTCTTTTACCTCTCTGGTTTTTGTGGCTAGGGCTTTCAAAATTATGTTAAATAAAAATGGCAAGAGTGGACATCCTTGTCTTATTCCTGATCCTAGAGGAAATTCTTTAAGCTTTTCACCATTGAGGATGATATTAGCTGTGGGTTTTTCATATATGGCCTTTATTATGTTGAGGAAAGTTCCTTCTAGGCCCACTTTCTGGAGAGTATTTTTTTTTTTATCATAAATGAGTGTTGGATTTTGTCAGAAGCTTTTTCTGCATCTATTGAGATGATCATATGGTTTTTATTCTTCAGTTTGTTAATGTGATGTATCATACTGATTGATTTGCAGATGTGAAAAATCCTTGCATCCCTGGGATAAATCCCACTTGACTCTGGTATATGATCCTTTTAATATATTTTTGGATTTGGTTTGCTAGTATTTTGTTGAGAATATTTACATCTATATTCATCAGTAATCTTGACCTGTAATTTTTTTTTTTTTTGGTGGTATCTTTGTCTGATTTTGGTATCAGTGTGATGGTGGCCACATAGAACAAGTTTGAGAGAGTTCCTTCCTCTGCTATTTTGGAATAGTGTCAAAAGGCTAGATATGAACTCTGAATGTTGGATAGAATTGGCCTATGAAACTGTCTGGTTCTGGACTTTTGTTTGTCGGAAGTTTTGTTTTCTTTTTTTTTTTAAGCCACACCCTTGGCAGGCAGAAGTTAAAATTCCTGGGCTAGGGATTGAACCCACTCCATAGCAGTGGTCTGAGCCACAGCAGTGACAATGTTGGAGCCTTAACCCTCTGTGCCACCAGGGAACTCCTTGTTTGTTGGAAATTTTTAAATCACAGTTTGAATTTCAGTACTTGTGATTGATGTGTTCGTATTTTATATTTCTTCCTGGTTCTGTCTTGGAAGATTGTACCTTTCTAAGAATTTGTCCACTTCTTCTAGGTTATCCACCTTATTGGCATGTTGTCAGTTGTAGTGGTCTCTTATGATCCTTTGTATTTCTGTGGTATCAGTTGTAACTTCTCCATTTTTGTTGCTCATTTTATTGATTTGAGCCCTCTCTCTTTTTTCTTGGTAAGTCTGCCTCCTTTAGCACAACTTAATTTTTATATTTTATTACTTTTATTTTTGCTTTTTATGGCCACATTGGTGGCATATGGAGGTTCCCAGGCTAGGGGTTGAACCAAAGCTACACCTGCTGGCCTGCACCACAGTCACAGCAACACCAGATCCAAGCCACCTCTGCGACTTACACCACAGCTCACGGCAACTCTAGATCCTTAACCCACTGAGTGAGGCCATGGATCAAACCTGCAACCTCATGGTTCCTAGTCGGATTCGTTTCCACTGTGCCACAATGGAAACTCCTCCTTTAGCACAACTTTATAGTTTTAATCTTACAGACCATGTATCAGTTTGTGGGGTTTATTTATATGTACCTTAATGTGAGTGGAATCTGTTTTTATTTTGTATTTTCTAGGTGAATTAGATTTTTTCTTAGTGTTTAAGAAAACTGCTAATTTTCTACACTTATTTTGTTGTCACTTTATTGAATTTTCTTATTAGCAATAATTTTCCAGTTAATTTTCTTATATTTTTGAGGAATATAATGACAGTATACACAGATAATGGGAAACATGCTTTCTCATGTAGATTATTAATGACTTTCATTTTACTTTTTAGTTATTTTATGTTTATACTGTTTGAGACTTTAATCAGAATGCTAATGTTTCACCATTAAGCAGGATTCAAATTACTGGTTTTGTGTATGTACACATTATTAATTCTTGTTGTTTTATTTTTTAGCACCACACCCATGGCATATGGAAGTTCCTAGGCTAGAGGTCGAATCAGAGCTGCAGCTGCTAGCCTACTCCACAGCCATAGCAATGCAGGATCCAAGCCGCATCTGTGACCTACACCATAGCTCGTGGCAACACTGGATCCTTAACTGAGCAGGGACAGGGACTGAACCCACGTCCTCATGGATACTAGTCGGATTTGTTACCACTGAGCCATGATGGGAACTCCTACATTATTAATTTTATTGAAGTTCTAAAAAATCAGGATATTATGCATTTTGGAAACCTCTCATGATCATCACATGATTGCCCCCTTTGATTCATTAATATGAAGAAATGGAATATTAGATTTCCTAATTTTGTACTGTGATTACCTTCCTGGAATAAATCCCACTTGAATTAATTTTTAAAATATCCTTAGTTTCTATTGCCATCATATTTAGACTTTACATGTATATTTATAAGTATTGGAGTGTTTATTTTTTTAAAAAGTTATCATGGCTGAGTTAACATATCAGCACTATGTTACTGTCTTACAAAAATGAAGGTATGTTCCTACTTTCCTTATTCTCTGTTATATCCTAAATAGCATATGAGGTTAGATTTTGAAATAACTCACCGTTGAAACATTTTAAAACTGTCACTTTTTTGAGGAGGAGTTTCTTTCTGATAGTTTTACCAGTTTTGGTTTGTGGAGATAAGAGGAAGTGAATTATTTTTAACTTCTATTATCAAACGGAGTTGTCCATGATCACGTTAGCCATTAACTGAACCTAGAATTGGCTCTTCAGGAAAGCAATTTCCTTTCCTTAGGAGAAGACATCCGGGGCATCTACAGCCCTGATGGGAAGTTCATGGACTGACTTCTGGGTTTGGAGGATGGGACGTTAGTGGACCAACTTCTGGGTTTGGAGGATGGGAAGTCAGTGGACTGACTTTAGAGCTTGGTCATACCTCCCCCACCACACACACACCCAAACTTCACTGAGGAGAGAAAGCACAGCAGTAAGAGGACTGGGTACTCGAATCCTGTCTCTACTTTTCCCTCCCTGCCCTCTCCTCCTAGGGACCTTGTATGTAAACTCTATATTCGACCAATTGTTTTCAAATGCCTCTTAAAATCTCCTAATTAAAATCCCACAGGCCCAATTCTTCCTGTTTCCTTGCCTTTCTTTTTCTTTGATTACTTAATGAATTTTATTACAATTACAGGTGTACAAAAATCATCAAAACCAAATTTTATAGCCTTTCCATCCCAAACCCTCACTGCATCCCCCCATCTCGCAGCTTGTCTCATTTGGAAACCATAAGTTTTCCAAAGTCTGTGAGTCGGTATCTGTTCTGCAAAGAAGTTCTTTGTGTCCTTTTTTTAAATTCCACATGTAAATGGTAGCATTTGATGTTGGTGTCTCATTGTCTGACAGGTTTCACTTCACATGATAATTTCTAGGTCCCTTCATATTGCTATATGTTATTTCGTTTCTTTTAATGGCTGAGTAATATTCCATTGTGTATATGTACCACATCTTCCCTATCCATTCCTCTGCCGATGGGCATTTAGGTCGTTTCCATGACGTGGCTATGGTATCGAGTGCTGCAATGAACACTGGAGTACGTGTATCTTTTTTTTTCCCCCATTGCTTAATGAATTTTATTACAATTGTAGGTGTATAAAAATCATCACAATTCAGTTTAATAGCAGTTCCGTCCCAAACCCTCAGTGCATCCCCCCACCCCCCGGATTGTTTTATTTGGAAACCATAGGTTTTCCAAAGTCTGTGAGTCATTGACTGTTCTGCAGATAAGTTCATTGTGTCTTTTTAGTTTCCACATGTAAGCGGTAGCATTGGATGTTGCTGTCTAATTATCTGACTGGTTTCACTTCACATGATATTTTCTAGGTCCATCCATGTTGCTATAAATGTTGGTCATTCTTTCCTTTTAATGGCTGAGTAATATTCCATTGTGTGTATGTACCATATCTTCCCTATCCACTCCTCTGTTGATGGGCATTTAGGTTGTTTCCATGACCTGGCTATTGCATAGAGTGCTGCAATGAACACTGGAGTACATGTGTCTTTTCGAGTCATGGTTTCTGCTGGATAGATGCCCAGGAGTGGGATTGCTGGATCAAATGGTAATTCTATTTTTATTTTTCTGAAGAATCTCCATACTGTTTTCCACAGTGGCTGCACCAATTTGCATTCCCACCAACAGTGTAACAGGGATCCTTTTTCTCCACACCCTCTCCAGCACTTAATGTTTGTAGACTTTTTGATGATGGCCATTCTGGCTGGTGTAAGGTGGTACCTCATAGTGGTTTTGATTTGCATTTCTCTAATGAGGAGCAATGTTGAACATCTTTTCATGTGTTTATTTGCCATCTGTGTGTCTTCTTTGGAGAACTGTCTGCCTAGATCCTCTGCCCATTTTTGGATGGGGTTGTTTGTTCTTTTGGTATTGAGCTCTAGGAGGTGAGTGTAAATATTGGAGATGAATCCCTTGTCTGTCAATTCATTTGCAAATATTTTCTCCCATTCTGTGGGTTGTCTTTTCGTTTTGTTTAGGGCTTCCTTTGCTGTGCAGAAACTTATAGTTTAATTGTCTCATTTGTTTATTTTTCTTTTTATTTTCATTACTCTGACAGGTGGATCTGAGAAGATGTTGCTATCATTTATGTCAGAGAGTGTTTGACCTATGTTTTCCTCTAATAAGAGTTTTGTAGTATCTGGTCTTATATCTAGATCTTTAATCCATTTTGAGTTTATTTTTTTGCATGGTGTTAGGAAGTGTTCTAGTTTCATTTTTTTTTAACATATGGCTGTCCAGTTTTCCCGGCACCACTTAATGAAGAGGCTGTCTTTTGTCCAGTGTATATTCTTGCCTCCTTTGTCATAGATCAGTTGACTATAGATGTGTTGGTTTAATTCTGGGCTTTCTATCCTGTTCCACTGATGTATATTTCTGTCTTTGTGCCAGTACCATATGGTTTTGATGACTGTAGCTTTGTAGTAGAGTCTGAAGTCAGGGAGCCTGATTCCTCCAGCTCTGTTTTTCTTTTTCAGGATGTCTTTGGATCTTCTGGTTTGTTTGTGCTTCCAAACAAACTTTAAAATATTTTGTTCTAGGTCTGTGAAAAATGTCCTTGGTAATTTGATACAGATTGCATTGAATCTGTAGATTGCCTTGGGTAGTATAGTCATTTTGATAATATTGACTCTTCCAATCCAAGAGCATGGTATGTCTTTCCATCTGTTCATGTCATCCTTGATTTCTTTCATCAGCATCCATCTTGTAGTTTTTAGAGTACAGGTCTTTTGTCTCTTTAGGTAGGTTTATTCCTATGTATTTGATTCTTTTTGATGCAAATGTAAACGGGATTGCTTCCCTAGTTTCTCTTTCTGATCTTTCATTGTTAGTATATAGACATGCAGTTGATTTTTGTGTATTAATTTTGTATCCTGTGACTTTGCCAAATTCATTGATGAGCTCTATCAGTTTTCTGGTAGTCTTTAGGATTCTCTAGGTATAGTATCATGTCATCTGCAAATAGTGATAGTTTGACTTCTTCCTTTCCAATTTGGATTCCTTTTATTTCTTTTACTTCTCTGATTGCCGTGGCTAAGACTTCCAAAACTATGTTGAATAGTATTGGTGAGAGTGGACATCCTTGTCTTGTTCCTGATCTCAACAGGAATTCTTTCAGCTTTTCACCATTGAGAATGATGTGAGCTCTGCGTTTGTCATAGATGGCCTTTATTATGTTTAGGTAGGTTCCCCCTATGCCCGCTTTCTGAATGGTTTTTATCAGAAATGGGTGTTGGATTTTGTCAAAGGCTTTTTCTTCATCTATGGAGAGGATCATATGGTTTTTATTCTTCAGTTTGTTAACATGGTGTATCACACTGATTGATTTGCGGACATTGAAGAATCCTTGCATCCCTGGGATAAATCCCACTTGATTGTGATGTACAATCCTTTTAATGTATTTTTGGATTCGGTTGGCTAGTATTTTGTTGAGGATTTTTGCATCTCTGTTCAACAGTGAGATTGGCCTGTAATTTTCTTCTTTTGTGGTATCTTTGTCTGTTTTTGGTATCAGGGTGATGGTGGCCTCATAGAATGAGTGTGGGAGTGTCCCTTCCTCTGCAATTTTTTTGGAAGAGTTTCAGAAGGATAGGTGTTAGCTCTGCTCTAAATGTTTGATAGAATTCGCCTGTGAAGCCATCTGGTCCTGGACTTTTGTTTGTTGGAAGTTTTTTAATCACAGTTTCAATTTCAGAACTTGTGATTGGTCTGTTCGTCTTTTCTATTTCATCTTGGTTTAGTCTTGGAAGATTGTACTTTTCTAAGAATGTGTCCATTTCTTCTATGTTTTCTGTTTTATTGGCATATAGTTGCATATAGTAGTCTCTTATGATCCTTTGTATTTCGGTGATGTCTGTTGTTACTTCTCCTTTTTCATTTCTAATTTTACTGATTTGTGTCCTCTCTCTTTTTTTCTTGATAAGTCTGGCTAGAGGTTTATCAATTTTGTTGATCTTTTCCAAGAACCAGCTTTTAGTTTCATTGATCTTTTCTTTGGTTTTCTTTATTTCTATTTCATTTATTTCTGCTCTGATCTTTGTGATTTCTTCTACTAACTTTAGGTCTTGTCTGTTCTTCCCTCTTAGCCGCTTTAGATGTAAAGTTAGGTTGTTCATTTGAGCCTTTTCTTGTTTCCTGAGGTAGGCTTGTATTGCTATAAATTTCCCTCTTAGAACTGCTTTTGCTGCATTACAGAGGTTTTGGAGTGTCGTATCTTTGTTGTCATTTGCTTCTAGGTATTTTTTAATTTCCTCTTTGATTTCTTTGATGACCCATTGGTTGTTTAGTAGCATGCTGTTTAGTCTGTACATGTTTGTATTTTTTGGCATTTTGTTCTTGTTGTTGATTTCTAGTCATATAGCATTGTGGTCGGAGAAGATGCTTGATATGATTTCAGTTTTCGTAAAGTTGCTGAGGCTTGATTTAGTCCAGGATGTGATCAGTCTTAGAGAATGTTCCGTGCGCACTTGAGAAGAATGTGTATTCTGTTGCTTTTGGATGGAATGTCGTATAAATATCTATTAAGTCCATCTGATCTAATGCTTCGTTCAGGGCCTGTGTTTCCCTATCGATTTTCTGTCTGGATGACCTGTCCATTGCTGTAAGTTGGGTGTTAAGTCCCCCACTGTGATCGTGTGATTGTTGATTTCTCCTTTTAAGGTTGTTAGCAGTTGCCTTATATATTGTGATGATCCTATGTTGCGTGCATAGATATTTAAAATTGTTCTATCTTCTTCTTGGATTGATCCTTTGATCATTATGTAGTGCCCTTCCTTGTCTCTCAAAATGTTCTTCATTTTAAAGTCTGTTTTGTCTGATAGGAGTATTGCTACTCCAGCTTCCTTTTGAGTCCCATTTACATGGAATATTTTCTTCCATCCTCTCACTTTCAATTTGTATGTGTCCCTAGAAGTGAAGTGGGTCTCTTGAAGATATCATATACACGGGTCTTGTTTTTGTATCCATTCAGCTAGTCTATGTCTTTTGGTTGGGGCGTTCAGTTCATTAACATTTAAGGTAATTATTGGTATGTATGTTCTTATTGCCATTGTATTAACTGTTTGGGGTTTTTGTTGCTCTTCTTTTTTTCCCTTATTCTCTTGTTGTCTCCTCTCACAAGATGACTACCATTAATGTTGTATTTGAGTTGATTTTTCTTATTTGTTTGTGTATCAATTGTAGATTTTTGGTTTGCAGTTACCCTGAAGTTTTGATATAGGAGTCTATATATAAACGAGATTGTTTTAAGTTTTTGGTTTCTTAGTTGCACATGTGTCTCCAGTGTCCTGCATTTGTGCTCTCTTCACACAGTGTCTGATTTTGGTAGCACAATTGTGCATGTATGATTTAGTATCTTTACTGTATATATGCCTTTATTGGTGAGCCTTGTCATTTGTGGTGTTTTTGTTTCTGGTTGTGGCCTTTTCTTTTCTGCCTAGAGAAGTTCCTTTAGGATTTGTTGTAAAGCTGGTTTAGTGTTGCAGAAATCTCTTAGCTTTTGCTTACCTGTGAAGGTTTTGATCTCTCCTTCAAATCAGAATGAGAGCCTTGCTGGCTAAAGTAGTCTTAGTTGGAAGTTTTTTACTTTTATCACATTGAGTATATCATGCCACTCCCTTCTGGCCTGCAGAGTTTCAGCTGAAAAATCAGCTGATAACCTTATTGGGGTTCCCTTGTATGTCATTTGTTTCTTTTCCCTAGCTGCTTTTAATATTTTCTCTTTGTCTTTAATTTTGGTCATTTTGATTAATATGTGTCTTGGGGTATTCCTCCTTGGGTTTATTTTATGTCGTAGTCGTTGTGCTTCCTGGATTTGAGTGAGTGGTTCCTTTCTCATGTTATGGAAGTTTTCGGCTATTATCTCTTCGAATATTTTTTTCTGTCCCCTTCTCTCTCTCTTCTCCCTCTGGCACACCTGTAATATGGATGTTGGCACGTTTAACGTTGTCCTAGAGTTCTCTGAGACTCTCCTCATTTCCCTTCAATCTTTTATCTCTTTTCTCTTCCGCATTAGTGATTTCCACTAATCTGTCCTCCACCTCACTGATTCGTTCTTCTGCCTCCTGTATTCTACTTTTGGCTGTTTCTAATGATTTTTTTATTTCAGTTTTCGTATTTTGCATCTCTTGTTGTTTAATTTTTACATCTTGTTTCTCTTTGCTCAGTGTTTCCTATAAATTATCAGTCTTTGCCTCCAGTTTATTTCCAATGTCTTACATCATCTTCAGCATCAACAGCGTACAGTCTCTTTCTGGGAGGCTGATAATCTCCTCATAAGTGAGCTGTTTTTGTGGGCTTTTTTATTTCTCCCTTATCTGAGTTATAGTTTTCTGTCTCTTCATTTTTATAGGTTTTTAGTGTGGTGACCTTTTTTCAGACAATGGAGTTGTAGCCTCTCTTAGTTCTGGTGTTTGCCTTCCCTGTGGCTAAAGTTGGTCTTGGGGAGGTCTTGCTGTAGGCTTCCCAATGGGAGGGACTGGGGCCTGCCCATTGGTAGGTGGGGCTGATTCCTATCCCTCTGATGGGTTTGACTTTGTCTCTGGGTGAGATTAGAGGCTGGCTGTGTGCCTGAGGGGCTTTAGGCAGCCTGTTTACTGATGGGTGGGGTTGTGATCCCACCTGGATTATTGTTTGGCCTGGGGCTTCTTAGCACTGATGGGAGAGACCAGATTTTCCCAAAAATGGCCTCTCCAGAGACATGCAGGCTGATGAATGTTCCTGAGAGCTTTACCTCCAATGCCCTTCCCCCATAACAAGGCATGGTCACCCCTGTTTTCCCAGAAGATCCTCCAAGAATTGCAGTCAGGTTCCATCCTGATTCCTGTGGAGACTTTGCTTTGCCCTGGGACCCAGTGCACGTGAAAATCTGTGTGCGCCTTTCAAGAATGGGGTCTCCTCTTTCCCCCAGTTCTGTGGAGTTCCTGCACACAAGCTGCGCTGGCCTTCAGTGCCAGATGCTTCGGGGGCTCTTTCTCCCTGTGCCAGATCCCCAGGCGTGGGGATTTGATGTGGGGCACTAAACTCTCAGTCCTGTAGGTGAGTCTGTGATAAAGTTACTTTCCAGTCTGTGGGGCTTCCCACCCGGGAGTTATGGGGTTGCTTTTATCGCGTAATTGCCCCTCCTACCTCTTGATGTGGTTCCCTCTTTGTCTTCTGGAGCAGAATATCTTTTTTGGAAGTTTGCAGTCCATTTGGTTGAAGGCTGCTTGGCATTTGGTTGTAATTTTTTGTTTTTGGGAGAGAAGTTGAGCTCCAATCCTTCTATTCCGCCATCTTAATCCCTTTTCTGGGGTACATGTGTCTTTTTGAGTCATGGATTTCTCTGGATAGATGCCCAGGATTGGGATTGCTATATCAAATGGTAATTCTATTTTGAGTTTTCTAAGGAATCTCCAAACTGTTTTCCACAGTGGTTGTACCAATTTACATTCCCACCAACAGTGTAATAGGGATCCTTTTTCTCCACACCCTGTCCAGCACTTATTGTTTGTATACTTTTTGATGAAGGCTATTCTGGCTGGTGTAAGGTGATACCTCTTAGTCGTTTTGATTCTTCCTGTTTCCTTGCCTTTCAAATATCCTTTCCTTCTGTGTTCCTTGTTCAGTTAAGGGCACCTCCATCTACTCAGTTTCTCGAAGCAAGAACTTGAGCTTTGTCCTAGACCATTCCTCCTTCCTTACTTATTGTATTTGATACACTGATGATATCTCTCAAATTCATCTCTTTCTCATCATCACTGCCTTACTCCACGTCCTTAAATCTGGTCACTTCATGCATTTCAGCCTTGCCATTCATCTCTTACTCTCGTCTTATGCCATGGTGTGCTCCCACTCATCAAATCTGCATTTTTTTTTTTTTGGTCCTTTTTAGGGGCAGCATATGTGGCATATGAAGGTTTCCAGGCTAAGGGTCAAATCAGAGCTGTAGCTGCAGGCCTACACCGCAGACACAGCAACACGGGATCCAAGCCACATCTGCAACCTACGCCACAGCTCACTGCAATGCCGGATACTTAACCCACTGAGCGAGGCCAGAGATCAAACCCACAACTTCATGGTTCCTAGTCGGATTCCTTAACCACTAAGCCACAATGGGAACTCCCTGTAATTTGTAGAACTCCCTAATCAAAAAAGCTTTGAATCAAAACCACAATGAGCTCTCCTTCATGCCTGTTAGAATGGCTCTTATCAAAAAGACAACTAACAGGTGTCAGTGAGGATGTTTCAGTGTTCTACCCCCAGACAGATTTTACCACACAAGGTGGTTGAAATGTGTGTCCTCTTTAATGACTCTGTGTAGCTTTCAAAATAAAGTCCAAGCTTCTTTAATGATCAGCCCTGCCCATACCTTTTCTCTTGAGATCCTCACCCTTTGCTTTTCCATGATGTCCTTTGAATGTCTCTCTCTGTCCTTTATCACACTAGGTTCTACTCAATTTCTCTACTATTTTGGTGAGCTTCCTGAGGCCTGGGATTGGCTTCTGTTTTCGTGGAACATTATAGGAATTCACTGTGGAATTAATGTAAACGAAACTGCTGTAACTTTTGTTTCTTTGGCTGGCCACCCTGAGGTATGATTTGTTAAAGAACTGCTTCCAGTAGAATTTACCTACAGAGGAGAAAACTGGACAGGGAAGGTAATGAAGTGAGGCAAGAATGTAATTTTAGGTAAAATTAGTGGCCTCAGCCTCATCCTGTAGGGAAACTATAAAGTGTAAATTCTCCCTCAGTGTTTTGTCCATACTTCCGGCAAGAAAGTTGGGTTTTCATAATCCAGAACCACCAGTCACAGGCTAAGTCCTGTTCTGAGGTAAGGTAATTAACTACCTTAGTTGGTCTAGGACTGTGCTGTTTTTAGCATTAAAATTCTCATGACCCAAGAAACCCTTCAGCTGGGGCCAGGATAGTTGGCAGCACTATCAGACACTTCCAGCTCTGTGTTTGTAGGAAAAGTGACTCCAGCAGCCCAACGGAAATCCTTGGAGGAAACGGTTGCAGCCATTAGAAGCTGTGGTAAGCAGAATAATGATCCCAAAGATGTCTACAGCCTAATCCCCAGAACTGTGGATACTTTGTCTTACATAGCAAAAGGGACTTTGTAGATATGATTAAATTAAGGACCTTGAGATGGAGAGATTAATTTGGATTATCCAAGTGGGTCCAGTATAATCACCAGGATCCTTATAAGTGGAAGAGGGAGACAGGAGAGTTAGAGGAGATGTGATGTCGGAAGCTGAGATCCGAATGATGCCATTGCTGGCTTTTCAGAGGGAGCCACAAGGCAAGAAATGCAGGCAGCTTCTAGAAGCTAGAAAAGGCGAAAAATAGATTCTCCCCTAGAGTCTCCTAAAGGAATATAACCACATGACACATTGATTTTTAGCCCCATGAGATGTATTTTGTACTTCTAACTTCCAGAACTATAAGATAATAAGCGTGTGTGTGTGTATTTGTATGTATTTTTGGCCATACTCATGGCATATGGAAGTTCCTGGGCTAGCGATCAAATCCTATGCCACAGCTGCAGCAGTGCTGGATCCTTACCCCACTGTGCCACAGCAGGAACTCCTCAGTACATGCTTTAAACCACTAAGTTTGTGGAAACTTGTTTTAGAAGCAATAGGAAACCAATGCAAAGGGAAAGGTTTATTGAATTGGGTGGAGGGGTTGTGTCTACTCCCTCCACATGAGAAAACTAAATCAGAGAGCTAACACTTTAAATCAGTAGTTGACAAATTAGTTGACCATCAAACTGTGAAAGTATAGCATCGTGGTTAAGCTCTGGGATCTGGAATTTGCTACGCATTGGTTAAGTCTTGGCTTGGGCATTTTTAGCCTTCTGACCTTGGCGTGTTAACATAAGTATTTCTGAACCTCAGTGCCTTCTGTAGAATGGGGATAATAATGAAACATGAGATTAAATTAAACAAGGATTAAATTAAATGAATATGTGAAGTGCCTCATACACAGTAAAATCTCAATTCAGATATTACTGGTAGCACAGGGGAAATCCCATATCTGTTCAGGTGTTAAAATCTAAAGACAGTATGAGGGAAAAGTCAAGCTTGGTGAATTTTAGGGATTAAAATCACTTACCTTGTTCAGAAGGTACAGTCCAGAGTTTATGTTTATAATGTTACAGACAGTATGTACATATGAGAGTTTACTTCTCACCACAGTGGGATTATATATAATGCTGAGTCCAAGTGTAAAACATGTTACAGTATTTATTTTAAATTACTTAAAAGAAGGAGGGGAGTTGTTGGATAATGTACAGTGGGCTTCTCTGATGTTTAGCATTTTAGCACTTTTTCAGTCCATGTTTTTTTTATTTAAAGGATGGCTTTCACCTTCTTTTTTTCTCTCTTCCTGAGATCTCTGTTAAGCCCATTGTACTTGGGCCACCCACCTTCTCTTCCCAAGGTTATCTGGGTGGGGGGGTATTTTCCCAGCCCTTTGATATGCTAAGCAGCCGTAATTGGGGAGGGTTTAATAAACAGCCATTATGTTGCTATTGGAAGTGTCGGAACTGGTGTAACTAGTAATTTTGTAGTAGTGAGTGAAGTTCACCTGTAACTTTAAAAAAGTCACTTAGGGTCTCAAATCAGCTTCAGCTCCAATCTAGAAATGGGCCCTACAGACTCTTTTTCTTGTGAAAGTGCCTGCTATTCCATGGGTGGTTACCTGTTTTTTTTTTTTTTTTTTTTTTTATTGTCTTCCTAGGACAATGGCTAAAACTCAGATCAGCTCATGTGGAGACTTTGAAAGAGCACGGTCAGGGAAGCCAAAGCTGTTGATCATACTGCGGGGTAGGAACCATCCAGAAGTAGTTTATCTGTATCTGCCCTGGCCTCCCTCTGCCTAGGACACACAACGCAGAGCTGTCGAGTGTACCAATAGGGCTTTCTTATATATTCTAGGGATGTCACTGGTTTGGGCTGGATCTCTCTTAAATGTGGTGCATTTTCTCCCTGGGTGAAATGGTGGCAGAGAAGAGGCTGAAGCTGGGTGTTAGCGAGGAGGTCTTTGGCAGGGTCGTAGCCCCAGGGGGCTGGCCTGGTGCTTGATGAGGAAGGGAGTGGTGTGGGAGGGCTTGCTTTGCTCTGAGGCTTTGCCAGCTTCTGGAAATGCTGAAAGCCCTCCCTGAGAAGGACCAGTTAAAACAACAACCAGAGACATCAGTCAGACTGTACGGGTTGATTTTAAGGCCAAAGGGAAAGTATTGAGATGGAAAAAGGAGGTGGGCAGCCACAGAAGCTCCAACTACTGCCTCCTTTCCAGAACCTTGGTGTGCAGCCTCCAGCCACCCTCTACCAGCTCCATCGGCTGCCCTGAAGCCTGCCTCCCACGCCCTTGTTCGCCAGATGAACTGCACTGTCTGTGCCTTGCCTAAGGCGGGGCCTTTCAGGGACAGAGCTGTGTTTGTCTCCTCTGTGTGTTGAACTTGGCAGGCGCAGTCACATTTCCATCCAAGTCAAACCACCACCTTTCAGAAGAGAGGGTTGGGCTTGGAATCCATGGCTTGGGGCGGGCCCTGTGTCCAACCACTGATGGTTGGAAGCAGGCGTTGTCCTTCTCCAGTCCCCATGCCAGCCTGTTGCTGGTAATGACTGGGAAGAGAAGAAACAGGCACTCAGGGCTGGAAGTCACAGGAGGAGGTTGGACCGGGGTGGGCAGTAGGAATGAGGGTGGCTTCCTGGCCAGAGATTCATGCAGCCCCAAGGGTCAACTATTGCTTTGAATGGATAAGCAGTTATTGGCCATGTGGATGCCATCTGGGTGAATACCTTAGTGTACTGAGTCAGCTGGAGAATGGGGATCTGTTTCTCAAGAACCAGCCTTCCCAGCAGAAAGCACTGGGAAGATGATGAGTCCATTCAAGGGGTGTTTCTCCCCAGCCCGGCTTTCCCACCACTGCTTGCACAGTCTCCCTCCCATCTCTGGTAGCTCCCAGCAGGACCACTGCTCCGCCTCCACATCCTCCCCATGGGTTTACAGAGCTGGTGTTCTAATTTCATTAATGGAAACTGAAGTCCTGGGCCCTTGCGTGAGTAGCCTGTTTTTTTTCCCTCTGCGACATGTGTGACGCTCTAGTGATTTGCCCTCTCTGTGACTCTCCTAAAACTCTCCTAAAAGGCCCAAACCAACACACATAGCCCAGACCAGCTCACTGACAACCACTGACCATTCAGTCCCTGGAGACCTGCTGGTTGGGCAGGAACCTTGGCAGTCACCATCACTTTCCTCTGAATTTGACAGTGGCTGCAGGTCATCCTCTACTGACTGTGGTAGAAACACAAACTTAGGCCATGGTGGTTTCTCAGACACATTTTCAGCTTTAACTGAAGTCAAATGAAGGAAGAAGGAGGATGTGAAAGAAAAAGAATCCAACCACAGGTGCCCCACCTCCACCACTGTCTCTATTGGGAAATCCTAAGGGGTTAGCAGGCTGGTTGGACTAGTGTCTCTGTGTTTTGTGTGTTCTGGATTGCCAGCAGATGGAATGCTTCCATAAACAGGAGATGTTACGATTTGGTGTGTGATTTTCCTTTTTTTCCCTTCTCTTGTTTTTAATCTCCTTTTCCTGAATATAAAGCACGATTCCGTCACTCAGGATTATCTTCCTTCCTTCTCTCTGAAGCTTCTTCTTCTCCCCACCTTCATCCCACACACTCCTTTTGCTCCTATTAAGAGACAGCTTGTTGGGGGTCCTTAGTAAGCTACTGCCGTGTTTCTCATGGTTACATCACCTGTGAGTTTTGCATTTCCTTGAACTTAACCATGATATTCCTCTCTCGTTGCTGAATCTTCTCAACCTGGATCTTTGTTTCTCATCACTTGGGGTAGCTCACTTTTTCCTTCAAGACTCATTGTAAAGGTTGCTTCCTTCTGAAGCCTTCCTCTGCCGCAGTGGCCAGAGATCAGGCCAAATGCCTCTCCCTTCTGCTTCTATATTTTCTTGCATCTTCTCTGTCAGCATCATGGCATTGTATTGGTTCAGCGTTTGTGCCAGTGGTTTCTCTGGTGGTGGTGGGGAGTCTCACTTTCTTATAATCACCAATAGCCTAACACTAAACAGTCATACAGCCCAGATTAGAAGAGTGTGTCTTCTCCAGGGAAATTCCAGAGTCCCTGCTGTAGTCATTCTTCTAGACTGTTCGTTTGGGGGCGGGGGGCATGTCTTTTGTTATCGCTGGACTCTTGGGCTGAAGCGTGTTAAATGCTCCATAAATATTTATTGAATGAATGACTGGATGAATTGATTTCCTTAGAATAACTGACACGAAGTTTGAAGATTCTGCTGAATAATGGAGGGTTAACAAGGGAGAAAGAGTGAATATACTGGAATCCCTAGAATGGCTGACAAAAGTTTTATACAGAGACAGGTCCTAACATAACTAATCTTCTCCCAAGTCAGGATCTTCACTAAGATATCCTGGGGAGAGGCGAGAGAGAGAGAGCCAAAGAGAGCAAGAGCAGAAGAGAGAGCATGCCTAGGTAGCTGCTGGTCTACCTTTCAGTTCCATGTACTGCCAACAGAGGATTGAAACGGAAATAGTTGTGATAGTTTGAACCTCTTCTTTGTTGATATCTGATTCAGGCAGCTTCCGAGAAGACCTCTTAATTCCAGAGAATTATGTAGTGAAAATGTATACTATACTACAAATAAAAGAGAGTTTTAAAGATGGCATCATAAAATCCGGATCTTTTTTTTTTATTATCACTGTCATCATTAACATGTTTTTAAAAATTTTTTAAAAGTAAAATTGATTTACAATGTTGAGCCAATTTCAGCTGTATAGCAAAGTAACCCAGTCATATACATATATAGACATTCCTTTCTAGTATTATCTTCTATCATGGTCTATCCCAGGGAATTATATATAGTTCCTGTGTTATACAGTAGGGCCTCATTGCGTATCCATTCTAAAACAATAGTTTGTGTCTACTAACCCCAAACTCCCAGTCCATCCCACTCCCTCCCACCTCCCCCTTGGCAACCACAAGTCTGTTCTCTATATCTTTGAGTCTGTTGATGTTTTGTATATAAGTTCACTTGTGCCATATTTTATTTTTTGTCTTTTTTGGGCCACACGTATGGCATATGGAAGTTCCCAGGCTAGGGTTCAAATTGGAACCATAGCCACCAACTACACTGTAGCCATCCATAGCAACGCCAGATCTGAGCTGAGTCTGATCTATGCCACAGCTCGAGGCAACACTGTATCCTTAAGTGAGGCCAGGGATTGAACCCTCATCCTCATGGATATGAGTCGGATTCTTAACCTTCTGAGCCACAGTGGGAAGTCCATTTTGCCATATTTTAGATTCCACATGTAAGTGATATCGTATGGTATTTGTCTTTTTCTTTTTTTTCTTTTTCTTTTGTCTTTTTGCCTTTTATCTAGAGCTGCACCCGTGGCTTATGGAGTTTCCCAGGCTAGGGGTCTAACAGGAGCTGTAGCCACTGGCCTTCGCCAAAGCCATAGCAACGCGGGATCTGAGCTATGTCTGCAACCTTCACCACAGCTCACGGCAACGCTGGATCCTTAACCCACTGAGCAAGGCCAGGGATCGAACCCGCAACCTCATGGTTCCTAGTCGGATTCGTTAACCACTGAGCCACGAAGGGAACTCCTGTCTTTCTCTTTCTGACTTCACTTGGTATGAGAATCCATCCATGTTGCCGCAGGTGGCATTATTATTATTATTTTTTTATGGCTGAGTAGTATTCTATTGTTTATGTGTACCACATCTTCTTAATTCATTCCTCTGTTGATGAACTTTTAGGCTGTCTTTGTGTCTTGGCTATTGTGAATAGTGCTGCTATGAACATAGGGGTGTGTGTATCTTTTTGAATGGAAATTTTGTCTGGATATATTCCCAAGAGTGGGATTGCTGGATCATATGCTAGTTTTTTTTTTTTTTTTTGCTTTTTAGGGCTGCACCCATGGCATATGGAGGTTCCCAGGCTAGAGGTCAAATTGGAGCTACAGCTTCAAGCCTACACCACAGCCACAGCAATGCAGGATCCGAGCTGCATCTGCGTCCTACACCACAGCTCACAGCAATGCCAGTCCTTAACCCACTGAGCAAGGCCAGGGATCGAACCCAAAATCTCATGGTTACTATTCAGATTCTTTTCCTCTGCTCCATGATGAACTCCAGATCATATGCAAGTTCTATATTTAGTTTTCTGAGGGTCCTTCATAATGTTTGCCATAGATGTTGTACCAATTTACATTCCCACCAACAGTGCAGGAGGGTTCTTTTTTCTCCACATCCTCTGCAGCATTAATTATTCATAGGCTTGTTAATGATGGCCATTCTGACCCATGTGAGGTGGTAGGTACCTCATTGTAGTTTTGATTTGCATTTCTCTAATAATCAGCGATATTAAACATTTTTTCATGTGCCTACTGGTCATTGTATGTCTTCTTTGGAGAAATGTTTATTTAGGTCTCCTGCCCATTTTTTGATTGCGTTGTTTGTTTTTTCGTTGTTGAGTTGTATGAGTTGTTTGTATATTTTGGAGACTAAGCCCTTGGCAGTTGCATCATTTGCTCTTTTCTCCCATTCTGTAGGTTTGTCTTTTCTTTATTTCTTTTTTTTTAATTTTATAATTTATTTTTTACTTTTTTTGCATTATAGCTGGTTTACAGATTTCTGTCAGATTTTCCAACTGCACCGCGTGGTGACCCGGTTACATGTACATATATGGATTTGTCACATGTAATTAGATATAGTTCCCCGTGCAATACAGTTGGAGCTCCTTGCTATTCCATCATTAAAGCACTAGTTATCCCCATTCCCTCCCACCCTTTCCCCCACCCCCTTGGCAACCACAAGTCTGTTCCCCAAGTTCGTGATTTTCTTTTCTGTTGAGATGTTCATTTGTGCAGTGTTTTAGACTCCAGTTATAAGAGATTTCATATGACATCTGTCTTTCTCCTTCTGACTTGCTTCACTCAGTGTGAGGGTTTCTAATTCCATCCATGTTGCTGCGAATGACATTATTTTATCCTTTTTTATGGCTGAATAGTATTCCATCGTGTATATATACCACATCTTCCTAATCCAGTCATCTGTCGATGGACATTTGGGTTGTTTCCATGTCTTGGCTATTGTGAA
>PVHT021183699.1:25427776-25481417 GCA_004024745.2 Catagonus wagneri
TTTTCTATTGTGTCATTTAGGATCTCTGTTGCCTTACTGATTTTCTGCCTAGAGGATCTGTCCATTGATGAGAGTGGTGTGTTAAAGTCTCCTACAATTATTGTATTGCCATCTATTTCTCCTTTTATGTCTGATAGTACTTGTTGTAGGTACCTGGGTGCTCCTATGTGGGGGGCATATATATTGACAATTGTAATATACTTTTCTTGAATGGATCCTTTAACCTTTAAGTAATGTCCTTCTTTGTCTTTCTTTATGGCTTTCACCTTAAAGTCTGTTTTGTCTGATATGAGTAGTGCCACTCCTGCTTTCCTTTCTTGTCCATTGGCATGAAAAGTCTTTCCCCATCCCCTTACTTTCACTCTATCTGTGTCCTTTGCTCTAAGGTGAGTCTCTTGTAGGCAGCAGATTGCAGGGTTTTGTTTATTTATCCATTCTGCCACTCTGTGTCTTTTGATTGGAGCATTCAGACCATTGACATTTAAGGTGATTATTGATAGATATGTATTTATTGCCATTTTAGATCTTATTTCCAGTTGATTGTATGTTTCTCTTTTCTTCTTTTCTGTTTTTGGATGGATGGATTCCAATTATTCTATACTTAAGTTTTTTTCATTTCAGTATTTATGGGTTGGATGTCCTGTTTTGATTTGTGGTTGCCCTGTTTTTTAAGTATGTTAACATCTTCTTATATCTGCTGGCTGTGGCCTGATAACCATATAGGCTAAAACACATCATTAATAAAAGAAAATAGAAAAAAAAGTTGCTTTTTTTCCTTAAAGTTAAAAAAAAAGAAAAAAAACAGAAAAAAGAAATAGTCTACATTTTCCTTCTTTCCCTCCCCACAATGTATAAAGTTGTTGACTCTTTTTTTTTGTAAATTATTTTATTTTCACTAATTTATTTATTTTTGCATCTTCATATTTCGATCTGCATGTAGGCTTATTTGAATGATTGCTTTCTAATTGTGGTTTCCTCCATTCTAATTCTTACTTTTTACTTTTCTTTCTTTCTTTTTTTTTTATAGGAACCTTTTCAGCATTTCTTTTAGAAAGGGTTTAGTATTGCTGTACTCTTTTAGCTTTTGTTTGTTGGGGAAACTTTTTACTTCCCCTTCTATTTTAAATGATATTCTTGCTGGGTAGAGTATTCTAGGTTGCAGGCCATTTCCTTTCAGCACTTTAAATATATCTTGCCATTTCCTTCTAGGCTGTAATGTTTCTGTAGAGAAATCAGCTGACAGCCTTATGGGGGATCCCTTATACTTAATGCTTTGCTTTTCTCTTGCTGCCTTTAGGATCCTCTCTTTATCTCTAATTCTTGCCATTTTTAATATAATATGCCTTGGTGTGGGTCTGTTTGGGTTCAGCTTGTTTGGGGCCCTCTGTGCAGCCTGTATCTTGATGTCAGATTCCTTCAGATTTGAAACGTTTTCAGACATAATTTCTTCAAATATTTTTTCAATGCCCTTTTCTCTTTCTTCTCCTTCTGGAATTCCTATGATGCGTTAATTGGGCCTCTTTATATTATCCCAGAGATCTCTTAAATTGCTTTCATGTTTTTTAATTTGATTTTCTGTCTGCTGTCCTGATTGCGTGATTTCCATTTTTCTATCTTCTACATCACTAATTCGTTCCTCTGCATTATTCAAACTGCTCGTTATTGCCTTTTGCTCAGTTTGCATCTCTGCAAATGAGTTTTCTAGCTTTTCTTGGCTTCTCCTTGTGATTTCTAGCTCCTTTCTAAAGGACTCTGCATTGCTGTTTGCATCTTCTCTTAATTTCTGGATATTCCGCCTTAATTCTTCAAGTATTTTCATTATCTCCCTTCTAAACTCCATTTCTGACGGACTACAGAGGTCTGTTTCATTTTTGGCTGCTTTAAATGACTTGTCCTGTTCTTTTAACCGGGAATGGTTTTTGAGCTTCTTCATCTTGTTTGTGGTTTTCTTTTTCTGTGAGTTTGGGGAGGCCACGCTGTAGACTTGGAAGGCTACTTCTAGGGAGGAGCTCCCCTTTGTATTTTTTGATGGGGTTACTATTTATTTTTGGTGTAGGAGTTTGACTATTTGATGTCTATTTCTTTGGAATGAGCAGGCTGTTATCTCAATGGTACTCTGAGTGTTCTCTGTGAGAGTGTGGGAATGGCTAAGGTCAACAGTGGGTGCCTAGTCTCTATGCTCTCAATTGCAGGAAGGTGGTGCTGTCCACTCCTAGTTGCCCAGCCCTGGGAAGTGGTCGCGAGCTCTAGGCAGATCTACCAGGTATCTTAAGCATTTGGCAATAGCAGCAGCAGGAAGTATGATTTCCCCTGGGAGTGAGAGCCACGGGAAACTAGAGTTTGATTGCAAAGTCCTCTTTGAGGTGACTGGAACCACAAGAGGTACCTGTCAGAGGCTGGCTCAGCAGGCTGGCGTTTGTTCCGCCCTTCCGCTGATGCTTTCTCATCAGTTGGGGCGGTTTCCTGGCTGCAGCGGCTGGCGCTGGCCCCGTTCCTCTGTGAAAGCTAGCTCTGTGTGGTTGCATACTGCTCCGCCCGCCAGAGCTACCAACTCTGTGGGCTGACGCAGTCACCTAGGTCCGTGAACCGGCCCAGGGCCCCACCACCCCCGCTGATGCTGGCTGGCGCAGGCGCCTGGGTCCACAACCTGGCACAGTGCTCCGCCCACGGGCTTCAAGGCATGGGCTCTGCCCCCGCTGCCACAGCTGCAGCCTCCACTGGCTCCTCCCCACTTCCGCTCTCTTTGGCGGGTCACCATCGCCCTGCCTTGCGCACTAGTTCAAGTTGTTTCCTATGGCGGTCAGCCCCTCCTCCTCTCCTCTTCCCTAACAGTGGAGGCTTGCCTCCCCTGCGGGACCAGACTTCCTCGGTTCCCTCAGTCCTGGTTTTGCTCTCCACAAATCATAGAATATCGCTGTTCCTTGTCCTATTCCCACAACCGCCGCGGCCACCGACCTCTGCCCTCTCCCAGGGACTAACCTTAGGAACCTGTGTCTTATCTCCCAGGCACCACCCGGCACCTCAGGCTGTAGTGTCTGCGCCGGTATTCAGGTCGTCTGTGTGAGTCTCTAACTCCGATTTTCCTATCTCAATCCAGCTGCTGTGTTTTTTCTCAGGCTTTGATGTCCCTCTAGTTCCGTTGGTCGTTGATCCGTTGATTGTTGTTTAGGTTTCTTCCCAGGAAACTTTTCTTTTTCACATCTCCTTCCCTGGGGTGCTGGCTGCCATCCTAACTGCTTTTCTCTCTCTCACTTTTTTTTTTCTTCTGTTGTTCTACCCAGTTATTTCAAGGGTTTCTTGCAGTTTTTGGAGGTTTAAATTAATCAGCATTCAGATGATGATTTGTCCAAGTTGTTTTATATTTAGATGCATTTTTTGATGTATTTGTGGGAGAGGGTGAGCGTGACCTCTTACTCCTCCGCCATCTTGCCGCAGTCTCTCTTTCTTTCTTTTGATGATTTCCTTTGCTGTGCAAAAACTTTTAAGTTTGATTAGGTCCTATTTATTTTGTTTTTATTTCTGTTGCCTTGGGAGACTGACCTAAGAAAACATTTGTACAGTTGGTGTCAGAGAATGTTTTGCCTATGTTCTAGGAGTTTTATGGTGTCATGTTTTATATTTCAGTCTTTAAGCCATTTTTAACTTTTTTGTGCATGGTGTGGGAGTGTGTTCTAGTTTCATGGATTTATATGCAGCTGTCCAGTTTTCCCAGTATCACTTGCTGAAGAGACTGTCTTTTTCCCATTTTATATTTTTGACTCCTCTGTTGAAAATTAATTGTTCATAGGTCTCTGGGTTTGTTTCTGGGCTTCCTGTTCTGTTCCATTAATCTGTATGTCTGCTTTTGTACAACTACCTTACTGTCTTAATTACTGTAGCTTTGTAATTTTGTCAGAAGTCTGGGAGAATTATGCCTCCTGCTTGGTTTTTTCCTTCAACGTTGCTTTGGCAATTCTCTTTTATGGTCCCATATAAATTTTTGGGTTGTTTGTCCTAGTTCTGTGAAAAATGTCATGAGTAATTTGATAGGAATCATATTAAATCTGTAGATTGCCTTGGGTAGTATGGCCGTTTAAAAATATTAATTCTTCCAGTTCAGGAGCATGGGAAATCTTTCCATTTCTTTGAATCCTCTTTAGTTTTCTTCACTAATGTTTTGTAGTTCTTAATGTGTAAGTCTTTTACCTCCTTGGTCAGGTTTATTCCTAGGTATTTTATTTTTGGGGGTGCAGTTTTAAAAGGTATTTTTATATTCCTTTTCTAATATTTCATTGTTAGTATACAGAAATGCAGCTGATTTATGAATGTTAATCTTGCATCCTGCTACTTTGCTGAATTTGTTGATCAGATTTAGTAGTTTTTATGTGGAGTCCTTAGAGTTTTCTATATATAGTATCATGTCATCTGCATATAGTAACAATTTTACCTCTTCTCTTCCAGTTTGGATACCTTTTTTTCTTCTGTTTGTCTGATTGTTGTGGCTAGGATTTCCAGTGCTATGTTGAATAAAAGTGGTGGGAGTGGGCATACTTATTCCAGATTTTAGTGGAAAGGCATTCAGCCTTTCTCCATTTTGTATGATAATGGCTGTGGGTGTTTCATAAGCGGATTTTATTATGTTGAGATATGTTCCCTGCTGCGCCCACTTCATTGGGAGTTTTTATTGTGAATGAATGCTGGATTTTGTCAAATGCTTTTTCTGCATCTATTGAGATGATAATGTGGTTTTTGACCTTTCTTTTGTTAATGTGGTATATTCCATTGATTGATTTGCATTTGTTTAATCATCCTTGTGAATTTGAGATGAATCCCACTTGGTCATGGTGTGTGATCGTTTTTATATGTTGCTGGATTTGGTTGGCTAACATTTTGTTGAGGATTTTTCCATCTGTATTCAAAGATGTTAGCCTATAATTTTCTTTTTTGGCAGTATCTTTGTCTGGTTTGTGTTCATAGAATGTCTTTGGGAATGTTCCTTCTTCAGTCTTTTGGAAAAGTTTAAAAAGGATGGGTATAAGTTCTTCTTTGTATGTTTGGTAGAATTCGCCTGTGAAGCCATCTGGTTCTGGACTTTGTGTGTGTGTGTGTGTGTGCGCGCGCACATGCGTGTGTTGCTATTTTAGGGCTGCACCCACAGCATATAGAGGTTCCCAGGCTAGGGGTCTAATTGGAGCTGTAGCTGCCGGTCTATGCCACAGTCACAGCAACGCCAGATCCGAGCCGTGTCTGGAACCTACACCACAGCTCATGGCAACGCTGGATCGTTAACCCACTGAGCAAGGCCAGGAATTGAACTCACAACCTCATTATTTCTAGTCTGACTCGTTAACTACTAGGCCATGATGGGAACTCCCGTTTGTGTTTTTATTACATATTCAATTTCATTTCTAGTGATTGCTCTGTTCAATTTATCTATTTCTTCTTGATGCAGTTTTTGGTGGGCTATGTTCCTAGAAAGTTATCCATTTCCTCTAGGTTGTCAAATTTATTGGCATATAATTGTTCATAGTATTCTCTTATGTTTTTTCATGTTTCTGCAGTATCAGTTAAAATTTCTTCTTTTTCATTTCTTATTTTATTTGGGTCTATCATCTTGATGAGTCTGTTCAGATCTTTGTCAGTTTTGTTTGCTCTTTCAAATATCCAGCTCTTGGTTTTATTGATTTTTTTCTATTGTTCTTTAATCTCTTTTTTTTTCAATTTCCTCTCTGATCTTTATGGTTTCCTTCCTTGTCCTGACTTTAGATTTTGTTTGTTCTTCTTTTTTAAAGGTAGGTGATAGGTAGGTTACTGATTTGCGATTTTTCTTCTTTTTTTGAGGAAGGCCTCTGTAGTTATGAACTTCTAAGAATAGATTTTGTGTGATTGTATTTTCCTTGTTGCTTGTTTCAAGGTATTTTTTAATTTCCCTTTTGATTTCCTCATTGACCTGTTGGCTTTTTAGTAGCATGTTTTTTAGTCTGCATGTAGTCATTTTTTTTCTCATTTCTTTTCCTGTGGTTGAATTCTAGGTTCATGCCATCGAGGTCAGAAAAGATGCTTGAAATAATTTTTGTACACTTAAATTTGTTGAGGTTAGTTTTGTGTCCAAGTATGTGATCAGTCTTAGAGACTATTCCATGTGTACTTGAAAAGAATGTATATTCTAGGGCTTTTTTTGGATGTAATGTCCTGAAAATTAAGGATAATTAAGCCTGACTTTTCTATTGTGTCATTTAGGATCTCTGTTGCCTTATTGATTTTCTGTCTAGAAGATCTGTGCATTGCTGTGAGTAGGATGTTAAAGTCTCCTATCATTACTGTATTCCCATCAGTTTCTCCTTTAGTGTCTGTTAGTATTTGTTTTATGTATTTAGTTGCTCCTATTTTAGGGGTGTATATATATCAATGAGTATACTATCCTCTTCTTGAGTTGATTCTTTGATCATTAAATATTGTTCTTCCTTATCTTTCTTTATGGACTTTGTTTTAAAGTCTATTTTGTCTGATATGAGTTTTCTGACTCCCACTTTCCTGTCATTTTCATTCACATGAAATATCTTTTTTCATTCTCTCTCTTTCAAGTTAGATGTGTCCTTTGCCCTCAGGTGGGTCTATTGTAGACAGCATATTATAGGCTCTTGTTTTTTCTTATGCATTGTGCCACTTTATGTCTTTTGATTGGAGCATTCAGTCCACTGATATTTAAGGTAATTATTGATAAATATGTATTTGTTACCATTTTAAACCTTGTTTCCTAGTTGATTCTGTGTTTCTCCTTTATTCCTTTTTCTTTCTTTTTTGGTTGGGCTGTTTCCTTTTATCTTATGTTTGTGTCCTCTTTTGCTTTTTGTGAATGTAATGTTTGGTTTTGATTTGTGTGTTTTCCCAGGGAGTTGAGGGCAATGCTCGGTTGCAGGGGCTTCAACAGTGGTGACTGCAGAGGTGACTGGGGCTGCAAGTGGTGCCTGTGCTTTTTCTTTTTAAGCTGAAATTTTAGAAAATCTTAAGAATAACAGAAATTAAAATATTATATGTCATCATTTATGGGATATTGTGAAATGTTACTCAGAGGAAAATTATCTTAATTATGTTTATCAATAAAAAATAAAATAAAACCAAATGAATTAAGCATATAACTCAGTAATTTAAAAAGAAAGAACAAAATAAACCTAAGAAAAATAGAAGCAATTAAAAAGAGGAGAAATTAAGAATTACAAAAAATATTAAAACAAATTGAATATATCCAAGTTCTGATTTTTTGACAAAACTGAGGAGATAATGCATTAACTTTTTAGAAAAATGGACAATGCGAAAATGCACAAAATTTAAAAAGTTAAAAAATTGAACAGATACAGAGGAAATTATAAGAATCACAAGAGATTGCTTTGCTAAACTCTATGTAAATATATCTGAACACCTAGATGTAGTAAATAATGTTCTAGGAAAATATGCTTTACCAAAAAGGATGTGGAAAAAGATAAAAACTCTTAAAAACCAAATACTGTAAAAGAACTGGAAAAAGTTGTCAAAGAGCTGTCCTCCAAAAAGCACCAGGCCCAGATGGTTTCAGAAGGAATTCTTCCAAATCTTTCAAGAATAAATCATGGCAATGCCATTTAAACTGCTTTAAGGCACAGAAAACTGCTACAATTTTTTTCACAAAGCAAGCATAATATTGATACTAATCACCATAAGTGTGCACAAAAAAGAAAATCACTGTTTAATCTCACTTATACTGATGCAAAAAATCCCAAATAAATCCAAGAGCTCTGGGTAGAAAATATACCATAACCAATGGAGTCTGGTCAAAAGCATATGGTGGATTTAATAATAAGAGTGGCTTAATATAATGGTTTAATACTAGATAATCTTTCTTTTTAAAAAAGTAAAAAATATCAAAACCCAAGTGTCCATCCATGGATGAACAGAAAAAGAAGAGGTGATATAAAATGGGATATAACTTGGGCATAAAAAAAGAATTAAATCTTGCTACAAGAGGGATGGACCTTGAGGGTGTTGTGTTATATGAAATAAGTCAGGCAGAGAAAGACAAATACGTAAGATCTTACACGTGAAATTTAAAAAGCAAACAAGCTCAGATACAAAGGACAGATTGTTGGCTGCCAGAGGTAGGGGTGGGAGGGTAGGCAAAATAGGTAAAGGGAGTAAAAAACGTACAGACTTGTAGGTATGAAATAAGTAAGTCCTGGGTATGTATGTAATATATAGCATGGCGACTATAGTTAATTACACTGTATAACGTGTTTGAAAGTTGCTGAGAGGGTAGATCTTCAGAGTTCTTATAAGAAAAAATTGCTTTGTAACTATGTGTGGGGATGAATATTAACTAGATTTATGGTGATGGTCATTTTACAAACTATAAATATTGAGTCATTATGTTGTATACCTGAAAACTGTTATAAAATTATGTCAATTAAACCAAAAATATCAAAGAAGTTAGATGTAAAAAATCAGAACTTCATTAAACCTTTTAACATGTTATTGTTTGATATTTTTGACTGAGATAGGTGACATCATAATAGTTTCAGTGCTTAGGGATTCTTAAAAGTTTAGAAGTTTTCAATGATTGCAGCAAGAAATTGGGTAGCACTGCAGACTGGCTCTTTTGAAAGGGGCTTCTAGGTCTGGTGGCTGACACATTTAAGAAGGGATGTGAACCTGGGGGTTTAGTATGTGAGAGAGAGAAAGAGTACTGTTCTGAGGCTCCCTACCCCTATGACCTAGCCCCTTAACAAGGGATACAGAGCATTCAACTACCCAGCTGAGATCTGCAGCATTCTTAAGGGTATGAACTGTCTTGGATCACAAAGAAAAAGGCGCCCTGCCTCTTGGGGGGAATCCTGCAGGGACTGGCACTAACAGAGAAGCAAAGGTGGCAGCTAGTTTCTAGGACATTCACAATGACAACATTTTTAGATGCAGTGGTAGAAGAGCGAAGGTGACCTTGAGGTGGGAGAGGAAAGATTAACATCGTGGGGGATGAGTGTAACAGTGAATCAGCTAGCTGATGCGGTCCATTGTTGGCTTAGAGGAGAAGCAGTGAGAGGGTTGCACCCTTTTTGAACGTTTCCACCCTGCCAAACCTACCTGGGTATATGTATTAACTGAGAGACAGAGACAGAAGGCGGGGAGGGTGGTTGCAGAGAGGAAGCAGGACAGGGAGAGAGGGAGATTTGTTTTCCTTTTAAGAGAAGATCAATAATTAAGGATCAATACTTTGTACAGGGAACCTGCTGGTTACTGGTTTCTGGTTTGCAGCAATAGCTGCTGCTCACTGAGGCTGCTTCCCTGGAGGAATGCAGGAAACTGTCACACCAGGCCAGCTTGATGGGGTCTCCTGAGTGCCCTTGCACTGGGCGGCATTCGATAACTCATCACTAACAGAGCTGCCGGACAGAACACAGGCAGACTTTTTTTTTTTCGGTACATACTGCATCACATTACCTTGGACAGCTGATCTTGTCCTTAATTCGATAGTGCACCAAACCCTGTGCTGGTGCTTTAAGGACAGTATCTTTGCTATAGTTTATATCTATAAGCCCTGGATCCATTAAAATAGAAATGTAGTAAGTAAGGTCTTGGCGAACCTGTTTTTCTGGAACCAGTTGACCGTGAAAGTCAGCTGTGTGGCAAGCCACCCCTGGGACGGCACTGCAAGCCCAAAGAAGCATAGGGTGCTTGGCACTTGTCAGCCCCAGCCTCTCCATGCAGCCTAGAATCCTCACTGCCCCAACTCGAAGGGTAGCTAGCTTACTTCTCTTAAGTCTTTTCCAGGGATGGAAAGCTTACAGCTGTAAAACCAACCCTGCCCCTCTTTTTTAAAAATAAGAGAGCCTCTCTTCCTATAAGTTTGCCTGCTTTATCATTTTAGAGTCCTGTCAACTTTATAATGAAAAAAATGACACCTGCCAGTGTTTTATTTCCTATTTCTTTGATCTAGAGGTGTTGAATGCCTTTTTTCATGTGCTTACTGTGGTCATTGATATTCACTCTGTGGTGATTTAATTCCATCTTTCCTTTACTCATTCTTTTTTCTATTGGTGTGATAGTTTTAAAAATTAACTTATAAGAACTTTTTATGGCTTAAAATGTTAGCCTTTATACTTTTGTACTTTGGTATTTTTATATTTCTTTCCTAATTTTTATTTACTTATTTTTTGTCTTTTTAGGGCCACACCTGCGGCATATGAAGGTTCCCAGGCTAGGGGTCCAATCGGAGCTGTTGCTGCCGGCCTACACCACAGCCATAGCAACGTGGGATCTGAGCCACCTCCTTGACCCACAGCACAGCTCATGGCAATGTTGGATCCCCAGCCCACTGAGTGAAGCTAGGGATGGAACCCACAGCCCCATGGTTCCTAGTTGGATTTGTTTCTGCTGCACCATGACAGGAACTCCAAACAGATATATTTCTTTATGAATAGCTTGTAATATTTTTTCAACTTTGGCTTGAGGCCCATGGATGCATCCTCCAGCCCAGCCCGGTGTCTGCCATACAGTGGGCATTCACCCAACACATTTAAAGCGTCCCGGCCCTAACTAAGGTGTACAGGGTCTGGGCACTGGATTTGGGATCCTGACACTATCCCTGACTGCATTCAAGGCTTGGAATGGTCAACTAATGATTCTGAGCTTCTGTCTGCCCATCACTCTAAAGTGAATATGGATGATCAGGATCAGGATGTAGGATCAGATGAGACACACGGGTGCAAGAGCCTTGTGTCTAGGTAGGAAAGCACCTAGCGAACAAGGCAGTAGGCCCTCGGGGCTTGTGGAAAAGTTCTCAGGGATATTGAGCATGGATTGTTTTAAGGGATTCGTTTTCTAGATCCTTAATTTCCCAGATTTGAGAATACACACGTTTTCTCAGTTTGAGACTACCTTTTAATTTATAAATTTTATCCTGCCACTTTGTTATTAAAAAAAAAAGCAAAAGGCAACTACCCCCAATCTGACTGAGACACATTGCTACAAGGTGAGAAAACCTCTGGGAGAATGGAGAAAAACAAGGGCGAAGTTTCCTTTATTGCTTACGATTCCATTAACCCTGAGCTCTCTTATCTCACCATCATATACATCTTGTGTTTAGAGGAAAGATGATCTAAGAGACAGTATTTTGACCATGTTAGGATATTCTGAATATGTACATGGGTAGCCTCTTTGGGAAGAGTCAAGATAATTTTGCTTCTTGAAGGAGAGTCCACTGACAGCAAAGCAAAAAGAGCGTCAATCAGAAACATTGAATTCTAAATAAGAAAGAACTCAGATTTTGAAAATATATTTAAATGTAAGCAATATGTTCCAACTACATTCGGTACTAAGCTTAGGTCAGGCCTTCGGCTGAAAAGAACAGCACCATAGCTCAACCCAAGCATGTGGTTTAGTTTCACTGATTCATTGAAATCTAGCTGAAAGGCTTGCCAGGACATTCAAGTTATATCAAATAAAACCCACCGATAAAGTTTAGGTGACTTGTTTTGGATGCAGCGTATGCTATTCAGTAAGGTAATTTAAAATCCTTTTTATTAAATATCATAAAATAATCCAGTGATAGCTAATGCTCATTTTATTTTGCCATATGAAATATTTAATCTTTTCTACCTCCTATTAACAAGAATAATATTATTCTAGCTTCTGGACTGATTAATTTTCAGCAGAATGTACCTTTCTCTTTCATTAAATGCGTTTGAAAAGGTGGATCATATTTCAGCTCATTAGAAGATGTCTTTCCAATTATATTTAACTTGTTATGTTTAAAAATTGCCAAAATTTGTAATATGTATGGCTTTTTCAATTTTGGTCCATTGTGTGATAATTCAATCTAGAAGCAATTTTTTAAAACACAGCCTTAAGTTCACAAGAATAAAATGTATTTTAATGTATTAAGATATATATTTTAATACACTTAATGTATTAAAATATATATTTTAATATATTTTAATGTATCATAGGGTGATCAATAAAAGATTCTCAAATTTTAAAAGTATGTTAAATGATATTAAAGGTTCATGAAGGAAGTAGAAAAGAAATATGAATTTAAGGAAAAAAATGAAAGAAAATTTCTTCAACAGTGAAGAAGAGCTTATTCACATATTTTAGATTGGGTGGTAGTGAGCATGAAATTATCATGAGCCCAGATTCCCTTTAATATTTTCAAAGACTGATAGTTTTATGTTTAAATGTCAATATTTGCCGCAAGGAGAGAATGATATCTCTTGCAATCACTAAACTTAGGATGAAAACTTTTACATATGAATTTAAAAATATGCAATGGGGAATGTAGTTTTTCAAGATTCTTTTTGAGTTGTGCATGCAAGCCAGAATGTGACGACCACAAGACTATAGGTAGGTTACAGCTGCAAAGACAGGAGGTGCTGGCTTCCACCTCCTGGTTCTGCCTACCGCACTTTCCCAGTCCAAGGGCAACTTGATCATGGGACTCTGCCTGGGCAGCCTTCAGCCGCCTGCTCAAAGAATCACTCTTCTGTCTTCAGCCAACTGACTTTAAAAAAAAATTTTTTTGTGTGTTATAGTTGATTTATAATTTCTGTCAATTTCTGCTGAACAGCAAAGTGAAGCAGCCACACATATACACATTATTTCCCTCATATTATCTCCCATCATGTTCCACCGTAAGTGATTGGATATAGTTCCCTGTGCTATACAGCAGGACCTCATTGCTTATCCATTCCAGATTCAATAGTTTGCGTCCATTAACCCCCAGACTCCCAGTTCATCCACTTCTTCTCTCTTCCGCCTTGGCAACCGCATGTTTGTTCTCTATGTCCATGAGTTAGTTTCTTTTCTGTAGATAGGTTCATTTGTGCCATATGTTAGATTCCACATATAAGTGATACCATATGGTATTTGTCTTTCTCTCTCTGACTTACTTCAGTTAGTATGAGAATCTCTAGTTCCATCCGTTTTGCTGCACATGGCATTATTTTTTTCTTTTTTATGACTTACTGGTTGGTATTCCATTGTGTATATGTACCACATCTTCTGAATCCATTCATTTGTCTATAGACATTTAGGTTGAAAAGAGTAGTAATAGTAAATAACACATCAGTTAGTTATGGCCACAATTATACAAGAAAAACCTTGGTGGCATACACCAATAAATATTTCTCTCAGGTCACAAATCTATGGATTGGCCAGGCAGGTCTGCAGATTTTGCCCAAGCTCTCTTTGTATCAGCTGGGCTCACTCATGCGTCTATAGTCACTGGCTTGTCTGTCCTCTGCAGGGTCTCTCATCTTCCAGCAGGCTGGTGTGGGTTTATTTTTTCATGGTGGGTAGGCAGGGTTGTGAGAGAAAGAGGAAAGCATTCACTTAGTACTTAGACTCCATCACTTTCCTCACATCTTACTGACCAAAGCAATCACAGTCTAGCCCAGATTCCAGGGGTGGGGAAGTAGTTTCCACCTCTTAAGGTGAAGGGCTGCCATATCACATTGCAAAGGAGCGAAAATATGAGAAGAGGCAGAGATTGAGGCCGTGTTTGCAATGAACCTATTTTAAATGGTAATAGCTATTATAATTTAGGTCCTTGTAATGAGCCTGACACTTTGATCAGATGCTTAATCAGGTGAATGCATTTGTTCCTCAGGAGGACCTGTTATTTTTGCCTACCCTCCTTTTTTCTCACAGGTACATTGAAAACCATTCTCCCCCCCCCCACCCCCCCAATGAAGCAGAAACAAAGACTTAAGAAAGCTGCAGGGCACAGTGACCAATAGAAAAGTTAGGATGAATGTTTTAGAGCAAGGTTTTCGGCTCTCCCAAACCAAGTAGGACTGGGGCTGGTGGATGGGGGCGGGAGAAGGCAGACTGGGGAGGAAGGTACAGAGGGACTGGGAATGCACAGAGCAGGGAGGGGCAGAAGGACCTCCTGGTTTTAGGAGAAGAAATGGAGTGGAAGGGAGATTACTCATTTCTCCCTGATGAACCGCGACTGATCTGTAGCTGGAAGACAGTCTACCAGGACCCCTTGAAATACCCTCCTGAAGAGAGAGTGGGAAATTTGACCTGTTTGCGTGGAATAGGTCATGAAGGTAAACCTTACACCTTTACCAGCATAGGAGGAATGGAACCATGTGGCCATTTCCTTATGAACTAGGGTGGCTGTGGACAGTCATTGTACAACTGGCTTTTGTTATCTGAACACTTATTATGGACCAGGCACTGCACTAAGGGTTTTACCTATGTAGCCTCTTTTTAAGTTCATGACACATCAGGACAAGAATAATTTAGGTTGTTGGGTGTTTACTGATCTCAGCACTGCAGGCTTTCTTCTTCCTGTTTGGAGAAAGCAGGAGGGAAAGGGCGGGGGAAGAGGGCACAAACAGAAAAACTTTTAATTCTTTTCAGTACAACCTAGGTCACATGTCCATGCCTTATCCAATAACTGTACCAAGGGAGTGTCGGATGCTAATTAGCTTAGGCCTGGGCTGCAGATCCATCACTGGTAGGGGAATTGGGGGAAAGTTATGATTGGCTGAAACTAATCAAGGTCTGAGGGAGGGTCAGCTTTTCCAGATGTCCCTACTCAGTGGGATAGCAGTGAGTGGAATGGAATTTGGAGGGTCATCTACTATGTGTACTACATATATGCTATTATTGTCCTCACATCGCAGAAGAAGCAGAATTTTAGGGTCGAGTAGGGAAAAGAGCTGTAGGGTAGTATAAAGAACTTTGTATAGCCAGCAGGCAACCGGGCTTAAGACCCAGCCCTTCCTTTGGCTCATGGGGAGCCTGGGAACCTCACTTCCCAATTCTGGTCTTTCATCCCACCCATGCTTTTAGATGTTTATTTTCATGGTTCTTTCTGGGGTTATGTTCTGTGATTGAAACTCTGTGGCTTGTTCAAGCTCGCGAGGACAGTAAGCAGAAGTGTCCTAAATGAGAATTTGGCATGATGGTCACATCCTGGTGGCTAGAATTTGGGGTGATTTTGTTCTAAAAGGATGGGTGGATGTTGAGAGATGGTGCTCTGACCCACAGGGCTTGTAAATCTACCATCTTGACTTTGAATGACATGTGCCAGTGTAGCCCATCTCAACCATTAAAATATTAGCATTCTATTTACCGATTCATATACTTCTCACGAATGCAATTAATAGTTTTATTATTCCTAGATACAACATGTGGAGGAATAATATTTTAAATTTTTCTTGAAGTATCTTCATTCTTACTAATTCATTTTAATCTACAGTCCTTCCTCTGCTAAAATTAGACCACGAGGCTGAGGCTTATCTCCCCAGGAGCGGACTGAAATGGGGAGATAGAAATGAGCCAGTGCTCAGCTTTGGATTTTGGAAACAGACTTTTGAAGCTTATGACAGAGGTAGTAACTTTGAGAGATAAGACTTTTTAAATTCTGGACTACTCAAATACCGGAAGCCCAAAGTTTATGCTCTAAACAATAGTTTCTGAAGGATAGTATGGTGATGAAAGAACTTGTTTTCCTACCCAAAAGGAAGTAAGATCTGTAGGAGGTGAGAGGCAGAGATCTGGAAAAGGAGCAGTATAGAAAAGTGCTGGGATGGGCTCTGAGCAGGCATCTCCATCCTTTCCACTTCCTGGGAACATATCCCTGATCTGGGAGGACCCTGTGGAGGGCTGTCAGACGCTTGGTGGATCCAGGTCACCTGATGTGTATCCCACTGCCTTCTGACTTTGGCAGCTTCTCTCTGTGTCTGTACTTCCTTTTCTGTAAGACAGAGATAATAGGCATATCTATTTTGTGCTGTTATTATTAGGATTCAAAGAATAAGAGGATATGAAATTCTTAGAGCAGAGCTTGGTACATGATAAGCACCCACTAAATCTCTTGTTATCTTTCATATCTGAGAGGAGAGGGATCTGTATAGAGATTCATTTTGTCTCTGATTTTTAAAATCTCTGACTATGCAGCATTTCTTCCACGTTTTTTTCAGTTGCATGTGATTCAAATGTTTTACACTTGAGAATTTAAAATATTTTATTAAGAAAATACTATTCAAAGTGTAGAAAACCCTAATTACATAAGTAGGTACCAAGGATGCAGAATTTCTTATAGACATTTCTCATAGTACCACATGAGATTCAAAATCTGTAAATCATATTTGATGATAGTCCTTGTAGAAATTCTAGACTTCATTTCAGAAAGATTAAGTACATTAACATTCGCAGATGCATCCATTTTCTCTAAGCAGTCTTGGGATACCTGTCATCTACCACTAACATTTCCAAGTTGACAGGCATGGCGTCTACCCATCTGTAGATTCCTGCAGGTCCATTAGCCTCAGAGATTATGAAGGAACTTTAGCTTGATAAAATTTGGTAGAAACACATTTTGAAGAGAAAATTTCCACAAGCACAGAATTAATCTGGACAAGTTGAAAAGGATTGGCTTCATTCTGTCTTGAAACTGCAGTTGCAATCGAGTCTCAGGTCCCTTTGACTGGAAATGAGAGCCATGACTTATGGGGCAATCCAGGGCCTTATGTGGAGTAGCTAAACCTTTCTCAGTAGTGCACACACAAACATACATCCCACACCCCAACAGGAAGCACAGCTTTCTCCCTAATCATCCGCTCAGGTTGCCATAGCAACCCTTGTAGCCAAGTTCCCAGCCGAATAAGTTTCACAAGACACCAGAATATTTTCGTGCACTGCTCTCACTGGAAGAGCAGAGCCTGAACTGGGCTAAGCTGACACAGAGTGGCCTTTTCAGTGGGAAAAGGCCCTGAAGCGATACCAAAGCAGTTCTAGGTAGAGACACAGCAGAGGAAGACTGCCTGTGTATTTGGAGTGACTTACCAGGCAAGGGTCAGATTATGTGGCACCTCTCTCTGGTCACTGTGCAGGACTCATGGTGCCAGGAGGTGAGGACGGCTCTGTGCAGAGCCTCATCTTCTGGTACACAAGTGCCTGCCTGCAAACCCATGCTCTCTTTCTGGGTTTCTATAGCTGGCAGGGTTTGAACCGAACAGAAAATTCCATCTCTCCCTTCTCAGAAAATCCCTAATAAAATTCATGGTCAAGTGTAGACCAATGTTTTTTATTGTCATTTCTTCTCAAGGTCTGTTTGGTGATGGTTTTCCGCTGCTGATATAAACCAATAGTCAGCTTCTCCATTCCCACCACAGTCATTCTGTGAACAGGACTCCAAGTGGGGGACACAGGATCTAGAACAAGGTAAAGGTAAAGAAGCTCACCTGGGAGAGCATGCCCACTGTAGCCTCCTTATGCCAGAAATTGATTTAAGGCTTGTTTAGGGACAGATAGTCAGTGTCCTCTAAGAAGCTATAAAGCCGCATGATAAGGAAAATGCTTCACACTTCACAAAGTCCTTTCCCTCAATGGCATCTCATTGGAACTTGGTAACAAGTTTGCAGGGACAGGGAAGAACTTGTATCTGATGGAGAAGCTGTATAAACTTTGGGATAAAGCCTAAGTGATACTGCAGGAAAATTTGTAGCTTTTGTCAGAAAACTAAAAAAGATTAAAAATAAATGAACTGAGACTTCTACTCAAGAGGCTAGCAAGATAAACCCAAATTTATAAGAAACAGGATTCAAATCTTGGTTCTGCTATTTAGATTGGCTAACAGACTTTGGGAGGAATTAATTAACCACCTTAGCCCTCGGTGTCTTCAGTTATAAAATGAGCATAATAATAAAAATATCTTTCTACAGTTATTTTAAGGATCAAATGAGATACTTTATGCATACTATATGCAAAAGTGCTTTGTTAATGGTAAAATATTATTTTGAAGGATTTTTTTTCTTTTTGGGCCACCCCGTGGCAAATGGAGTTCCCAGATCCGAGCTGCAGTTGTGGCTGATGACACAGCTGCAGCAATACCAGATCCTTAACCCACCGTGCTGGGCCTTGGATAGAACCTGTGTCCCAGATTCTAGAAACGCTGCCAATCCCATTGCGCCACAGTGGGAACTCTGTGAAGGATATTTTATTGACAAAAAAAGGCATATGGCATGTACTAACAATCTCATTTTTATAAAAAGAAAACATAGCATAGATAGAAAAATCTGTACTGATAGCTACCGAGATGTTAAAATTGATATCTATGGCAGTATTGCTCAATATTTTTTTTTACAGTGCATATTGGTTTTTTAAATTTGTTATGGTTGATTTACGGCATTTCTTCAATTTCTCTTGTACAGCAAAGTGACTCAGTCACACACAGTTCCCTGTGCTGTACAGAAGGACCCCACTTAAAAAAGCTCTCACACCTCCTCCAAAGATTTTCCTCCCAAACTTTCTTTCCCAATGGAATTTTAATACCACAGATATAGTGCATATCTAATATGACTATCTGTGCTTGATGTATGTAAAGGTAAGTTTTCTCCCCTTGAAGACAAACTTTTGACCCCATAGGGGCCATACCATCCATCCCCATTGAGAATGCATGGTCTCTAGATAGTAGAAGTATAACAGATTTTTCTTTGTGCTTTCTTTCTTCTATTTCCTTTGTGCTTTCTTTCTTCTCTTATATTTTCTTTGTGCTTTCTTTCTTCTCTTATATTTTCCTTTATTCCCTGCCCCCCCTTTCTTATTATTCTCCTTTATTTTCTTCTTCTGATTAACATGCATTCTTCTGTAATTTAAGATTGTATAGTGATTTCAAGAGTTAAGATGGGTGGAGTTCCTGTCGTGGCTCAGGGGATAATGAATCTGACTAGGAACCATGAGGTTGCGGGTTCGATCCCTGGCCTTGCTCAGTGGGTTAAGGATCTGGCGTTGCCGTGAGCTGTGGTGTAGGTTGCAGCCACGGCTCAGATCCCATGTTGCTGTGGCTGTGGTGAAGGCCGGCAGCTACTGCTCCTGTTAGACCCCTAGCCTGGGAACCTCCATATGCCATGGGTGCGGCCCTAGATAAGGCAAAAAGACAAAAAAAAAAAAAAAAAAGAATTAGGATGGGTGATAAAATGTATTGGACATTTCCAGAACCCCTTCTTTATGTATTAAAAATCAATACAGGTTAAAGGGTCAGAGCATCCTGAAATCTAACTGCCTGCATTTGAATCCTCGCACCATCTCACACTTGTGTGACCTGGAGTAGATTACTTACCTTCTCAAAGCTTCAGCTTACTTATTTTCAAAACAGTGATACCTACAGTGTATCTCCTTAAAGAGGCTGATATTAAACCCTCACTCATGCCAAGCTGGTGGATGCAAACATATTTCCAAGGCAGAAAATTCATGTAGCAGGGACCTCCTAGATAAAATGCCTTCACCTGCAGAAGCTCCTCTTATGACGAGTATTTTAGACCCTGTAGAAAAAAAGACTTGTCCTACCCCTTCTGCATCAAACTGTGTGGGCGTTTATTTGCCTCCTGCTCTTCCATCCTTCTGCAGCTTTAATTAAAAACCTAATTTCTCTATTACCATAACAATGAGTGGAACAACAACTGATTTGTCTCGCCAAATTAATTCTCCTTTTGGGAACCTGGGAGAACATTATTTATCAGAGCAGCAGACAGAGATGTAAAAATGAAAACATCTTTCCAATACATATGCCAGATTCAGAAAAGGATGGGGCTAATATTTCAACGTTTGAAGGCATCTTGGAGATTCGTTCATGGCAGTGTCCCCAGCATCCAGGACAAAGCTGGCTCATAGAAGACAGTAATTAATTATCGAATGGGTTAGTGCATTTAGTATCACCAAAATCTCGCTCTGCACGAGTTTTAGCTGTCGCTTACACAGAGTATTTACAAGCCAGAGCAAGAATTTAATTTGCTTTGATATCCCGTTAGATGTTTCCTGTATTTTCTTCTGCTGGCAGTCAAGAAAGCACAGGTTCACCTCTTTATGCACAGTCAAAATGAAAAAACTCCTCTAACATTATTCTATTTGCCAGTGGTAAAATATTTCCGAAGAATGAGAAGCATTCAAATGTAGGCGCTGAAGTTGCTCTTTTTCTAAGGAAATATGACCGAGTCATGGGATATAACAGTACCTTAGATATAAACATGTATAATATGGTGAACGCACTAAACATTTCAAATTTTAAAGTAAATATTTTGATAGTTTAGAAAACTCCTTCATGCATTATTTTTATAATTTTTTTTTGAAGAATCAAGAAAATGTACCCAACCTCAAAGCTGTACGCAGAGGGACAAGAAATTAGAAATATCTTTTCCACGATACTTTTAACAAATCACAGTCTCATCTTCATTTCTCATTTTGCATGTAGGAAGGTTTATTCCAAAGGAATATTGAATAGAAATGAAATAAAATTACATGTAATCAGTGAAGAAAAATTTGCAACATGGGAGGCAGCACCTACTCGGTTTCTATTATTAGGCAAAACCTCCAGAGGAGAAGGACAGAGGGACAGGGATGGGGGTGGCAAACAGCTGCATTGCCTCTTGCGCTGTGTCATCTCTGATGGGTAGGATTCAGTAATTCTTACATTTTTGTGGCTAGATTTTTCTGAGCTGAAAATCGCTGCCACCAGCTATGTTTGGGCCTTTGCTTCAGGCACTCTTAGGTGTGATTTAGGAACTATTTCCAGTCCTAATGGGATAATGTAGCACCTAGTCTCCTAAACCATGTGGTCTGCAGTGCTGTGTGGAAGAACTATAGACATTCAGAGCTGGGAGGAAAACAAATCAAAGAAAAACTCTCAAGAGATCCTCTGGTCCAGGTTATTAAACCTTTTTAAAGAAGCAGAACTTGTTCTAATGGAAGTTTATCTGGAAGCTGCAGTAGATGATGTCGGTGCCCCATGCAGTTCCCTCAAATCCCCTTCTCTCAGCTTACGGGCACTTTCATTGCCAATGTCTAGGATGCCATTTGGGCTGGTGGAGTCTGCTTTGCCCATGTTGGTGGAAAGCCAGAAAGCTCTGGAAATCTGTATCCTTGTGAAGTGGACCTTACTGATAGTTCATCAGTACTGGAAGATCAGAGCCCGGCTCCCTTGCTGCAGGTCAGAACCACTCTGAGATGTAACTTACACTCCAAAGCTCCCTGTGGGATGAGACTCAGGACCGTCCTGCAGATTACAGCTTTCCTTGGCTTTCTCCCCTGCCAGGTCTTGTTTCTCCAACTTCCTAAGAGTCACCCCTGGGAACATTCCCTTAATAAATCATTGGCACACACACTTTTTCATCTCAGGGTCTTTCCTGGGGAACACAGCCTAAGAGAGAAAAAGTGGGAATGCTGTGAGTGGGAGGGAAGTTTGCAGACCATGATCGAGTCTTTCTCACTTTCTCTGAGGGAAAATCACAAATCACGGCCAGGGTGATGGAGGGGAGGTTGTAAAGGAAAACTTAGCATTATAAAGGCTTCAGGTAGAAAGTGCCTTTAAAAACCTAGGGGAAAACTTTACAGTTTCAGGAAGTTTGCTTATGGCAGCAGACACTGCTGGTTTTGAAGCCGCATGATTTGTGCCACTCTGGAGGTCACCCGTAGCTCCAGCTGACAGTTTTTGAACATCTTGATGCCTTCTTCCTCAGCCCCTGCACCTCTCTCTGCTCCAGGGCTGTCTTGGCCACTGAAATTACTTCCCTGCACAGGAAGGAGTGGAAGTGATGGAGAATTAATTCTCCCAGATCAGCCCTCAACCCATGGCACTGGGAGGTGGTGGATGAATATTTAGCCTCTTCATTCTTTGGTGGGTCAGCTCTGAGCTCTATGTTCCATATTATCTCTCAGAGGGTCTTGAGTTCCAGACCTTGAGTTTCAGGTTACCTCAGTTTTCACCTGCTCAGTAGCCCAACCCTTGTAGGTTTTCCTTCTCTTATTTCCAGTTTTTCTTATTCTCTCACTTTGCTTCTTTGGGTTATCCCCCAAACAAGCTAACCCTCTCCCAGGTGTTCATCCCAGGCTCAGCTTTTGGCAAGACCCAAAGCAAGACATCCCTTTTAAAGCAGACCCAGCCAGAGTCTGAAATCAAGGTCTAGTCTCAAAGAAAGGAAGTTGATAAGAGCCAGGGCTGTGCATGTGCCAGGTGGGAAGGAGCCTAGAGGTATAGGCTGTTCAAAACTGAACTCAGTCCTGTCTGGTGATGGGGGTATTCTCAGGAAACAAAGGCAGAAAGTCAGCTGGCAGTCGGTGTTTTGATTGGATGAGGGTTGTAGTTTATAGACCTCAGGGCAGCAAGACTAATTCTTGATGTTGTGCCAGCTGGTGGTTTGTGCTTCTGACATGCCCCGCCTTAGTCAGTGCTTACCCTGGAGCTGGCAATGAGACCTCCCAGCCCTGTGCCGAGCAAGGCTGGAAATGGGTGGCACTGAAGCCTCCCTGGATATTAGCTTCTCCAAAGGGCTGTCAACTGGATAAATAAGTTTTCCATACGGGAGGTGGGATAAGCAGTGGTGTAGGGTTGTGAGTTTGGGAGTCAAGGGCAAAAAATGGAAGGAGTTGTAAAGATGCTGAGACCCTTTTACCTGTAGAATTTGACTTTGTGACCATATTGAGGGCAAGTCATTTTTTCTGTGGGCTCTGGAAACCACTTTTTACACAGGTTAATATTAACATATTTACATCCAGTGAGACACAAGCACTGGCTGATCAAAATAGCCCTCCTGTCAGTAGAAGGCCCTCCCACTGCACCACCATACAGCACTAGTCCTGCTCAAGGTAAAATGCAGTCAGTTTCCAAAGCAAGGTTAACATCATTCACGAGCAGTGGGAAAAGATTTTAGGTGAGATAAGGCCTTTTCAGTACACAAGAAGTTGTCACCTCTTCCTTCTGCAAGTTATAGGTAAGATTGCAAGAACATGCCCCAGGTATTTGAAGTAGTTGCCCTCTTTCTGAATCTCTCCACTCAGACCTGGGAGGATAGAGCATGGCAGAAGGGAGGAGAAAGACCTAGTTTGGAATCTTCAGTATTGTTGCACACAAGTTGTGAGATTCAGGTTCCTTACATCTCTTTAAGCCTCAGTTTTCTTGTTTTGTGTGTGTGTGTGTGTGTGTGTGTGAGTGTGTGTGTGTGTGTGTGAGAGAGAGAGAGAGAGAGAGAGAGAGACAGAGAGAGAGACAGAGACAGACAGAGACAGAGAGGGAGGGAAAGTGAGGAGAGACAGAGACAGAGACAGACAGAGACAGAGAGGGAGGGAAAGTGAGACTGCTATCATTTTCAGAGCATTTACTATGGGCCTGAGCCTCTCTGAAGTGGTTTTCTTGCTTTGCAGTTCTCATACAGACCTATGTGGTGAATGTTATTTCTATTTTACAGATGTGAGAACTGAGGCTCAGCTAGAAAAAGATAGAGCTGGAGTTTGAGCCTAGATCTATTTGATGTCAGATTCTGAGCATTTAACCACCTAAGCACACAGACCTACAAAACCTTGTGTTTCTGCATTATTCTTCAGATCCAAGCTCTCATATAATATTTAAACCATCTGCCTTTCTTTAAGGATAAGCAGAATGCCAGATTATAAACTACCATAACAGAGCCATAAAGAGTGAGTGATTGTATTTCAAAAGGATTCATCAGTTTCTGAAGTGATTCCCAAAGCAGGGAGCCCTCCTTGGGTACCAAGTTAGTTTATAATTTGATGTGCAGTTCTGTTTCCATGGGATTTTATTTATACCTCTCCTATTATTCCTTTAAAGCAATGAGGATGATTTACATTTGTGGATCTCTTTTGAGAAGCGTAGAAGCCTTCACCATCTCTCCTAAAGTCCTCAAACCTTCCATAGAAGAGTCGCAGTCTAAATTTTGCAGATGGAAGAAAGACAGGCACAGAGGAAGGAAAGGATCAGACCAAGGGCATTTGAATGAGGGCAAGTCTGGGCCTAGAACACAGGCCCTACACTCCTGTATGAGCATCTGTGGGAGCTTTGTGGTGCCTTCATTAACCTAAGCCATGGAGATGAAGATACTTCATTTGAAAATGTTCCTGGAAAGTCTGCACAGCCAGTGTGGAGCAGCTGCCTGGTCCTATTAAGCTCCCCAAAGAGTGATTTTTCTAGTGCACGAAGGACATTTGTTTCTTACCCATTTCTACAACCTTTCACTTAACTTGCATTTCCATGGAGCCTTGATAAGAGGTGAAGATAAAGCATGCTCTTAAGATTTCTATCAATATTTTCCATGCTTCGCTGAGGGAGAAAGTGTTTAGGCACCAGTAGTAGATCAGCCAGGAGTCTTAACATGTCCTCCTATGCTTGGGCTCCAGTTGGTGCTTGGGATTCTCTCGAAGCTTTCAGAGCTCCTCTCCATCAATGCTTGTGTGGTCATGGGCCTATCCCACGGTCCAGTTAACCTGCACCTGAACTCTGGGAAGCCATTGTTGGTGGGTGGATGGGCCAACAGAGGGTGAGAAACTCAATGCAAACTCATGCCCAAATAAGCATGTACCTTGTTTATGAAGGCTTGGTAACATCCCGCTGTATAAAATAGGGGCACCGTCCCTCCTGTGAAACAAATCTGCTCAAGCACCAGCCCAGGCCATGGTGGGCTCTGTCATCATCTAACAAAAACTTCTTGATCAGCTGCAAATCAGGGGTGCTCCCACTGACCTGAGGACCTTGACTTTCGTTAGGGCTGAATGTTAATGTATGGCCATGTGTAGAAAGTCTTGGTGTTTTATAGGATTACTCACAATGTCACCGTTCACAGACTTTATGTATTCATATTTTGTGTACCTTTCCTTATAACCAGGCTCATTCCACTGTGGAATTGAGTTGACATATAATAGGAACGGATACAATAAAATAGTAAAATATAATTTAGAATTAAAATGCAGGTTCAGAGAAGTACAAACCATCTCTTCTTTTGCTGCTTCTTTCCCTTTCCTACTTTATGTGTCTCTAAAATAGGCTTGCTTTCTTTTTTTTCCTTTTTGAAAAACTTTTATTTTGGCGTTCCCTGGTGGTGCAATGGATTAAGGATCACGTGTTGTCACTGCAGTGGCTTGGGTCTCTCCTCTAGAATGGGTTTGATCCCTGTCCTGGCCACAATGTTTTACTTTATTTTGTTGAATTATAGCTGATTTACTATGTTGTCTTAGTTTCTGGTGTATAGCAAAGTGATTCGAAGTATTTCTTTTTCATATGCTTTTCCATTATGGAATATAGTTTCCTGTGCTATCCAGTAGGTCCTTGTTGTTTATCTATCATATATAATACATAGTTTGCAGCTGATCCCAAACTGCCAGTCCTTCCCTCTCCCACCCCCACCTCCCTCTTGGCAACCACAAGGCAGTTCTCTAGGTCTGTGAGTCTGTTTCTGTTTTGTAGGTAAGTTCATTTGTATCATATTTTATTTTTGCTTTTTAGGGCTGCACCCATAGCATATGGAAGTTTCCAGGCTAGGGCCGAATCAGATTTACAGCTGCTGGCCTACACCATAGCCACAACAATGCAGGATCCTAGCTACTCTGTGACCTACACCACAGCTCATGGCAACGCTGGATCCCCAACCCACTGAGCAAGGCCAGGGATCGAACCCGTATCCTCATGGATACTAGTTGGATTCGTTTCCACTGAACTGTCTCATATTTTAGATTCCACATATAAGTGCTATCATATGATGGTTGTCTTCTTCTGTCTGACTTGGTATGATACAAATGGCATTATCCATTATTTTTTATGGCTGGGTATTTCATTGTATAGATATGTATCATATCCTTTTTAATTTATTTTATTTTTTATAATGATTTTTATTTTTTCCATTATAGCTGACTTACAGTATTCTGTCAATTTTCTGGTGCACAGCAAATTGACCCACTCATACATACATGTATACATTCTTTTTCTCACATTTTCATGCTCCATCAAAAGTGACCAGACATAGTTCCTTTTAAAAAAATTTTTATTGAGGTCTGTTTGATTTACAATGTTGTATTAGCTTCAAGTTTTTAGCACAGTGAATCATTTACACATATATCCATTTTTTTCCACATAGGTTATTACAGAACATTGAGTAGATCTACCTGTTGTGCAATAGGTCTTTGTTAGTTATCTATTTTATATATAATAGTGTGTATATGTTAATCCCATCCTTCCAATTTATCACTTCCCCCACAGTTTTTCCCTTTGGTAACCCTAAATTTAATTTCAAAATCTGTGAGTTTGTTTCTGTTTTACAAATAATTGCTTTTGTATCATTTTTATTAGATTCCTCATGTAAGTGATATCATGTGATATTTGCATTTCTTCATTTGATTTGTTTCACTGAATATGATAATCTCTAGGTCCATCCATATTGCTGCAAATGGCATTATTTCATACTTTTTTATGACTGAGTAATATTCTATTATACATATATACCACTTCTTCTTGTTATCCATTTCCCTGTTGATGGACATTTAGGTTGCCTCCATGTCTTGATCATTATCTTTCTGTTTTTCTGCCAGTACCATAGAGTTTTGATGACTGTAGCTTTGTAGTATTGTCTGAAGTCAGGGAGCCTGATACCTCCTGGTCCATTTTTCTTTTTCAGGACGTATTTGGCTATTCTGGACCTTTTGTGCTTCCAAACAAACTTTAAAATATTTTGTTCTAGTTCTGTGAAAAATGTCCTTGGTAATTTGATAGGGATCACATTGAATCTGTATATTGCCTTGGGCAGTATAGTCATTTGATAATATTGACTCTTCCAATCCAAGAGCATGGTATGTCTTTCCATCTGTTCATGTCCTCGTTGATTTCTTTCATCTGTGTCTTATAGTTTTCAGAGCACAGGTCTTTTGTCTCTTTAGGTAGGTTTATTCCTAAGTATTTGACTCTTTTTGATGCAGGGGTAAATGGGATTGTTTCCCTGATTTCTCTTCCTGATCTTTCATTGTTAGTATACAGAAATGCAGTTGATTTCTGTGTATTAATTTTGTATCCTACAACTTTGCCAAATTCGTTGATGAGCTCTAACAGTTTTCTGGTAGTGTTTTTAGGATTTTCTAGGTATAGTATCATGACATCTGAAAATAGTGATAGTTTGACTTCTTCCTTTCCCATTTGGATTCCTTTTATTTCTTTTACTTGTCTGATGGCTGTGGCTAGGACTTCCAAAACTATGTTGAATAGTAGTGGTGAGAGTGGACATCCTTGTCTTGTTCCTGATCTCAGTGGGAATTCTTTCAACTTTTCACCATTGAGAATGATGTTAGCTCTGGGTCTGTCATATATGGCCTTTATTATGTTGAGGTAGGTTCCCTTTATGCCCACTTTCTGAAGTTTTTTTTTTTTTTTATCAGAAATCGATGTTGGATTTTGTCAAAGGCCTTTTCTGCATCTATTGAGAGAATCATATGGTTTTTATTCTTCAGTTTGTTAATGTGGTGTATCACACTGATTGATTAGTGGATATTGAAGAATCCTTGGATCCCTGAGATAAATCCCACTTGATTATGATGTACAGTGCTTTTAATGTATTGATGTATTCAGTTTGCTAGTATTTTGTTGAGGATTTTTGCATCTCTGTTCATCAGTGAAATTGGCCTGTAATTTTCTTTCTTTCTTTTTTTTTTGTGGTATCATTGTCTGGTTTTGGTGTCAGGGTAATGGTGGCCTCATAGATGAGTTTTGGAGTGTTCCTTCCTCTGCTGTTTTTTGGAATAGTTTCAGAATGATGGGTGATAGCTCTTTTCTAAATGTTTGATAGAATTCGCCTGTGAAGCCATTTGGTCCTGGACTTCTGTTTGTTGCAAGTCTTTTAATCACAGTTTCAATGTCCATATTTGTGATTGGTCCATTCATCTTTTCTCTTTTGTCTTGGTTTAGTCTTGGAAGATTGTACTTTTCTAAGAATTTGTCCATTTCTTCTAGGTTGTCCTTTTTATTGGCATGTAGTTGCATGTAGTAGTCTTATGATCCTTTGTATTTCTGTGATGTCCATTGTTACTTCTCCTTTTTCATATCTAATTTTATTGATTTGAGTTCTCTCTTTTTTTCTTGATGAGACAGGCTAAGGGTTTATCAATTTTGTTGATCTTTTCAAAGAACCAGCTTTTAGTTTCATTGACCTTTTCTATGGTTTTTTTCATTTCTATTTCATTGATTTCGACTCTGATCTTTATGATTTCTTTGCTTCTGCTAACTTTATGTCTGTTCTTCTGTCTCTAAGCTGCTTTAGATGTAAAGTCAGGTTGTTTATTTGAGCTTTTTCTTGTTTGCTGAGGTAGGCTTGTATTGCTATAAACTTTCCTCTTAGAACTGCTTTTGCTGCATCCCATAGGTTTTGGAGTGTTGTATCTTTCTTGTCATTTGCTTCTTGGTACTTTTTAATTTCCTCAGTGATCCTTTGGTTGTTTAATAGCATGTTGTCTCCACGTGTTTGTGTTCGTTTTTTTTTTTTTTTTTCTTGTTGTTGACTTCCCATCATATAGCATTGTGGTTGGAAAAGATGCTTGATATGATTTCAGTTTTCCTAAATTTACTGAGGCTTGATTTGTTGCACAGAATGTGACCAGTCATAGAAAATGTTCCATGTGCATTTGAGAAGAATGTGTATTCTGCTGCTTTTGGATGGAATTTCCTGTAAATATCTATTAAGTACATCTGGTCTAATGCTTCATTTAGGGCCTGTGTTTCCTTGTTGATTTTCTGTCTAGATGATCTGTCCATTGCTGTAAATGGGATATTGAAGTCCCCTGCTATTATTGTGTTATTGTCAATTTCTGCTTTTATATTGAGGTGATCCTATGTTGGGTGTATATATATTTACAATTGTTATATCTTCTTCTTGGATTGATCCTTTGATCATTAGGTAATGTCCTTCTCTGTCTCTTATAATATTCTTTATTTAAGGTCTATTTTATGTGGTATGAGTATTCCTACTCAAGCTTTCTTTTGATTCCCATTTGCATGGATTGTTTTCTTCCATCTTTTCACTTTCAATTTGTATGTGTCCCTAGAAGTGAGGAGAGTCTCTCTCTCTCTCTCTCTCTCTCTCTCTCTCTCTCTCTTTTTTTTTTTTGTCTTTTTGGCTTATCTAGGACTGCAACCGCGTCATATGGAGGTTCCCAGGCTAGGGGTCTAACAGGAGCTGTAGCCGCCAGCCTTCGCCACAGCCACAGCAACACGGGATCCGAGCCGCGTCTGCAACCTACACCACAGCTCATGGCAACGCTGTATCCCTAACCCACTGAGCAAGGCCAGGGATCGAACCTGCAACCTCATGGTTCCTAGTCGGATTTGTTAACCACTGAGCCACAATGGGAACTCCAAGGAGGCTCTCTTGAAGACAGCATATATATGGGTCTTGTTTTTGTATCCATTCAGCCAGTCTATCTCTTTTGGCTGGGCATTTAGTCCATTAACATTTAAGGTAATTATTGGTATGTATGTTCGTACTGCCATTTAATTAACTGTTTTGTTTTTGTTTTTGTTGCTCTTTTTTCTTCCCTTCGTTTCTTGTTCTCTCCTCTTGTGGTTTGATGAAAGTTTTAAGTTTAATTAAGTCTCATTTTTTAATTTTTTTTTTCTCTCATTGCTCTAGGGGGTGGGTCTGAGGAGATATTTCTATGGTTTATGTCAGAGAGTGTTTGGCCTACGTTTTCCTCTAAGAGTTTTATAGTATCTGGTCTTATATGTAGGTCTTTAATCCGTATTGAGTTTATTTTTGTATATGTTGTTAAGTGTTCTAATTTAATTGTTTTACATGTAGCTGTCCAGTTTCCCCAGTACCACTTATTGAAGGGGCTGTCTTTTCTCCATTGTGTATTCTTGCCTCCTTTGTCATAGATTAGTTGACTCTAGATGCGTAGGTTTAATTCTGGGCTCTCTATCCTGTTCCACTGATCTATATTTCTGCATGTCTCGACTATTGTAAATAGCATTGCACTGAACATTGCGGTGCATGTGTCTTTTCAAATTATGATTTTTTCTGGATAGATGCCCACTCGTGGGATTGCTGGGTCATATGGTAGTTCTATATTTTGTTTTAGAAGGAACCTCCATTTTGTTCGCCATAGTGGTTGTACCAATCTTCATTCCCACCAACAGTGTAGCACAGTTCCTTTTTCTCCATACCCTCTCTAGAATTTATTATTTGTAGATTTATTTATTTATTTATTTTTGGCTGCATGTATGACATATGGAAGTTCCTGGATCAGGGATCAGTTTCGAGCCATAGCTGTGGCAACACTGGATCTTTGACTCACTGCGCCACAGCAGGAACTCCTTATTTGTAGACTTTTGATGATGACCATTTTGACTGATATGAGGTGATACCTCACTGTAGTCTTGACTTGCATTTCTCTGATAATTAGTGATGTTGAACATCTTTTCATGTGCTTTTTGGCCATTTGTCTTTCTTCTTGGTAGAAATGTCTGTTTCTTCTGACCATTATTTGACTGTTTTGTTTTTTTTTTTAATATAAAGCTGCATGAGATATATGTATGCTTTGGAGATTAATCTCTTGTTGGATGCTTCCTTTGCAAAGATTTCCTCCCATTCTGTGCATTGTCTTTTCATTTTGTTTATGGTTTCCCTTGATGTACAAAAGATTTTAAGTTTAATTTGGTTTGGTTATTGTTTCTATTTTCTTTACTCTAGGAGGTGGATCAAAAAATATTGCTTCAATTAAGTGTCCTGCCTATGTTTCTCTCTAGGAATTTTATATTATCCAGCCTTACATTTAGGACTTTAATCCATTTTGTGTTTATTTTTGTGTATGGTGTTAGAGAATATTCTAATTTTATTTTACTAAATGTGGCTGTCCAGTTTTCCTAGCACCACTTGCTGAAGAGACTATATATTTTTTTCTCATTGTATAGTCTTGCCTCCTTTGTCAGAGATTATGTGACCATAGGTGTGTGGGTTTATCTCTGGGATTTTTGTCCTTTTCCACTGATCTATGTGTCTGTTTTTGTGCCAATACTGTATGTTTTGATGACTGTAGTTTTGTAATATGGTCAGAAGTCTGGGAGCCTGATTGCTGTAGTTCTGTTTCTCTTTTTCAAGATTGCTTTGGCTATTTGGGGTCTTTTGTGTTTCTGTACAAATTAAAAATTTTTTGTTCTAGTTCTGTGAAAAATGCCATTGTTAATTTGATAGAGATTGCATTGAATTTGTAGATGCTTAGGTGGTAAAGTTATTTTGATAATATTGACTCTTTTAATACAAGATCATGTTATATCTTTCTGTTTCTCTCATCTTTTATTTCTTCTATCAGCATCGTATGGTTTTCACAGTACTGGTCTTTTACCTCTTTAGGGAGGTTGATTCCTGAGCATTTTGTTCTTTTTGATGTTATTGTAAATGGGAGTATTTCCTTAATTTCTCTTTTTGTGACATATGGGAGTTCCTGGGCCAGGGACCAAACCTGCACCACAGCAGCAACCCAAGAAGCTGTGGTGACAATGTTGAGTCTTTAACACACTGTGCCACAAGAGAACTCTACTTTCTGATATTTCGTTGTTAGTGTATAGAACTGTAAGAGTTTTCTGTGTATGAATTTTATATCCTGAAAATTTACTGTTTTGTTTATGAGCTCTAGTAGTTTTTTGGTAGCATCTTTAGGATTTTCTATGTATAGTATCATGTCATCTGCAAACAGTGTCAGTTTTACTTCTTTTACAATTTGGATTCCTTTTATTTCTTCTTCTCTGATTGCTGTGTCTAGGATTTCTAAAACTGTATTGAATTAAAGTGGTAAGAATGGACGTCTTTATTTTGTTTCTGATCATAGTGGAAATTCCTTTGACTTTTTACCATTGAGAATAACGTTAGCTGTGGTCACATCTTCTTTATCCAATGATTTTTTTGGTTGTTGTTGTTGTTTTACAGTTAGCTAATCAGTGTCAAAATAAGTAGGCAAAAAAGATCAACAAGACATAATAATAAATCAGGATGTGTAGGCTATGTATGTGCTGGGATCACAGCTCATTCCTGGCTCTGAACTTTATAATATCCAAAGCTGAAAGTGGAAAGGAATCAGCTATGTATTCCTTATCACAAGAGAGGACACCACATATCTGTTTCTCAGGGGAAGTGAAGATTTTAGTACTCGACTCTAAGAAATTTCTTGGTTACCAGATTCTGGAGGACTTGTGCATGGCTGACTGGACAGTAGCTTCCCAGAGCAATTCTTTGGAGGCAAATAGGAGGCAAGATAAGATCAATCATTCGGATCCTGGTTCCATTCAAAGATGTCAGAAGCCCTGAAGAAATCCTGGCTTGCTGGCTTGCTTCCATAAGTGTCTTTTGTTGTGAACAGCAGGCATTGGAGGCTGTGCTCCCTGGTGGTCAGGGGATGGAGACTCAGAAATGGAAGGAGTTTTCTGAACAAGGTGGCCACCAGCATGGACTGCTGCATTGTCATTTCCAAATGTAGAAATGCCTCTGGCACAGGGAAGGTGCCTGGATCTCAGGAAGCAACACAGAAACTGGAAAGAAACCCTGGGACACTGAAGGTGGTAGGGTCCCAGGGTGGAGTAACAGTGGCAGGGCCAGGGCTTTCTAGCTGCATGTTTTCTTTCCCACATTGCCTTGGATGGATGATTGCCCTCTAGGTCGGTCTTCCACAGGGCAGGATGCAGTCTTGCCAGGGGGATGTCCCACAGTGCCAGGGCAAGGATGGCAAGGATGGCAACACGTGCAAGTGTGGCAACACGTGCAAGTGTTCTGGCGGTCTTCCTCCCACATCCCACCCTGAGGGGAAGGCTTGCCTAGGGGTGAGCCCAGAGTTCTCCCTAGGGGTTCTCTCCAGGGGGAGTGCAGTGGGAGCTCTCCATCCCCACACAAGTGGATAGCACTCACTGTGTCGACTGACAAATCCAAGGAGGGTGGGGTGGTGCTCTCAGAGAAAAATGGTAAGACATCTGTGGACTGCATGTGTTATGAAGAAACCCAACAAATGGGGAGGAACTTGTGTAGGAGGAATAGAACAAATAGAACAAGAACTTTAAGCAATAGTAAATATCCTTGGGGAGATCAGGAGGTAGGAATAAACATTTATGAATAAAACTCATTAGAGATAATATGTATGAAAAACAGAATTAAAATAGAGCACCCAGTGTATGGGTTGAAGAACACTGACAATTCAGATAGAGAATGATTGTTGAGAGGGACATTTGGCTTGTCCCTCTCCTAGAAGGTATCAGAAAAGTAAAGAGATGGAGAGAATGAGAGAAGACAATATGGAGGCTAGAATTAGAAGTGTCACCATTTTCCTCCTAAAAGTATCAGAAAGAGGGGAAGGAGTAAAGAGAGGGGAGACAATAAATATTTGAAGAACTAATGACTGAAGATTTTATGAAATGATTGAGCCCTCTAATTAAATGGGTGCATGGAATGCTGCACAGGATAGAGTCACCCCCCCCCGAATAATAATAAAATTTAAATACATCAAAAACACAGAAAAGTTTCCAGAGACAGAAAACAGGTCCCTATAAGAGTCCATTTCCAATAGATATGAAGCCTCTCCACTGCCACCTGGGAGGCAGGAAGGTAATGGATGGAGTGACGTCTGCAGAGTGTGGAAGGAACATACCTCCCTACCTTGAATTTTGTGTTTATTTGATTTTGTCTGTTATCATTTAAACATGAATAAGAAGAAAGACATTCTCAGGGGTTGTTGCTGTTGAGAGGAGCAGATGCTTATCATTTTGGCTGGTGTTTATGGAAAACACTGCTCTGCCTCAGGTGCCTTGTGAGGGGTTGGGAACAGAGAGAGGACACTGGCTAAAGCTGAGTTTGTGAGTTCTAAAAAAATAAAGTCCATCTGTATGTGTCTTTCCTGAGTTGTTCCTAGGTGAGTGCATTGCCACCCTCTCACGTCCTTGGCCTCGCTTCCCGGGAAGCCTCGGGCTGTTGTCTAGCCTGGTGCTGTTCCTCACCCTGGCTTCATTTTTCCATGTAGTTATCCCCTCTCTCCTCCCTCTCCATCCTTGTCCTCTCTCTGCCCCAGCCCTTCTCTTTGATTTATTACTGGACTTCATTTGTAGAATTTAATTTTTGACCTTCTTTTCTGCATGAGGCTGAGCTGAACTGAAGGCTATGTCTGTCTACAGTCAGGCTGTGAGGAGCCCCCCACCCCGACCCCCAGGCTCTGTGAGCTTGGACTAATTAGTTCTAGTCTCTGCTCCGGACTCCTCATCTGCGAAAAGGGGGACACTAATGATCCGCATACCAGGGCTTGTTGTGGGGAAGTGAGATCATGAAAGGAAAGAGCTTGCCCAGGGCTTGGAACGCATGAGGTGCTCCATAAATGTTAGTGTTTTGGTCAGTACTGTATCTTTTTTTCTGTCATTTAAAAGACATTTTTTTCATGTCTTTTTAATTTTTCCCTAGAATCACACAACAATCCTATAATTATGATGATGTGTTACAGACTAGTGGCCTCCTAGTGGCTTGCTATTGGGCCTTTCTCTGCAAGATATAAAGTGGGTTTAGTCCCTATTTTAGGGAAATATATGTGTGTGTGTATGTACATATTCATGCACATACATATATATGTGTACCCACATACACATCAAAAATGTCATATAAACATGTATATGATATGTATTTATGTAGATAGATGGATAGCTAGATACAGAAAGAGACAGACAGAACTGTGAACCCCATAATAGTTGCCTGTGGTTGATACTTTGTCTTGGAGCCATCCATAGATTTAGTTGGCAGTAGGCATTGTTGTTGTGCATGAGTCCCCAGACACTGCCTGGGTTTCCAAGTCTGTTTGTGAGTGCTCTGTGAGGGACCTCCTCTCTAGCACCCCATGCCTGCCCCCTCTACTAGCACAATGTTGGCATTAGGCCCGTTTCTCCCACTCCTCAAACATCTCTCTTGTAATTCCAGGAACAGGAAGGACTTTGAGCTTGAAGAAGGACCATTGAACAACCTGTGTGACTTTCCCCCAGCTTCACAGACCGCGGTCCAACCCCCACCATGGCAGGCCTTCCCTCATTGCCTTGTAGCAGGAGGCAAGATCTGGCTATGCTTCTTAGGCTCACATTCCCCACCCCCTTGGGGGATCTCTAAGGGGTATGAGAGCTGATCCTGGGCTGGCCAAGTGCGAGTGCCCAGGCCCTTGGGAGAGGATCCCAAATAGGCAAGTCTGCAGAGAGAGGAGCACAGATGCAAGATAAAAGGTGAGACGGAAGCACGTAGGCTTTGAAGGGAAAGGACTGCCTGTCCAGCAAATGCTTGTTCTCCACTTGCCAAGTGGAATTTACTCAAACATATGGAGGCTACAGTCAGCTGCACAACAAGCTTCCTGGCCAGAAACTCCTGGAGAGTGAGGCCAGACTTGCCTCCAAATTGGACCAGTGTGGCCACTGCTTCTCTGCTTGAATGTTGCCATGGGCTTTTTAAGACCCAGTGCAAGCAATCCTGTACTACTGCTCCTATCCTTCCTACCCCAGAAAATGCCTGCTGGCAGCTGGTGGTTAACTCTCCCCTGGGCAGGGTCTCCCTGGAGCAGGGATCCAGCCCTTCTTGAGAAGACGATGGTAACTTGAATATTTGTTATGATTTTTGGGAAACCAAGGCTCGTCTTCCAGCACCTAGAGCAGTGCCTGGTGGGTAGAAAGAGCTCAGTTACATTAGGTGAATGAAAGGGGAGGGCTTTAGAGAAAACTGAATGTCTCTTCTGTCCTCCTAAAGAATTAATGTTTGCATGTCCTGAGCATTGGTAGTTGTGGTTCACCCCTCCCCCAGCTGCTGTGAGGGTCTGCCATGGCTCACAGCAGCTGCCATCTCCGGAGAATTGCCTTTGGAGCCCACCTTGCCTAGGAGGTATGAACACCTTATCCAAGACACCCCAAGGAGACTGACTTACTGATAAAGGGATGCAACGCCCTTAATTGCCTCCAGGGGGCAGTAGAATTTCTCTTCCTGAGCATGGGGTGGGGTGGGTGGGGCCTTGAGCTCAGGCTCAGGCTAAACTTACCTGAGACCAGATAAGTTCATCCCCTCCCCTTCTTTGTCCTGCTTCCCTCTCTCCTGTGCGCTGAATCCTTGTCTCAGGCTTTGCTTCCAGGGACACTCTTACTTAAGACGTCCTCCAAGAGATTTCCACTCTCGCTCGGAACTCAAAAAATGGTTGAATTTGGAAGGGACTTTAAAAATAAAACTTCTTTGTTTGGGAGGCAAGGAAACCTAGACTCAGGGTGGAGGAAGGACGTATGGTGGGTCTAGGAGGATAGCCCACCATGGCTGTTTAATTTGGCAGCTGCCTGAGAGTACCAGGCCTGGGAGAGCTCACTCTAGCCTGTAAACCCATATGCTGTGGTGCTTGGGGAAATCCCTTCAGGCTCAGTCTGACTTCATCCCTCAGGACTGTCAGATCAGGGAAGCCCCGTACCAGTACCAAGACAGCTGGAGAGACTGTTCACACCATCCAGGAAGGGGACGCCATCCCTGTCCTGCTTCTGCCAGGAGAGGGGCCTGCATCTTCCTTCACAACTGTGAAGAAGGGGTCACGCTCCTTCTCCTTCTCAGGAAGCTAAGTTACTATTAAAGTAACTCTCTTCCTTAGTAAATGAAATGGTGATCTTTTTCTACACACGTTCTTCTCAATCTTTATTGTAGTTTTCCTATGAAAACTATAGTGTGTGCTTTTATGGTAAGTTCTTCTGAATCCAGTGTAGCAAGTCGGACGCTAATGGTAAGTACTTTGGCATTTGGTTTCCCGCTGAAGATCTCTAAAGCAGTTGAAATGAGTGACTGCAAACTAGAGTGGATGGAGGGAGTATCTTTTGACTTTTCTTCTGAGAAGCAGAGACGTTGACAGCCCTGGATCCTTCCCATTCCCCCACCCCCCTTATCCTCAGGCTTTTCCTGAAATGTCTCAAAAAATCAGAACCAGTTATTGCCCTTAGAGGGTTCCAGAGTTGAGTGATTCTGTCAGCTTGGCTTGCAGTATCAGATCTATCCATCTACTCGAATCCGATTAACCAGACACTTGCTAGACCTCTGAGCCGGCGAAGCTCAGTGATTAGGAGGGCCCTGGGCTTCTGCATCGGCTAAGGCTCCCATTACTGACCCTGGCTGTTGGACACTCCTCCCAGCCCCAAGGTAATTGGGCTAGAACACTGTATAAGAGGATATTTGATTACACTGAGCTGTTTCCGTTGTGGAAGGGGCAGCGTTTTTTCCATACTGGAATAGTCTCTTAGTTAGGCTTTGGATTTGCCTTCTTTGCACTCATGCTTCTGCAATCACTGGCACCCAGGGGCTTATAAAATGCCTGATCTACCATCATGTTTCCCAGACTGTGATTGAGCATGGGAACTGTCAGGCTGCAGGGCTTTTCTGGACAGAGTCAGGGAATTTTTAAGATAGGTGGAGTCTTGGAAATCTTCCAGCTGGGGGCCCAGGGAGGATGAGAGATTCATTTGAAGTCACACGGCTGTGAGTGCAAGAGCAGCCGAGGGCAGAGAGTTTTTGGTGGCACTGTGTTTTAGTGCTTTTTCTATATAAGTTAGGGAATTATGAGCAGCCCCAGAGTGTTGGTCCTGGGATTTTCTGCCACTTGGAGTAGGAAGTTCCTTAGTGGACTGGTGTCCTCACCGGACCAATTCTAACTGGACTAATGTTATGAAATATGTTGAGTAAGCTCACTTGGGAGCAGGTGAATTTTAGCGTCCCTAACCATTGGGGTTAAGAATGTGGAAGTGTGGGATCTCCATGAAAAATTGGGGATCTGCTTCTGACAAAAGGAGGTCTGATTCTTTGAAAGACAAAACCATAGATGCCCACTCTATCAGTGTATCTGAACCTGAGTTCCATGTGTTTCCTTACACCGGCTGCAAGAGCTGTGAGCTTTCCTGACACAGGAAAGCCCAGACTGCCCTTTCTGATGCCTTGGAGAACCCTAGGCTTGCCTTTTACACACAGGTGCCCAGAAAGCTCAACCACCAGGCTGTGGTCACTGCTGGGCTGCCCAGGGAAAGAGTGAGTCTCCTGTAATACATCATTTTACCCCAAGTGGAAAGATTAAGTAGCTGATTATCTTAACTGCTTAACCCGTAGAAAGAAAATGCCTAGTCTTATAGTCCTCCTTGATTAAGACCAAGTACCTCCTTAATGCTTGATACACCTGTCAAGGACATGAGGGGAAGGCGGTGGGCCTGGCTCCTGGGGATCAGAGCCCCAGAAACTCACCCAGGATGCCCACCCTAGAGAACCTGAGTCCTTTCTTTGCATGGCACTGCCTGGCACTCTGGGGCCAGCACTTGCCTCAGCAAAGGTCACATCCTGGAAGAAGGACTGGGCAGGGGCAACAAATGTAGATGTTGGTGCTTTTTTGGAGCTCAGCTCGGCTGGCCTTTTTCATAGGCTGTGACTGAGCGTGGTAACTTGGGTCTAGTAGTTAGAGAATAAGGGAATTTTTGAGGCAGGTGGGGCTTTGGAAATCTTCCAGCAGGAGGTCCAGGGAGAGCGAGAGATTTACTTGAAGTCACACAGCTGTGAGTGGAAGAGTAGTTGGGTGCTAACCCTTTTTGGTGCCACTGTGTTTTTGTCCTCTTTCCATCAAACTCAGGGGATGATGATTTTACAGAGAGAGCAACTGTTCCTGAAGGTGGTGCAGCTGGCCTTTGGGAGTCCTAGCTCTCTCTCTCTCTGCTCCCATACAGCCCCATGGCTTCTTAGAGCAAGCGCTTGTTACTCTCAGTCCAAGGACTTTCTTTGGCTGCAGGGCCATGCAAGGCTGGTACATAGGGCACCAGGAAGTTAACCACCCCAGGGCAGCCTTCAGTCAATGAGAGATGGGAATCAGTAAATAAATACCTCATTCCCTCACCCTTCAGTTGGACCACTCTGAGTCATCTTCCTCACTGTTCTCTGAGAGTGGTCCCAGAACCAGCAGCCTCAGCATCACCTGGGGACCTGATAACCTAGGAACCTGATAATGCAAATTCTTAGCCCCACCCACTTTAGGCTTACTGAGTCAGAACCTCGGAGGGTGTGCCCAGCTGTCTGTTTTCATATGCCTTCCATCAGAGTGATTCTGATGCATACTCAGGTTTGAGAATCTGTTCTACGCAGTCTCCTAGAGTCCTTCCCTAAAGCTTTGATTGCTCCAGGACTGGCCTGCTTATTACTGCACCTGCTGGGTCCCTCTTTGCTTCTCTCTGTCCATCCCCTACTTCTCTACTGATACTTTCTGAGATGTCTCCCAAATAAACTACTTGCACTAAAATTCCCTTTCCCTCTGCTTCCAGAGCAACCCAGTTAAGACACATGGTACAGAGGGTCCCAAACACCTCTGAGGTTTCTTTTCTCTTTCTTGTAACCACAGTTGGTTCTGGAGACAACATGGGGTGATGCAAAGCTCTTGGTAAGTGACATGCCACCTACCAACATGGAACCTGGCTATTCCTACCCAGGCACCAACTAGTACTGAAGTGCAGCCACACCACTCTGAAAAATGTACATGTCACCAACCTCAGAAATTACTTCCTTTATAAAATAGCAACAAAGAGCCATTCTTTGAATTTTATGATTCTGATCCACTGGAGGATCACAAAACACTAACTATGAACTCCACATTTGCAGCTCTGCCAGTGCTACCCTTTCTTAAAATACAGTCTTGCGGGAATTTTCCCCTTCTGGTCATTTGAGGGCAAGAATTCATGATGGAACCCTCCCCCATGTACCTGACAGCACGGTGAGCAGAGATGGAGCCTTCTAAAAGGCCAGGATTTGTCCAGCCAGACTGGGGACATGAGTGTAGGGTGGGGTCTCCTGAGGTGGAAGGTTTCTGCCACGCAGCTGAGGTCCTGGGGGCTCATTGGTCCCCAGGTAGAAATGTGCTTATTGTCTTGATTTTTTGAGTACCAGGAGGTGTGTCGGTGCTTTCCTATGGTAGTGCTAATTGTCACAGCAGCTTTGCACAGTGCCAACAACTCACCCTGTGATGGTGGGGTATAGAGGGGTTTCCAGGCATTGGATCCTACCATTAGTGAAAGCCTACCATCTGCCACCCTCATGCTGTACATGTTTGCATGTATTTCCTCTAATATTGACCAAGCTCATGATTGCCATACTATTGGTCTCACAGTGAGAACAAAGTGAAGCAGATATTCACCATGTTGCTAATGGTTACTATAGAGCCAAGCGGATCTTTCTGTTTTCTCAAATCAATAATGCAAAGGAACACATTTTAAAGGAAATAGACTAATACTAATTGCTTCCAAATATGACTGATAAAACAGACAATTCTTTCTAAGAAAAAAAGTATTTTATAATCTTGGCTTTTTGTTAACAGCTTTATTGAGGTATATTTTACATATCATAAAACCCATCCACTTCAAGTGTACAATTCAGTGCTTTTTCGGAAATTTACAGACTTGTGCAACTGTCACCGTAAGTCGATTTTATGACATTTTCGTCCCTCAATAAGATCTCTTGTGCCAATTTACAGTTAATCTCCATTCCCACCCCAGCCCCAGGCAATGACTGGTCTGCTTTCTTTCTCTGTAAATTTGAATCTTGGCTGTTGTAAGATGCAATATTTCTCATCCCCTGTGTTCTCATTTGTCCAACTGGAGATTAGACAAGAAGCAGTATGGTCATGGGACAATGGAAAAGCTTGGACCAGAAGCCACATGAAGATCTGCTCAGCTGGGACACTTACCTGTTATGTGGGATGGGACAGGTTGACTCCTCTTAGGGTTTAGTTTCTTCATTAATAAAGCAAGCATCACAGTAACTGCTTGGCAAAGTTTCTAAGAAAGAACTGATTGAATATATACTGAACTAGGTAGATGGCCTTGACCTGATTCACAGGTGAGGAAAAGTGGGGTTGGATCTATGTGCTGTCCTTTCTGGTTCTGACACTCTGGTGTTTCTCAAATTCTCTGAGGTGCTCAGGATAATGTAATTCTTGCTCGCTCTCTCTCTTTTTTTTTTTCGGTCTTTTTAGGGCCACTCTTGTGGCATATGGAAGTTCCCAGATTAGGGGTCAAATCAGAGCTGCCGCTGCTAGCCTGTACCACAGCCACAGCAGCGCCAGATCCAAGCCACGTCTGCGAGCTACAGTATAGTTCACAGCAACGCCAGATCCTGAGAGATGCCAGGGATTGAACCCACGTCCTCATGGATACTAGTTGAGTTTGTTACCACTGGGCCACAACAGGAGTGCCAAGATAATTAATTCTCCACTGAGCTTAAGTATCATTGACCTTCACTGTGAACCAAGATTCTGCTGCCTTAGGTCACCCTAGCAGCTTTCCCCAGCAGACCCCAGTAGCCGGCCAGCAAGAACCATTAGTCTCTTTAAGATGTCTGTGGCTTCTTCAAATGTCCTTTCCTGTCACTTAGTCCTTCCATTTCAAACTCATCCGTGGCACCTACTCTTCATCAAGGAGGGACCCTCTTTCCATCCCACCTCTCCAATCTGTTAACCAAACATTCCAGACTCTCCTTCCCACATGTGCAGGGCCACTCCCATCAGAGGTTGTCTCACTCTCTCCAGTTCTGATCTGGCGATCAGACTCTAAAGTCATCCTGCCATTAATCATTTGCCAGAGAGTCAGCCGACAGGTTCTGTCCTAAACAGCAAGGAACCACAGCTCCATTGATGCCTGGGACTTGAAGCCTCCAAGACCACTACCCAGCAGTTCAGCACATTTGATAAGAACCAAAAAGCCGAAAAGCCTTAGACCAGGGCCTCCCTGAAATTCTGCACTTGCCCGTAAGGAGTAAAGAGGCACTGAGTGGAGAGCTAGGGTCCACCCTTGATTCTACCACAGAGGCAGCACAAGGCTTCATGTGGGTGCCCTCCCCCGCTCTGCCGCACAGTTTACTTCTTTGCAAAATAAGTTCGGGTTAGGTCAGTTTTTGTTTTCTAAGTTATTTTCTACAGCATTCTCCTTCCACTACTTCCCCTCCCTACCATCTCATACTTTATATATTTGGTTTTATGTAAGATTTTATTCCAATAAGAATTCCACTGCTGAAAAAGAATGGAAAAACACTGGGTTGGTTGCCTCTAGCTCTAACAAATAATTTAAGACTTCGTAAAAGATTTCTTTCAAAACTCAGTGCCGTCCCTATGATTGATATAAAATAGCACTTGGTCAACAGGCATTCTACAGCTTTTTTTACGGACATCGTTTTAGGAATTCACCGATGGGTGAGCTTTCAGAAATTTTATTTGGAGCAGCATATAAAGTAACAAGCGGCACGGACATCTGTGCAGCGCTCCTCAGCCTTCATGTTCATTATTCTGTTTTGGTCCCAGCTGTCTCCTACATGTAGACTGTTGAGGGGCGCTCAATAAGCAGAGATTCTCAGGAGAGCCAGTGGGATGGGCAAAGCTCGAAAAAGCGGAAGGTGCCTCAGTACAGCTGCATTAACATTTCTGGGGCCTGATTTTTACTCAGACCTGACTCTTCTATACTTTCAGTCAAAGATGTGTGTAGGGCCCCTTACAGACTCTTCTGGGGATGTGAGTGTGAGCGTGGGGGGTAGGTGTGTGCACCTTTTTACTTTACCTCACCTCCTCCTCTTTGCTTTATAAATAAACTAGCATCCAACCGGGCAAGATGTATCTTTGGCACAGTAGTCCACCCTCTTTGTCTGCTGGCCTTCCAAATTGAGTTACTGTTCCTTGCCCCAGCACCTTGTGTCTCAATTGATTGGCCTGTCATTGCAGTGAGTAGGAAGAGCTTGGACTCAGGAGCATGAGTACCTCCATCCTTCCCTCCCAGTAGGCACTGAGGCCTGTTCTGGGCACTGCCATGCCTGCTGGGCATCGCTACCTCTGCCAGGTTGAGAAGGATTTGAAACTGGTGGTTCTCAAACTTGGCTTTACACTGAAATCTCCTGGGGAGTTTTAGAAAATACAAATGCCTGGTCCCACTTTCTAGAGATTGTGATTCCCTTGGTCTTGGGGCAGTTTGGCCAAGGGTGTATTAAGGAGGCCCCAGATAATTTCATGTACAGCGGGTGCTGAGAATCCCCAGCTTAGAGGACTGGGTGGCACACAGCATTACACATGGAATGGAGAGGAGTGGCCCCCTTACAGGATCCAGGGTGCTGATGCTGAAACCTTCCTAAGACTCTGACTCAAGGCCAGCCCCTTCTCCCTGGCCCTGCAGGAAGGAGCTGAGACCCTTCTCTTTTGCCGCAAACAAAGGTGGCCTCTTCCACATCATTTCCTGGGAAGGTGGGAGGTGGGGAACAGCTAGGGTGCTTCCCTTTGCTTGTGCCGCCATAGCCACAGCCCCTGGAGAGAAAGGAGGAGTTCTGGCCAGTTCATCAGAAGGTCAAGCACATTCGAATGCTTTTCCTGCAGGATGGAAAAGCAATGAAAGGAGTTAGACTTGGGCTGCTGGCACGCCTTGGTCTTATGGGAAAAACAGAAGTTCCAGTGGGAGGAGCGTGGGGAGCAGGTGTTGACGGCCCTCCTGGCATCTCCCCAGCTGGTGAACTGCAGCCCTGAAGGGGCAGTTTGTGAATTGTGGGAGTGACAGGCAGTCATTCCCCTGCTCCCTCCACCCCTGCCCTGCCTGCTCCTTGTATCCCGGAAGGACTGAGAATTCACTCACTACGGAGGCCCCAAGACTTGGCCGTTTCCTCTGGATAGCTATTTTGGGAATAGGAACTCAGATGTTTGGGTGGAAGAGGAGTAGCCAAGGGCCTGGAGGCGGGCGGACGGAGGAGAGGGCCAGCAGCTCAACCCACTGGCCTCCTCAGACACAAAGGCCTGGTCACATGACTCCTGGGGCTGCCACTTGAAAGAGCCCCCATTGTCCACATCTCAGGTTTCAGAGAACCAGACTCTGGGAGGACTGACCATTTTATTTGTTTGTTTTAAAGCAGCAGGGGCTACGGCCAGCTGCATTTTCAGCTCTGGAATGGGTCTGCACAGGCACACAAACCAAACAGCCTTCACCAAGTTTGTTTTTCTGACACACTGGAAATTGCACGGTTCAGAGAAAATTCATGTCACGTGCTGGGGACTGTTTTCCCGGGACGTGTTCAGAGGCTGCTGTGTCAACACTGCCACACTCAGCAAGTCGCCCTCCTAAGGGGCTGGTGTGATTTGCCAAGAGAAAAACACAACCCAGACCCTTGTGGGTGGGGGCATAGTGTGTGGTTCAAAGGGAGGGTGGGCTTCCAACTGGACAAGGTGATCCTTCAATGATACAGTTGTCACTGACCCCTCAAGAGGCCCCTGCTGCATCCCTTTGCGTTCCTTGTTCCCAGAGGACGCTGTTGACTGTCCTTCACTTATAGCATCCGGGGGAGGAGATATGAGAAGGGAGGGTGAGGCCGGAGGCGGTGGGGTTTGAGGGTGGCTCTCAGCTTCTCTGATTAACTCTGCCGGGAGGCACCTGGTGTAGGAGGAAAGGGCTTTGGCATCTCGGAGACTTGATGTAAGTACCAGTGCTGGTACAGCTTAGTCTTTCTCCTCCTAATGGAGATTTTCCAAGGAGTGGTGCTGAGGATGTAGAGGGACTGACCACAGAGCAGGGCATCATAGGTGCTCATCGGATGCTGATCCCTCTTACCATTTAGTACTTGGAGGCCTAGTGAGTAGTTCCAACTTCTCTTTGGCCACAATTTGAGGCCAGATGCTCTTACTTTGCTTTCAGCAGATAAGGACATCCTCCCCTTCAACTGTGAATTTTTTGGATATGGAATTTCACAGTCAAAACAGCCCTCCAGACACTAAGTACAGCAAAAAAAAAAAAAAAAAAAAATTCCTTTTCTTTCCTTCCATGGATAAACTCCATTTCCCCTCAACAGCAGGAGCCTTCATCCAGTTCATTGTAATGATTTCAGTCATTTTTAGGGTTAACTCAGTATCTGCAATTTACAGTTTGGTCCTAGTGTAGCTAGAATGACACTGTGGAATTTTATGCTCCTCTTCCTGGTTCTACTAAACTTCTAGGCTCTTAGGAGCAGGCAGTGAGTGGGGTTGACTGGCTGTGGGTTAGAAGAGAGCAGCCACCTCCTCTTCTCCTGCTTTAGGTGCTGCGTGCAGGACAGGGTGGCTTCCCCATATAGACAGACAGGATACTGGCAGCCTTGCTGAGACATGTTGCTCATGTAATTCATACTCTTGGTATGGCCAGCGGATGATGCCGTTTCCAAAAAGCTCCCCTAAAACCAAGTCAATCATGCCTCCTTTCACCCTCAGCACATAAATTGTCCCACATTTTGGTGTGTGTCTCCTTGAACTACCTCATTCCCCTGGCAACTTGTAAGACAGAATGCTGGTTCTTTCCATGGTGGGTATTTGGGATCATCGGAGTCTTCCCATTGCACTGGGGCTTGAGAAAGTGCTGCATGCCTCCCTACCTTTCCCTGTACCAGCTTCCTTACACCCTGCTAGCTCCAGCAAGGTACTTTGGTGAGAGTACCACCTTGGGAAACCCCCAGAAAAGAAGCAAAAGGCTTTCTTCTTCTCTCTTAGCTCTCCCCAGGCTCATGAAGAATCCTCTTCTATTTCTCCTCCCTTTTGTGATGATGATGATAGTGATGTTGGTGGTTATGATGGTGATAGTAATGCTGGTGATGGTGACAGTGGTGGTGGTGATGATGGTGATGGTGATGACGACGGTGATGATGATGTATGTGTACAGTGGAACACATGGCTTCTCATTCTTGATCTTTAAACTCTGCTTTCCTCCAGTCAGGCAGAAGGGAAACATGATTTTGTCCCCTGACACCCCTTTGCATGGGTCTGTCTAGTCTCAGTCTTGGAGCCTTGTTCTTGTTTTAAGGTTATATCAGAAGTGCCCCTGTTCATACACCATTGACTGGAGAATGGTCCTCCAGTTCTATCTAGTCTATCTGGGAAGCTTCAGGAGGGAGGCACATGGAGCAGTGAGGGAAGAAGCGGACACCCTCTCAGCCAACCAGATCAGCCCTAGCCAGAGGTCATAACCAGACCACCCCTACACCTTGAAGTTGTGTTCCCTAGCAACTGTAGGCTCAGGGGCTCTGCTCCCAGAACTGAGGGCATCTGTGCCTCAATGGATAGTTTTGATTTTTAGTTCCTGTTTGATTGGGAGTCTCAACAAGGAGCCACAGAGGATCAAAAAAGGGCACATTTAATTAACATGTCACATATCAACCAGCCACAGATATGTAATTTTTTAGCTAACCAATTTCAGTTCCTCTCTCAAGTTGTCCACTAGCCACCGGCAATCATCTCCATGGTGTGACTTTTGACACTTTGCTTCAGATCTTAGAGCCTCGATTTTCCAAGGCTGGATCATCTCCAAGACTCCTTCCAGCTCTAAACTTCTAATAAGGTTGTGTTTGGGATTCTGCACAAGCCTCTCTGTGCTGAGCCCTGACATCCATATGAAATACAGTGAGTCCTCATCAGACTCCAATTTCTTGAGGAATGGAGGAGAGGTCTGGTATAGATTCAGTATAATCCATTGATAATCCAAAACCCCACGTTAGCCTTTGGTTTTGATCTTATGTATTAGAACTGCGAACAAGCTGCAAAATTGACCAATTTGAATTCTACCTGTCCCTTCCCCTTCTATCCTTTCAAAGACATTCTAATTTGATCTGTAATGTGGCCAAAGGGCAGACAGTAGAAGGGAGGAGAAGCCAGAGGCATGGAAAATCCCCAAACTGGATCATCCACCCCCTGTATAATGGGTAGTTGCCTGAGCAGAATGTTCAATGAGCACTCGTTTTTTTCCCCAAGCCCAGTCCCTGTCCCCACACTGCAAGAGCTGTAATCTCCATGGCAAAATGCATTAAACTGTTGAGCTCCTTAGACAAATTCTACTATTCCTCACTCAATTCACAGGCAGGCTTGATTTTTGGAATTGAGAAACTGGTTAATTGCCCTTTGGAAGTAGGAGAATGTAAAGCACCTTACCCAAATGCCAGTCTTGGTGGTGGTAGTGGGGCAAGGACTGTGTTTTATGCAGAGTACACAAGTAAAAGCAACAGATTCTTGCATAAATTTTCATGTTTGCCTCTATAATTATCAGTGTTCTTGTATGAAGATCTCTTAGGAATGTGCCTGAGATATTGCTGAAATCCCACATAACCTCCACTGGCTTCTCTGTACACCATGATCTTTTTTTGGGAGATGGGGGTACCCGTCCTTGCTAACTATAATCTCTATATATCTCATTTTGCATCTTTGAAGAAGAAAATATGATTGGTTCTTGGCCAGCCAGTGGATAGGCTGTCTTTGGGTCAAATGAGTATATGTTCATTGCCTGTTCTACCCACAGTACTTGCCTAGAAGAAACTGCCCCATGTACCTTAAAACTCTGACCAAAGCTACTTGAACTCAGAGTGGACATCTGAGCTGGTTAGTGCTTGTAAAAACTTTTGAGTTCTATGGTAAGAGACTAGGCCAGTCATGTGGCGAGGTCCTTCCCCACCATGGACCCCGTGGCCTGCATGTGGACATTATGAGTCTCTGAAGGTCCTTCAAGCTCCACTGTTCTATGACTTTCCTAAGCCTAAAGACTCCTACGGTCTCTCAGATCAGATCCCAGCAGGGATAAGGACTCATCAGGCGAGAGAGTGTCCCCTGCCCCCGGGAGTAGACAGCCACTGAGATGGTAGAAAGGGCTAGGAGTTGGCGGGAATGCAGAAGAATCAGAGTTAAGACTGTGCTGATTGTGACCCTAGGAAAGAAGGGACAATCAAAGACTAGAGTTAAAACAGATGCTGCTGGGTGCCCTGGTAGGGTTGGATATCTGTCTGTCTGTCTGTCTGTCTGTCTGTCTGTCTGTCTGTCTATCTATCTATCTATCTATCTATCTTTTCTAGGGCCACTCCCACGGCATATGGAAGTTCCCAGGCTAGGGGTCTCATTGGAGCTGTAGCTGCTGGCCGACGCCACAGCCACAGCAATGCAGGATCCGAGCCACGTCTGCAATCTACACCACAGCTCATGGCAATGCCGGATCCTTAACCCACTGAAGAAGGCCAGAGATCGAACCCGCAACCTCCTAGTCAGCTTCATTAACCACTGAGCCACGATGGGAACTCCAGGTTGGATATTTAGATGCTAATGGCATATAGATTGGGCAGCTCCTTTCTCTACTCTCTGATTTTGCTTGGGCCTCAGGAACTTCCAGGGAAGAAGACTCAAATTGGGGTTAGGTGCCAACCCACCATGCTTTTTACATGTTTACCCAGACCCCAGATGTTGTGAGTGTTGGTTGCTAACGCCTCATAGTTTGTTCCTTCTCCAGAGGTTTACCCTTGGTTGAACCTAAACTTATGCATCTCATTCAGAGAGACAGCCCGTAACTGACAGATGCAGGGTACAAAAGGTTAGCTCCTGGCTTTCAAGTGGGACCAACGTTATGCTGCATTTCATCCTGCCGAATAACTCAGGGGATCAGGCTGAGGCTTGCCTCCAGTGGGGACCACATGCAAGCTTGGCTTCTTTGTCCCATCTTGTCCCCTCCATTCCCCCTTTCCCAAGACCTTCCCTCAATAAATCATGTAACTTTCAATTTCTGTTTCAGGGTCTGCTCCTAGGGATACTCACGTGACATCTTTCTAGTTAACTCTTGCATCTTAGAGATTCTGTGGTGCCAACTTTTTATATCTCTTTCTTTCATGACTTTGGGATCTTTCATTCTAACAAGGGGTATCCAATATGGTGGATTTATCAAGATTCTTAAGGGATAATGAAAACACTACTCTATAGGATAAGTTCATTTAGAGCAGAAAGATAATTTTTTTTGGTGTTAAGGAAGGTTTTAATTTATTATCCAATGATATAAATTTGTATTTTAACAATTGAGTTAGGAAAACAACGAATATATTTGTGTTATTTTGAATTGCTTCCCTAACACACAAATTAATAGAAATTGCTTAAAGACTATGGTATAGAGATTTCTGTCTTGAGGTTTTCCTTTATTGTTTCACTTTTATCCATCTCGCTTTCCTCCTCTTCTTTCTCTCTCTCCTTCATGTGCACTATCACTTTCTTGCTCTGATACTCATCTAAAAAATTTCAGCTCCTTGAGTCATTACTGTGTATATCTTGTCAAGGAGCTCTGTATTCACTTCTTGTCTTTCAATCAGTGATCTCAATCTCAGTTATCTTAAGAAAGAATTCCCCCTTCCTGCTTCACCCCACCAGGCTGCTGAAAAGACAGTTGCAGTAATACTTCATCACTTTCCAGACTTGTGGCAAATTTTTCTTTGTTAAATCCTTGAGCAAGCCTTGGAATATCTCCCAGAACAATAAGAGCTTTTAAGGTATCCAGTGAAATTATAATAGCTAGAGGCTGTGAAAAATTATGACTTATTTGGTGATTATATAACGTTTCTATTTTTTTTTTCACTTGAGATTACCAGAGCCACAACTTTTCAATTTTTTTCCAGCACACTTAATTTGAGCTATCAAATCCCTTTGTACTCACCTTCTTATTCTTTCTTTCTGTCTTTATAAGAAAAATAATAGAAAAGGGGAATTGAGTCTTTTTATCTCATCTTATTATCAAGAATCTGTTCTACAAACTGAATGTGAAATAATATCCAAAGGTGGCTTAATGTTAATAGGACTAGCAGGATTCCTAGAGTCCAATTTTATCCTTTGATATAAATCTCAGGAGATTTTTAAAAAATACAAAGCAAACTTGGAGGGCCAAATACATAATATTCAATCATAAAAGATATATAAGAAAGTCTGGGTAATGCAGAGGGATCCCAGAACTCATTGTGTATCCAACATGTTGAGAAAGTCATATAGAGTGGAAAGCCCAGGTTGCCATCACTGGATTTAAGTTCTTGAGTAACTAACCCCATACTTCCTTTCCCGACCTGTTTCCCATTATTTTCTTTCATTTGAACTTTTCCTCATCCTTCCTTTTTCTCTCTTTCAATATATGTACACATTCACACACACACACACACACACACACACACACACACACACACACGGTTCAGAGAACAGTCCTGCAAATTAGGACCACATCTGTATTGAGTATTAAGATTCTGAATCTGTCATTAACCTTGTTTATTTCAGGAATCTGCTGAAGTTCACCAGGATCCCCAAGATATTTTCATAGTTGATGGTGAAAGCTAGAGTTGCCAGTTAAAAGGTTAAAATGTAGGATGACCAGTTAAATTTGAATTTTCAGGTAAACAATGACTATTGACACCTGCTTATACTAAAAAAAAAAAAAGAAAAGAAAAAAAAAGCTTTTGATATTTACCTGAAATTCACCTTCTGCTGGTCATTCTGTATTTTTATTCTGTTAAACCTGGCAACCCTACTGGAGGTGGTAGGATCAGTCAGGGTCTTGTCAGAAAAGAGACCATAAGTTTAAATCGGGTAACTTGCAGACAGTTTAAAAAATAGATTATTTACAAAGGTGTGTATAGTTCCAGCAGAATGCGTGGGCTGATAGGGGTTGCCTGGAGATAGAAACAACAGGGTACATTTGTTGCTTTTGAAAGAGTGAGAAGAGAGAGAGAGCTTTTAGAACCTGAAACAGGGAAGTTCTGTGGGAAGGCATGTAGATGAGAGCAATGACCTTTGCTTGAGATGCTGAATCCACCTGGAGGCCTGGAGGTGAAAGAACCTGTCTATGTGGCTCACCAAGATCAACTTCCTGGTTCTGGTGTAGACAGATGGAGATTGTATTGAAAGGATCAAGTGGAAAATATCTAGCACAGGACATCTTGGTGATGCTGTGCATCTAGGTGATGGGAGTCTAGTGTAAAATAGACCCCAGCACTCTGGAGTGGAGATACTTCACAGTCAGATGCCTATCTGGGAGGCCCCCTCTGCCCTGGCACATCCTCAGTGTGTGAGTTTGACAGATTGGCTCTCTGCCCTAGTGAGAGACAAACTCCCCTTCTGTGGGTCACTTCTTATTGAGTTTACCTTTCCTTTCTTCTTCCCAGCTGTGGGCTGAGAGAAGGTTCAGAGAACCCTCTTGGCCTCTTTCTTGCATAATTCCTTCTTGCTCAGGGAAGATCAGTCTTCTGTTCTTTTCAGACCTTCAGCTGATTGGATGAGGCCCACCTACGTTATGAAGGGCAATCTGCTTTACTGATTCTATCAATTAAAATGTTAATCTCATCCAAAAACACCCTCACAAAAACATCTGGAATAATATTTGACCTACTCTCTGGGCACCCCATGACACAAAGGTTGACATAAAACCATCACAGACTCTTTTAAATGTAGTCCTTGGCTAGAGACACAAAGATTTTCTGTCACTGTTTTATGGTTCAACCCAGTTACCAAGACTGGGCTCTTCCTATGTAGTTCTGGGGCCAAAGCAAGAACAAGCTTTCTCTCATTCTGGCCTCTTATCTCTTTCCTAGGAATGTTCCAAAAGCGCAAACAGATGGTCAAAGATGGGGGAAGTTAGGATCTTGGTCCTCTGAACCTCAATCTTTAATAGCTTGAAGGCATTTGGAAAAAAGAATGTGTGACAATCGAGAAGCCATTTACCTGAAATGGTTGTTATGACTTCGTGATGACAGAAGATATTAGAAGTCATAGTGTGGTGGTATATAGTATTTTTTGGTAAGTGCTTGCAATATTAGAATTAATAACTGGCCATCAAGTCTAGGAGTTTTTCAAACTTTCATGTGGACAGTTCCTAGAAGACTGCTTGTATAATAGCGAAACTAATACAATGAGTGTCTTTTGGACAAACAGTGCTACTTCTCAAGGCAGATATGAACAGGTCCTGCTACTCAAGAATGAGTCAAGTTTCTTTGTATTAGAGATAATATTCAGTTTACATTGTGAACCAGTTTCAAGTTTCACACAATTAACTGGTCATACTAACAATATTCAGTGGCATTCCTATTTTCCTATTAGGCATTTCTCATCTAGGTATATTGTTACATCAAAGGATTTCAGCATTTCATAGGTGGGAGTGAAAATAAAAATTGTGCTCTCATCATTTTTTTTTGAATTTTGATGTATCTTTTATTTATTTTTATAACAATGAATTTTATTTCAGTTATAGGTGTACAAAGATCATCACAAGTCAATGTGATAGATTTTGTGTCCCAAACCCACAGTGCATCCCCCCACCCCCTAGATTGTCTTATTTGAAAAACCAAGGTTTTCCAAAATCCGTGAGTCATTGTCTGTTCTTCAAAGAAGTTCATTGTGTCTCTTTAGTTTCCATATGTAAGTGGTAGTATTGGGTATTGCTGTCTAATTGTCTGACTGGTTTCACTTTGCATGATAATTTCTAGATCCATCCATGCCACTGCAAATGTTGTCATTTCGTTCCTTTTAATGGCTGAGCAATATTCCACTGTGTGTATGTACCATATCTTCCCTATCCACTCCTCTGTCGATGGGCATTTAGGTTGTTTCCATGACCTGGCTTCTTCCCTCTCTAGCTGCTTTAGATGTAAAGTTAGGTTGTGTATGTGAGCTTTTTCTTGTTTCCTGAGGTAGGCTTGTATTGCTACATACTTTCCTTTTAGAACTGCTTTTGCTGCATCCCAGTGGTTTTGGAGTAACGTATCTTTGTTGTCATTTGCTTCTAGGTATTTTTTAATTTCCTCTTTGATTTTTTCAGTGATCCATTGGTTGTCTAGTAGCGTCTTGTTTAGTCTCCACGTATTTGTATTTTTGGCCATTTTTTCTTGTTGTTGATTTCCAGTCATATAGCATTGTGGTCAGAGAAGGTGCTTGATATGATTTCAATTTTCTTAAAGTTACTGAGGCTTGATTTGCAGCCCAGGATGTGATGAATCTTAGAGAATGTTCCATGCACACTTGAGAAGAATGTGTATTCTGTTGCTTTGGATGGAATGTCCTATAAATATCTATTAAGTCCATCTGATCTAATGCTTCCTTCAGGGCCTGTGTTTCCTTATTGATTTTCTGTCTGGATGACCTGTCCATTGCTGTAAGCGGGGTGTTAAAGTCCCCCAGTATGATGGTGTTCTTGTTGATTTCTCCTTTTAAGGTTGTTAGCAGTTGCCTTATATATTGTGGTGATCCAATATTGGGTGCATAGATATTTAAAATTATTATATCTTCTTCTTGGATTGATCCTTTGATCATTATGTAGTGCCCTTCCTTGTCTCTTAAAATGTTCTTCATTTTAAAGTCTGTTTTGTCTGATAGGGGTATTGCTACTCCAGCTTTCTTTTGATGCCCGTTTGCATGGAATATTTTCTTACATTCTCTCACTTTCAATTTGTATGTGTCCCTAGAAGTGAAGTGGGTCTCTTGAAGACAGCATATTTATGGGTCTTGTTTTTGTATCCATTTGGCTAGTCTATGTCTTTTGGTTCGGGCATTCAGTCCATTAACATTTAAGGTAATTACTGATATGTATGTTCTTATTGCCATTGTATAAACTGTTTGGGGTTTCTGTTGCTCTTTTTTTTTACCCTGAAGTTTTGATATAGGAGTCCATATACAAATGAGATTGTTTTAAGCTGTTGGTTTCTTAATTGCACATGTGTCTCCAGTGACCTGATTTGTGCTCTCTTCTCACGATTTCTGATTTTGGTAGCATAATTGTGCATGGATGATTTAGTATCTTTACTGTATATATGCCTTTGTTGGTGGGCCCTGTCTTTTGTGGTGTTTTTGTTTCTGGTTGTGGCCTTTTCTTTTCTGCCTAGAGATGTTCCTTTAAGATTTGTTGTAAAGCTGGTTTAGTGTTGCAGAAATCTCTTAGCTTTTGCTTATCTGTAAAGGTTTTGATCTCTCCTTCAAATCTGAATGAGAGCCTTGCAGGGTAAAGCAATCTTGGTTGGAAGTTTTTCCCTTTCATCACATTAAGTATATCATGCCACTCCCTTCTGGCCTGCAGAGTTTCAGCTGA
>PVHT021183699.1:25482417-25560170 GCA_004024745.2 Catagonus wagneri
TTAAGATTTGTTGTAAAGCTGGTTTAGTGTTGCAGAAATCTCTTAGCTTTTGCTTATCTGTAAAGGTTTTGATCTCTCCTTCAAATCTGAATGAGAGCCTTGCAGGGTAAAGCAATCTTGGTTGGAAGTTTTTCCCTTTCATCACATTAAGTATATCATGCCACTCCCTTCTGGCCTGCAGAGTTTCAGCTGAAAAATCAGCTGATAACCTTATTGGGGTTCCCTTGTATGTCATTTGTTTCTTTCCCCCAGCTGCTTTCAATATTTTCTCTTTGTCTTTAATTTTGGTCATTTTGATTAATATTTGTCTCGGGGTGTTCCTCCTTGAGTTTATTTTATATGGTACTCGTTGCACTTCCTGAATTTGACTGAGTGGTTCCTTTCCCATGTTAGGGCAGTTTTCAGCTATTATCTCTTCAAATATTTTTTCTGTCCCCTTCTCTCTCTCTTCTCCCTCTGGGACCCCTATAATATGGATGTTGGTGCGTGTAACATTATCCCAGAGTTCTCTGAGACTCAGCTCATTTCCTTTGAATGTTTTATCTCTTTTCTCTTCTGCATTAGTGATTTCCACTATCTGTCCTCCACTTCGCTGATTTGTTCTTCTGCCTCCTGTGTTCCACTGTTGGCTGCTTCTAATGAATTTTTTATTTCAGTTATTGTATTTTGCATCTTCTTGCTTAAGTTTTATGTCTTGTATTTCTCTGCTCAGTGTTTCCTGTAAATTATCAATCTTTGCCTCCAGTTTATTTCCAATGCCTTGCATCAACTTCAGCATCAACAGTCTAAAGTCTCTTTCTGGGAGGCTGATAATCTCATCACTGAGCTGTTTTTCTGAGCTTTTCTCTTTCTCCCTTATCTGAGTTATAGTTTTCTGTCTTTTCATTTTTATAGGTTTTTGGTGTGGTGACGTTTTTGCCAACAATAGAGTTGTAGCCTCTCTTAGTTCAGGTGTTTGCCTCCCCTGTGGCTAAAGTTGGTATGGAGGGGGCTTGCTGTAGGCTTCCCGATGGGAGGTACTGATGCCTGCCCACTGGTAGGTGGGGTTGATTCTTATCCCTCTGATGGGTAGGGCTTTGTCTCTGGTTGAGATTAGAGGCTGGCTGTGTGCCTGAGGGATCTTTAGGCAGCCTGTTTACTGATGGGTAGGGTTGTGATCCCACCTGGATTATTGTTTGGCTTGGGGCCTCTCAGCACTGATGGGAGGGACCAGATTTTCCCAGAAATGGCCACCTGTAGAGAAATGTAGGCTGATGAATATTCCTGAGAGCTTCGCCTCTAGTGCCCTTCCCCCACAACAAGCCACAGTCACCCATGTTTTCCCAGGAGATCCTCCAAGAATTGCAGTCAAGTTCCACCTGGATTCCTCTGGAGACTGCTTTGCCCTGGGACTCAGTGCATGTGAAAGTCTGCATGTGCCTTTCAAGAATGGGGTCTGTGTTTCCCCCAGTCCTGTGGAGCTCCTGCACACAAGCCCCGCTGGCCTTCAATGCCAGATGCTCCGGGGGCTCTTTCTCGCTGTGCCTGATCCCCAGGCATGGGGTTTTGACATGGGGCTCGGAACTCTCAGTCCTGTAGCTGAGTCTCTGTGATGCAGTTACTTTCCAGTCTGTGGGGCTTCCCACCCAGGAGGTATGGGGTTGCTTCTATCGTGTAATCACCCCTCCTACCTCTTGATGTGTTCTTCTCTTTGTCTTCTGGAGTAGAATATCTTTTTTGGAAGTTTACAGTCCATTTGGTTGAAGGCTGCTTGGCATTTGGCTGTAGTTTTGTTGTTTTCTGGGAGAGAAGTTGAGCTCCAGTCTGGTCTCATCTTTAGATAATAGCTAGTGATCAGGTTTGTGTGTAATGGTCTCATTGTGCTAGGAGTTGCAGGTATTTTTAACTATTGGGATGAAAGCAAATGTTTATGTTGTTTTCCTAGGGAGCCACACTGTGACTCTCATGTTTCCTGGCAAAGAACTTCCTACAGTCTATGACTAATGATTGGTTTATCCCATGATTAGGTGAGATCATTTAATACCATTTTCAGAAGATGATACCACCTCTGAATCCTAGATAGCAAGATGTCCATAAAGTATTGGAAAATCTGGAGATTGACAAAATTCTAAATGAGGAACTCTGTAGTTTCTTGAGTTTGACTGTGTTTTTGCTCTAATATCATTAATAGTCAGCTGTTTATAAGCCTAGAAAAGTCACATTTTACAAAAGTTTTAATTCTCTAACAAGATCAACAAGAGATTTATTGACTTGTGGTAAAGGTAATGCTTAATTGTCTCGGTTAAATTGTATTTTCTGTCTCCATAGAGTCTTACTTTACCTAGAGGTCTGAGTGCTAGAATAATGCATGTGTTACTAGTTCAAGGACATCTTGTTTGATTAAATGTTCAATCAATCTCTTATTCAAAGCAAGAACTCCATTTATAGATTTCAAGGGAATTGCTGAAATCATTATTGAAGGCTCTAAGCGGAGGATTGACATGTTAGATTTGTGTTTCAGAAAGGTTTTCCTGACTGTGGTGTGGAAAAGGGTTTGGGGCGGATAAAGATCAGCGGTAGGAAGACCAGTTGGAGGTCTCTTGGAGTCCTCCAGAGAACAGAAGAGTCTGAACTGCGCTGGGAATGATAGAATTGGTGAGGAGTCAGGAGTCTAGCTTCACATGGTGGTACCCATGAATCTAGACTCACAGATTTCCAATCACAGGGAACATAATTGACTAAGGGCCCTGCTGTTGTGCTCTCGAATCCAACATCATGCTTGTGTTGAAACCATACTGCCCATTGACTGCTCTCCACCAATGACTGCAGGTGACCATAATACAAATGCAGGAATATTTCCAGGAGACTATGAACTCCTGTAATGTCTGGTTTTGGCCCCAGGACACCCCAGTGGCTTTATGAAAATTTGCTTGCACAACACAGCAGTGTAAGACACCTCCACCTAACCTTCCTTCCCTCTCTCTTTCACCTGGGTTCACACTGTGTTGCTGTCTGATGCCTCTTCCAGCCTTCCTGGCTTCCTCCCGGTTTTCTCTCGTAGGATTTCTCTTAATCAAAATCCTGGCATGTTTATACATACTTGGCTTCTTGAAGAACTTGGACTAACACAGGAGATATTTTCAAATTTAAAAAATATAAAAAGAAATGGCTTGACAAGGAATGAGGGAGAAGGATGAGTTTACTATGCCTCCTGTGCTTCTGACCAGTGAGAGGGTGGATGGTAGAGCTGGAGATCCCAAGGTGAGGGGTGGGTCCAGAGTTGAGATTTGCTTTAACTCGCCATGTTCTCCATAATAATGGGGAGCTCCTGACGCCTGAATGACCACAGCTTTGCCTTTCCTCTAAAGTATATAGCACGGTGCTGTTCCTGGCTTCTTCTTTTCATGAGGCTAGAGGCGTGTAATGGTGCAGGAACCTCAGCTGCTGTCTTCTGTTAGTTAATTTCATTTGCCCTTCAGCTATGAGAATCTGCACACTTCTCCAAGAATGCAGTCTTTCATATCTCCATGCTTTTGCTCCTGCTCTGTCCGCAGCCTGAAAAGCTCACCCAGAGCTCCTCACCTTGAACCATTTCTCTTCCTCTGGCAAGTAGCTTGGGTCTTAAGCTCTAGCTCGGCCACTAAGAGAGTCAGCCATGGTGGCTCTGAAGAGGACAACATGGATCAAATCCTTGCTCTACCACCCACAAGCCATGTGACCTTGAACAAGCCACTTTACATCTCCGTGCCTTAGTTTCTTCTTCCGTAAAATGGAGATTTCAAGAATTCCCACCTCATAGAGTTATTGTGAGGTTTGAAAAGTCAGTCTTGACAGTGACTGGCACGTGATCTGGGGTCAATATCTGAGTGATCATTAAACCTGGAGTTTTTAACCTGCCTGGGTCCCTAACTGTAAAGTGAGGGTGTTGGACTAGGCGACCGTATCAGATTCTAAGGCTTAAACTCACATGCAGTGGTCTTTCCCTGGCATTTCACATTCCCACCCTGAGAGCCCATGGCTCCTTGCTAGGCATCTTTGCAGTGTGTTGGGCCACCTGTGTTTGGTTCTCATGCTTGTTTTCTCTGTGTACTTGGTTGTGTACAAATCTGTCTGCTCTGTTGTAAGGAGTATGCCACATTCTTTCTTGTAATCCAAGAGTGACTAGCACGGTGCTTGGCAGGAAATCAAAAATGGCTGTAATTAATTATATGAATTAAAAGCGGCTTCTAGGCAACCTAAATATGCACCAACAGATGAGTGGATCAAGAAGATGTGGTACATATGCACAATGGAATACTACTCAGCCATAAAAAGAATGAAATATTGCCATTTGCAGCAACATGGATGGACCTAGAGATTATTATACTAAGTGAAATAAGTCAGACAAAGACAAATATCACATGATATCACATATATGGAATCTAAAAAAAATGATACAAATGAACTTATTTGCAAAACAGAAATAGACTCATAGACATAGAAACAAAACTTGTGATTACCAAAGGGTAAAAGTGAGGGATAAATTAGGAATTTGGGATTAACAGATACGCACTATTGTATATAAAATAAACAACAAGGATTTACTGTCTAGCCCAGGGAACTATATTCAGCATCTTGTAATAAACTGTAATGGAAAAGAATATTAAAAAGAATGTATTTAAAAATAGTTTCTAGAGGGAGTTCCCATTGTGTCTCAGTGGTTAATGAATCTGACTAAGAACCATGAGGTTGCGGGTTCGATCCCTGGCCTTGTTCAGTGGGTTAAGGATCCGGCGTTGCTGTGAACTGTGGTGTAGGTTGCATACGCGGCTCGGATCCCACGTGGCTGTATCTGTGGCGAAGGCTGGCAGTTACAGCTCCTGTTAGACCCCTAGGCTGGGAACCTCCATATGCCGCGGGTGTGGCTCTAGATAAAGGCAAAAAGACAAAAAAAAAGTTTCTAGAGTTGTGGCGCATCAGAAATGAATCTGACGAGTATCCATGAGGATAAGGGTTCGATCCCCAGCCTTGCTCAGTGGGTTGGGTATCTGCCGTTGCCATGAGTTTTGGTGTAGTTTGAAGACTTAGCTGGGATCCCATGCGGCTGTGGCTATGCCTGTGGTGTAGGCTGGCAGCTATAGCTCTGATTCGACCCCTAGCCTGGGAACTTCTATATGCTGTGGGTGTGGCCCTAAAAAGCAATAATAATAATAATAATATAAAAATAAAATATTACCTCTATAGAAGGATGGTGGCAAAACTGGGAATTATAACAATAGGTACTTTGGTTGAATTCTTACTCATTCCATTCATCTTGCTTAAATACTTTTTGTGTGTTACATCACCTAACTCTCCTATCAGCTCTAAGGATAGGCATTATTTTTCCCATTTGCAGATGAAGAAAGAAGCTCACCTAGGTTTAGTAGCTCAATAGGGAATGGCAGAACTGGGATTAAAGCCCAGCCTTGGTTGGTTTCTGGAGACTGTGCTTTTTACACTGCATGGCCACGGTCTCGGAAGGTCCTCAGTCTTCAGACTCCTGCAGGCTAATGTATGTTGGAGTCCACTGCCACCTTTAGTGGCCCCAAAGCCACCATGTTCAACACTGCCTGCCAGTTGCAGCCCTCCCCGCTCCTCCCCTGCAGGTGTGGTTGTCATTCCAGGCTGGCTGTCCCCAGCGGATCCCATGCACCAGACCCCTCCACCCCTATCAGCATGTTCTCCTGCCCTAGAACCTGGCCAGCTGGATGCCTTTGTGTGTCTGAAGGTGTCAGATCCAAAGGTTGTTTCTCCAGGACAGTGTTCTCACTCGGGCTGTTGATGCCTTAAACTCAGCATGTGAGAACTGGGTCTAAGGCAGGTTCAGCTGGAGAGGAGATATATGGGGAACAGCAGGGCCTTTTGGTCCCTCCTGAAGCAGATCTCAGACACTGCTACTTCAGCAGGAGCATCTGTTTCTTATTAGAGAGAGAGCTGGAGGTGAGGCATGAAACTGTGCTAAGCTTACTCCTGGGGGGATCTGTTAATAGAATCCTAAATCTGCAAAGACCTCAGAGCTTCTCATTTCACTGATCAGGCAACTGAAGCCCAGCGAGGTTAGTCACAGTGACATATTCCAAGTGGCAGAGCCGGAGCCGGAAGGAAAGCACCCACCGTAAAGGAAGGCACATCATCATTAGAGCTGGGCTTCTCCCTCCCCTTCTTTCTTCACTCACCCACTTTCTTGCCGCCTTTACTAAGCAGGAGGCTAAATCAGACCTACAGCTCTGGGAGGTCAGTTTCCAGGGTAGACAGGTGCTGAGGTTACCCAGCCACTTGGTGAGTCACTCTGGAAGGTCATCTCCGGCACACTGTCCTGTGTCCACAGGGTGCAGCCTTTGTCAGCAGCTGCGGGGAAACCTGCGCAATCCTGTCTCAAGATAAATCCTGTCTCTTATGAGTTTTCACAGTTTTAACCTTCCTGGGAGAATCCTGCTATGTGCAGCCACAACAACCTTGTGGGCTATCCTGGGAGATGCAGAAACCTTTAATGAGACCATTTAACCCAAAGTTTGGGGAAAATGGACTCATGGGAGAAAATCTACAGGAAAAGGCTGTTCCCTAGGGAATTATAAATGACTAGAAATGACTCAAAGAGTAGAAAATTTGTAGAGACCAATGAGTATGGAAATCTCCCGGAGTTCCCAATGTGGCGCAGTGGAAACGAATCCGATTAGGAACCATGAGGTTTCGGGTTCTATCCCTGGCTTCACTTAGTTCAGTGAGTTAAGGATCTAGCCATGCCGTGAGCTGTGGTTTAGGTCACAGATGTGGCTCAGGTCTGGCGTTGCTGTGGCTGTGGTGTAGACCTGCAGCTGAAGCTCCAGTTTACCCCTAGCCTGGGAACCTCTGTATGCTGCGGATGTGGCCCTAAAAAGCCAAAAAAAAAAAGAAAAAGGAAACTCTCAAAAGTTATCCAAGAATTACCTAAAGAAAACTTGCAGTTCCCATGATTGAATAATTTTCTTAAGAAATACATAATTCTTTTGTCATGTAAGTTATCACAGAACGGAGAAGCTTCTCTGACTCATTTCACAGGGCGAGCAAACCCTGATTACCGTTCAAAAAAGAAAATTAACAATCTCATTTATGAGTAAGATGTAAAAATTCTCAATAAAAGGTTATAGCATCTGTAAAGTATAGTGAAAAACATACGTCAAGGGTTCTCGGAATGCAGAGATGCTTTGAAACAGATAAACAGTAAGTGGAATTCATCAGGGGGCCACAGAGCATTAGTGGAGCTTCTATCTACTCCTGAGGTTTAACTGAGAGGAGAGTGATATTTACTAGAGGTACTGATTAGTCCCAGTTTTTGCCCCTAGATTTTTTCCTCCTCCTTTTTCTACCCTGTTCTGTGTCCTTCTGAGGCTGACTTCTACAGACTGCATCTGTCAGGCCCTCTACCTTCAGATTGTGTTTAGCTGTTAGTTGTGGGCAGAAGCCTGGAAGAAAAAGAGGGGCTGAAATAATTATTCTCTGTATTCCTCTCCTGGAGTATCAGCGGTGGTGGGCTTCCTCCATGGCTCCAGCGATGTTTTTCCCTGCCCTTTAGGTCTAGGGAGGTAATGCATTCCCAATGTTGCTTGGTCATTTTGTTGGTTCCCTCAATCCAGCCCACGCTTCTATACTTAGTATCTTCATTCATTCTGTTTGGTTAAATTCTTTTCAGTGTGCCATCTGCTTCCTGCCAGGGTCTTGACTAATTTAGTCTGATGAATAATATTTATTATGAACCAGTAAGCAACATCATATTTATTAGTGTAATTAAATTATTTGATTATGCAATAACAGGAGGAAAATACCCTTAATTTTCCTCTTAGATAATTTTGGGGTCAATGAGAAAACTGAAGTTGAAATTGCAGATGCTAGAAATGAGCAGTAGTAAAATAAAGCATTTCAAAATGAAGAGAAGATGGCCAAAACTGGTTTCACAGGGAAATGAAGCCATAACCATATATATTAGGAACTCTAAATGAAGATTTTTAAAAATCAATTCAGGAAATTAGGGGAAAAATCAAGGGTAATAAATGGAAAGCAGAAATTAATAAATTACGAAACAGAAAAAGAGGAATCAGTAATCTAATTGCCATCGCAATAATCTGATTGCCATTTCCTTTACAAAGCTACTTATATTAGAAATAAATAAAATTAAAAATTAGGAACAAGAATTAACTAGACATACAGAGGTTATTAGAGGAAGTTTCAGGGAACTGATCGGCAGATGTTGGTTTAAATTAGATTGATACATGAAGTTATTGTTTAGAAAATATAGAAATCACCAAAATTTACTCTAAAAGAGATAAGAATTCTAAACAGACCAATAATCAGAGAAAAAAATTGAAAATGCATCATCCCCTAATCACCAGGCCCAGATGGTTTCTCAGGTAAATAATTTCAAGCATTCGAGGAACAAAGACATCCAACACTTCAGCTGTCTTCAGGCACAACAAGGTAAGATGGGAAGCCAGAAATAACACCGGCACTCAAATCAGAGCACAGAGAAGATCTCTGAGCTCATTCATGAATATTGATGTAAAAATTGTAATGAAAATTAGTAACTAGAACTGAGTGTTGTATTAGCAAAATTTTGAACCATGGCTCAGTGAGATCCATTTTCAGTAAAGCCAGGGATGATTCCATATTTTGAAATCATCAGTATAGTTCACCCCAATCAAAGGAGAAGAACTGTATGTTCATCGCAAAGATTCAGAAAAGTCATTTGAAAAAAAATTGATATCCATTCTTGATAAAAATCTCTAGACAAAATAGAAATATATAGATTCTCCTTGAAATGCTAAAGTTGTCTCCACCCATAAGTCAGGTTACTAGTGAAATACTTAATAGCAGTATTGCCATTAAAGCAAGCGACAAGATGCGTGTTTTGAACTGACTGTTGTGGTTTTCTGGAAGTTTTAGCCTTTACAAATACAGTGATTTCTCAGTAAGGGATTAAAATAATGGATGGGCGGGGAGAAGCAATGTTATAATTATTTCCTGATGCCATGATTATAAACCTCGAACAACCAGAAAAGTCAACTGTACTGAAACACTACCAGAGACAATAAGAAAATTCAGTAAGGTAGTAAGAAAATTAATATATAAAGTCAACAGCCTTTCTGTACACAAATAATAAACATAGAAGAAAATATCTCATTCATAAGAGCCACAAAGAAGATATCTTAGGAATAAAACTTCTGAAAGACACTGGGGTTCAAATAGTCTAGTCTGATGGCCTCAAATAGAGCATGACGTGAGAAAGAAAAGATGTTTTACTTTCTTACATTTCCACCAGTAATTAATCATCCTGGTTTGCCTGAGACTCTTCTGGTTTAGCAGGAAAACCCCTCCCTAAGACATGAGATGTCCTAATTTTGGCAATGGATGTAGAAGTTGGAGGGAAAAAAAATACAAAACCTATATAGCAACACCTAAAATAGGGACTGAAACCAACATTGTATTTAGTGCAAATTCTGTATTTGCTCTTGGTATTTCTTTTCTCCTAAATGCTCGTGTTGGCAGCCACGATTTGCTGTTCATAGTGATGGATAATTAATTGTTACATCCCTCCAAATGATGATACTGGTGCAACTTGTGGGCATTGTAATTGTAAGTATTAACAGTGTCTCTTGAATTTATGCATTAACTCTTGGGCCTTGTGTGGAGATAGCACTAGTTTGATTTTCTAAAGTTTATTGAGATATATAATTCACATACATAAAATTGACCTGATTGTGTACAATTCACTGCCTTTTGGTATATTTGTAGAATTGTGCATCCATTTCCACAATCTAATTTTGGAACATTGTCATCATTCTGAATGAAAACGCTTAGTCATTAGCAGTCACTTTCCTACCCCCGTCCCCTAATGAACTCATGCACCCTAGGCAACCACTAATTCACTTTCTTTTTTTTCCATTACTTAATGAATTTTATTGCAATTATAGGTGTAGGAGTTCCCATCGTGGTGCAGTGTTTAACAAATCCAACTAGGAACCATGAGGTTGTGGGTTCGATCCCTGCCCTTGCTCAGTGGGTTAACGATCTGGCATTGCCGTGAGCTGTGGTGTAGATTGCAGAGGTGGTTCGGATCCTGCGTTGCTGTGGCTGTGGTGTAGGCCAGTGGCTACAGCTCCGATTAGACCCCTAGCCTGGGAACCTCCACATGCCGCGGGTGCGGCCCTAAAATGACAAAAAAAGGCAAAAACAAAACAATACAATTATAGGTGCACACAAATCATCACAAGTCAATTTTATAGCATTTCCATCCCCAAACCTCAGTACATCCCCCTACCCATCAGCTTGTCTCATTTGGAAACCACAGCTTTTCCACAGTCTATGAGTCATTATGTGTTCTGCAAAGAAGTTCATTGTATCCTTTTTTCAGTTTCCACATGTAAGTGGTAGCAGTTGATGCTGGTGTCTAATTGTCTGACTGGTTTCACTTCACATGATAATTTCTAGGTCCATCCATGTTGCTATAAATGTTGTTATTTCGTTCCTTTTAATGCCATTGTGTGTATGTACCACATCTTCCCTATCCACTCCTCTGTCAATGGGCATTTAGGTTGTTTCCATGACCTTGCTATTGTATAGAGTGCTGCAATGAACATTGCAGTACATGTGTCTTTTTGAGTAATGGTTTCCTTTGGATAGATAGATGCCCAGGAGTGGGATTGCTCAATCAAATGGTAATTCTATTTTGAGTTTTCTAAGGAATCTCCATACTGTTTTCCACAGTGGTTGCACCAACTTGCATTCCCACCAATAGTGTAATAGGGATCCTTTTTCTCCACACCCGCTCCAGCACTTATTGTTTGTAGACTTTTTGATGATGGCCATTTTGGCTGGTGTAAGGTGGTACCTCATAGCAGTTTTGATTTCCATTTCTCTAATGACTAGTGATGTTGAAATCTTTTCATGTGTTTTTTTGGCCATCTGTATGCCTTCTTTGGAGAACTGCCTATTTAGATCTTCTGCCCATTTTTTGATGGGGTTGTTTGTTTTTTTGGTTTTGAGCTGTAGGAGGTGTTTGTAAATTTTGGAGATTAATCCCTTGTCCGTTGATTCATTTACAAACATTTTCTCCCATTCTGTGGGTGGTCTTTTCATTTTGTTGAGGGTTTCCTTTGCTGTGCAGAAACTTTGAAATTTAATTAAGTCCCATTTGTTTCTTTTTCATTTTATTGTCATTACTCTGACAGGTGGATCTGAAAAGATGTTGCTGTCATTTATGTCAGAGAGTGTTTGACTTATGTTTTCCTCTAAGAGTTTGATAGTATCTGGTCTTATATCTAGATCTTTAATCCATTTTGAGTTTATTTTTGTGCATGGTGTTAGGAAGTGTTCTAGTTTCATTTTTGTCCATGTGGCTGTCCAGTTTTCCCAGCACCACTTATTGAAGAGGCTGTCTTTTCTCCACTGTATATTCTTGCCTCCTTTGTCATAGATTAGTTGACTGTAGATGCGTGGGTTTAATTCTGGGCTTTCTATCCTGTTCCACTGATGTATATTTCTGTCTTTGTGCCAGTACCATACAGTTTTGATGACTGAAGCTTTGTAGTATAGTCTGAAGTCAGGGAGCCTGATTCCTCTAGCTCCATTTTTCTTTTTCAGGATGTCTTTGGATCTTCTGGGTTTTTTGTGCTTCCAAGCAAACTTTAAAATATTTTGTTCTAGTTCTGTGAAAAATGTCCTTGGTAATTTGATAGGGATTGCATTGAATGTGTAGATTGCCTTGGGTAGTAGAGTCATTTTGATAATATTGACTCTTCCAATCCAAGAGCATGGTATGTCTTTCCATTTGTTCATGTCATCATTGATTTCTTTCATCAGCATCCACCTTATAGTTTTCAGAGTACAGGTCTTTCGTTTCTTTAGGTAGGTTTATCCCTAAGTATTTGATTCTTTTTGATGCGATGGTAAGCGGGATTGCTCCCTTAATTTATCTTTCTGATCTTTCATTGTTAGTATATAGAAATGCAGTTGATTTCTATGCATTGATTTTGTATCCTGTGACTTTGCCAAATTCTTATATGAGCTCTAACAGTTTTCTGGTAGAGTATTTAGGATTCTCTAGGTATAGTATCATGTCATCTGCAAAATAGTGATAGTTTGACTTCTTACTTTCCCATTTGGATTCCTTTTATTTCATTTACTTCTCTGATTGCTGTGGCTAGCACTTCCAAAACTATGTTGAATAGTAGTGGTGAGAGTGGACATCCTTGTCTTGTTCCTGATCTCAGTGGGAATTCTTTCAGCTTTTCACCATTGAGAATGATGGTATCTCTGGGTTTGTCATAGATGGCCTTGATTATGTTGAGGTAGGTTCCCCCTATGCCCACTTTCTGAAGGTTTTTTTTTTTTTATCAGAAATGGATATTGGATTTTGTCAAGGCTTTTTCTGCATCTATTGAGAGGATCATATGGTTTTTATTCTTCAGTTTGTTAACGTGGTGTATCACACTGATTGATTTGCGGACATTGAAGAATCCTTGCATCCCTGGGATAAATCCCACTGGATTGTGATGTACAATCCTTTTAATGCATTGTTGGATTTGGTTGGCTAGTATTTTGTTGAGGATTTTTGCATCTCTGTTCAACAGTGAGATTGGCCTGTAATTTTCTTTTTTTGTGGTATCTTTCTGGTTTTGGTATCAGGGTGATGGTGGCCTCATAGAATGAGTTTGGGAGTGTCCCTTCCTCTGCAGTTTTTTTGGAAGAGTTTCAGAAGGATAGGTGTTAGGTCTTCTCTAAATGATAGAATTTGCCTGTGAAGTCATCTGGTCCTGGACTTTTGCTTGTTGAAAGTTTTTTAATCACAGTAGAACTTGTGATTGGTCTGTTCGTCTTTTCTATTTCATCTTGGTTTAGTCTTGGAAGATTGTACTTTTCTAAGAATTTGTCCATTTCTTCTAGGTTTTCCATTTTATTGCCATATAGTTGCATATAGTAGTCTCTTATGATCCTTTGTATTTCTGTGATGTCTGTTGTTACTTCTATTTCATTTCTAATTATTGATTTGTGTCCTCTCTCTTTTTTTCTTGGTAAGTCTGGCTAAGGGTTTATCAACTTTGTTGATCTTTTCAAAGAACCAGCTTTCAGTTTCATTGATCTTTTCTATGGCTTTCTTCGTTTCTATTTCAATGATTTCTGCTCTGATCTTTATGATTTCTTTTCTTCTACTAACTTTAGGTCTTGTCTGTTCTTCCCTCTCTAGCTGCTTTAGATGTAAATTTAGATTGCTTATTTGAGCTTTTTCTTGTTCCCTGAGGTAGGCTTGTATTGCTATAAATTTCCCTCTTACAATTGCTTTTGCTGCATCCCAGAGGTGGTTGTTTAGTCTCCACATGTTTGTATTTTTTGCCATTTTTTATGTTGTTGATTTCCAGTCATAAAGCATTGTGCTCAGAAAAGATGCTTGATATGATTTCATAAAGTTACTGAGGCTTGATTTGTAGCCCAGGTAGTGATCAATCTTAGAGAATGTTCCGTGCTCACTTAAGAATGTGTATTCTGTTGCATTTGGATGGAATATCCTATAAATATCTCTTAAGTCCATCTGATCTAATGCTTCATTCAGGGCCTATGCTTCCTTATTGATTTTCTGTCTGGATGATCTATCCATTGCTGTAAGTGGGATGTTAAAGTCCCCCTCTATGATTGTGTTATGTTTAATTTCTCCTTTTAAGGTTGTTAGCAGTTGCCTTATATATTGTGGTGTTCCTATGTTGGGTGCATAGATATTTACAATTGTTATATCTTCTTCTTTGATAGATCCTTTGACCATTATGTAGTGCTCTTCCTTGTCTCTTAAAATGTTTTTCATTTTAAAATCTATTTTGTCTGATACGAATGTTGCTATTCGGGCTTTCTTTTGATTCCCGTTTGCATGGAATATTTTGTTCCATCCCCTCACTTTCAGTTTGTGTGTGTCCCTAGAAGTGAAGTGGATCTCTTGAAAATAGCATATATATGGGTCTTGTTTTTGTATCCATTCAGCTAGTCTATTTCTTTGGGTTGGGGCATTCAGTCCATTAACATTTAAGGTAACTATTGGTATGTATGTTCTTATTGCCATTTTATTAACTGTTTGGGTTTTTTGTTGCTCTTTTTTCTTCCCTTATTCTCTTGTTGTCTCCTCTTGTGGTTTGATGACTATCTTTAATGTTGTATTTGAGTTGATTTTTCTTATTTGTTTGTGTATCAATTGTAGATTTTTGGTTTGCAGTTACTGTGAAGTTTTGATATCGGAGTTTATGTATAGACGAGATTGTTTTAAGTTGTTGGTTTCTTAGTTGCAAGTGCTTCTCCTGTGTCCTGCATTTGTGCTCTCTTCTCATGATTTTCTGCTTTGCATGGATGATTTAGTATCTTTACTGTATATATCCCTTTCCTGGTGAGCCTTGTCATTAGTGGTGGTTTTGTTTCTGGTTGTGGCCTTTTCTTTTCTACCTAGAGAAGTTCTTTTAGTATTTGTCATAAATCTGGTTTAGTGTTGCAGAAATCTCTTAGCTTTTGCTTATCTTTAGAAGTTTTGATCTCTCCTTCAAATCAGAATGAGAGCCTTGCTGGCTAAAGTAGTCTTGGTTGGAAATTTTTTCCTTTCATCACATTAAGTATATCATGCCACTCCCTTCTGGCCTGCAGAGTTTCAGCTGAAAAATCAGCTGATAACCTTATCGGGGTTCCCTTGTATGTCATTTGTTTCTTTTCCCTAGCTGCTTTCAGTATTTTCAATTTGTCTTTAATTTTGGTCATTTTGATTAATATGTGTCTTGGGGTGTTCCTCCTTGGGTTTATTTTATATGGTATTTGTTGTGTTTCCTGGATTTGAGTGAGTGGTTCCTTTCCCATATTAGGGAAGTTTTTGGCTATTATCCCTTTGGATGTTTTTTCTGTCCCCCTTCTGTCTCTCTTCTCCCTCTGACACCCCTATAATACAGATGTTGGTGCATTTCACATTATCCCAGAGTTCTCTGAGACTCTCCTCATTTCCCTTCAATCTTTTATCTCTTTTCTCTTCCACCTTAGTGATTTCCACTAATCTGTCCTCCACCTCGCTTATTCGTTCTTTTGCCTCCTGTATTTTGCTGTTGGCTATTCTAATGAATTTTTTTTTCAGTTATTGTACTTTGCATCTCTTCTTGCTTAAGTTTTATGTCTTGTATTTCTTTGCTCAGTGTTTCCTGTAAGTTATCAATCTTTGCCTCCAGTTTATTTCCAATATCTTGCATCATCTTCAGCATCAACAGTCTAAAGTCTCTTTCTGGGAGGCTGAAAATCTCCTCATCACTGAGCTGTTTTTCTGTGCTTTTCTCTTTCTCCCTTATCTGAGTTATAATTTTCTGTCTTTTCATTTTTATAGGTTTTTGGTGTGGTGACCTTTTTGCTGACAATAGAGTTGTAGCCTCTCTTAGTTCAGGTGTTTGCCTCCCCTGTGGCTAAAGCTGGTATGGAGGGGGCTTGCTGTAGGCTTCCCGATGGGAGGGACTGATGCCTGCCCACTGGTAGATGGGGTTGATTCCCATCCCTCTAATGGGTGGGGCTTTGTCTCTGGTTGAGATTAGAGGTTGGCTGTGTGCCTGAGGGGTCTTTAGGCAGCCTGTTTACTGATGGGTGGGGTTGTGATCCCACCTGGATTATTGTTTGGCCTGGGGCTTCTCAGCACTGATGGGAGGGACCAGATTTTCCCCAAAATGGCCACCTCTAGAGAAATGCAGGCTGATGAATATTCCTGGGTGCTTAGTCTCCAGTGCCCTTCCCGCACAACAAGCCGCTGTCACCCGTTTTCCCAGGAGATCCTCCAAGAATTGCAGTCAGGTTTGACCCAGATTCCTATGGGGTTTTTGCTTTTCGCTGGGACCCAGTGCATGTGAAAATCTGTGTGTGCCTTTCAAGAATGGAGTGTCCTCTTTCCCCCAGTCCTGTGGAGGTCCTGCACACAAGACCCACTGGCCTTCAGTGTCAGATGCTCTGGGGGCTCTTTCACCCTGTGCCCGATCCCCAGGCATGGGTATTTGATGTGGGGCTCAGAATTCTCAGTCCTGTAGGTGAGTCTGTTATAAAGTTACTTTCTAGTGTGTGGATCTTCCCACCCGGGTGGTATTGGTTTGCTTCTATCTCATAATCGCCCCTCCTACCTCTTGATGTGGTCTCTTCTTTGTCTTCTGGAGTAGAATATCTTCTTGAAAGTTTACAGTCCATTTAGTTGAAGGTTGCTCGGCATTTGGTTGTAGTTTTGTTGTTTTGGGGAGAGAAGTTGAGCTCCAGTCCTTCTATTCCGCCATCTTAATCCAATCTCACTAATTCACTTTCTTTATTGATTTGTCTCTTCTGGACTTTTCATATAAATTGAATCATACAATATATAAGCCTTTTGTAGTTGCCTTATTTCTCTTAGCATAATATTTTCAAAGTTCATCCATTTTCTAGCATTTATCAAGACTTTATTCCTTTTTATACTGAATAATATTCCACTGTATGGATATTTCACATTTTATTTAGCCACTCAGCTGATGGACAGTTGATTTATTTCTGCTTTTCAGCTAGTATTAATAATGCTGCTATGAATGTTGCTACAAATTTTGTGTGGACATATGTTTTCATTTCTTTTGAAATGAAATCTGGGAGTGGAGATTTTAGGATTGTCTTTCTATAGTATCATGTCACCTGCAAGTAGTTGTAGTTTTACTTCTTCCCTTCCATTTTGGATGCCTTTTTTTTTCTTGTCTAATTGCTGCACGTAGGACTTCCAATAGTATGTAAAATATAAGTGGTGAGAGTGGATATCCTTATCTTGTTCCTGATTTCAGAGGAAAAACTTTCATTTTTTATCATTGGTTGTGATGTTATCTGTGATTTCGTCATAAATGACCTTTAGTATGTTGAAATGTTCCCTAAATGCCAACTTTTTTGAAAGTTTTTTTTTTGTGAATGGATGTTGAATTTTGCTGAATACTTTTTTGCATCTATTGAGATGATCCCATACTATATTCATTTTGTTAATATGGTTTATCACACTTATTGCTTTGTGGATATAGAGCCATCATTTTTTCCCCTTGACTGTCTATGAAATTGAGTGAATCTTCATTTCTTGATTCAGAGGTTGCAGTGAAAATGCTCTGTTGGTGAACCAAAGGGGAAATTTTGATAACAGATATATTGGCCCCTTAGAGTATAATGTGGATTCTGTCAGATCCTATCAGTAGTCATTCATCCTATAGTATATCAAGTGATGTATCTTATTGCAGAAAAGAACAGTGACAACAAAACGTGTGGTAGTAATCCTGCTCCAAAGCTCTCTTTGGGATCAGGCTGAAGCTAACTCAGCTGAGACCCCCCTTTTTTTTGCACCTCCCCCTGCCCTGTGCTGTTTACCTCCCTTTCTCCTGAGAGTATTTCTCAATAAATTAATTGGTCAGGAATACCCAATTTCAAGCTCTGTTTCTAGGTATCCTGACCTCAGATAGACCCAGAGAGAGATTTCATTAAAAGAGTAGGTGACGACTTGATCAAGACTTGGGACATGTGTTGATTTCCAGATCCCTCTTACTTGTCCCAACACGGTCATCCTGGCTGGATCATGCTCTCAGGAAGTGGCTATGTAAATGAACCCAGGGTATGAAAGTTGAAGGACCAGGCCACTTCCATCATTGAGCACCCTTATCTGAATAGGGAACTGAGGTGGGAGCATCCTTCCCACCCTCTGGGACCATGTAACCTGGGAAAAGGTCACACTCAACAGGATTGGGACTCTGCAGGTTCCCTGGTTCAGTAATCAGTGATAAATGAACCTCAGGATTGGGACTCTGTAGGTTCCTGAGGTTCAGTAATCAGTGACAAATGAACCTCAGGATTTGGGGAGACCAGTGGAGGTTGGGTCCAAAGCTACCCAGACCCCACAGCCAAGTTGGAATCTTATCCTGGCTACTGTTAATAAGTGGCAGATGGGTTCATTTGTACCATATATTAGATTCCAGATATAAGTGATCTCATATGGTATTTGTCTTTCTGTTTCTGACTTATTTCATTTAGCATGAGTTTCTAATTCCATCAGTGTTGCTGCAAATGACATTATTTTGTTCTTTTATATGGCCTAGTAGTAGTCCATTATACATTGTACCACATCTTATTAATCCATTCATCTGCTGATGGACATTTAGGTTTTTTCCATGGTTACTGTGAATAGTGCTACAGTGAACATAGGGGTGCACGTATCTTCTTCAGTGAAAGTTTTATCTGGATATATGCCCAGGAGTGGGATTGCTAGATCATGTGGTAGTTCTGCATTTAGTTTTCTGAGATACCTCCATACTGTTTTCCGTAGTGGTTGTACCAATTTACATTCCCACCAACAGTGTAGGAGGGCTCCTTTTCTCCACACCTTCTTCAGCATTTGTTATTTGTAGATTTACTAATGATGGCCATTCTTATTATAGTTTTGATTTACACTTCTCTAATAATTAATGATGTTGAGCATTTTTTCATGTGCCTGTTGGCCATCCATATGTCTTCTTTGGAAAAATGTCTATTTAGGTCTTCTGCTCATTTTTCATTGGTTGTTGATTTTTATGAGTTGATTGTATATTTTGGAGATTAAGCCCATGTCAGTTGCATCATTTATAACTATTTTGCCCATTCTGGAGGTTATCTTTTTTTTTTAATGATTTCTTTGGCTGTGCAAAAGCTTGTCAGTTTGATTAGGCCCCATTGTTTCATTTTTGTTTTCATTTCTATTGTCTTGGAAGACTGACCTAAGAAAACATTTGTATGGTTGATGTCAGAGAATGTTTTGCCTATGTTCTCTTACAGGAGTTTGATGGTATCTTGTCTTGTGTTTAAGTCTTGAAGCCATTTTGAGTTTATTTTTGTGCATGGTCTGAGAGTTTGTTCTAGTTTCATTTATTTACATATGGCTGTCCAGTTTTTCCAGCAGCACTTGCTGAAGAGAATATCTTTTTCCTATTTTACATTCTTTGTGTGTGTGTGTGTGTGTGTGTGTGTGTGTGTGTGTGTGTGTGTGTGTGTGTCTTTAGGGCTGCACCCATGGCATATGGAGGTTCTTAGGCTAGGGGTCGAATCAGAGCTGTAGCCACCAACTGACACCATGCCATAGCAACATCGGATCTGACCTGCATCTGTGACTACGGCTCACAGCAACACCAGATCCCTATTTTTTATTCTTGCCTCTTTTGTCAAAGATTAATTGACCATAGGCATCTGGATTCTCTATTCTGTTCCATTAGTCTGTATGTCTGTTTTTGATTGCTGTAGCTTTGTAATATTGTCTGAAGTCTGGGAGAGTTATGCCTCCTGCTTGATTTTGTTCCTCAGGATTGCTTTGGCAATACTGAGTCTTTTATGGTTCCATGTAAATTTTTGGGTTATTTGTTCTATTTCTGTGAAAAATGTCATGGGTAATTTGATAGGGATTGCATTGAATGTAGATTGCTTTGGGTAGTATGGCCATTTTAATGATATTAATTATTCCAATCGAGCGTGGAATATCTTTCCATTTCTTTGAATCCTCTTTAATATCCTTAATGAATGGTTTATAGTTCTCAGCATGTAAGTCTTCACCTCCTTGGTCAGGTTTATTCCTAGGTTTTTAATCTTTTGGGGTGAAATTTTAAATGGGATTATATTTTCATATTCCTTTTCTAATATTTTATTATTAGTGTACAGAAATGCAACCGATTTCTGAATGTTAATCTTGTATCCTTCTACTTTGCTGAATTCATTGATCAGTTAGAGTAGTTTTTGTGTGGAGTCTTTAGGGTTTTCTGTATAGTATCATGTCATCTGCATAGAATGACAATTTCACCTCCTCTCCTCCAATTTGGATATCTTTTATTTCTTTTGTTTATCTGATTTATGTGGCTGGAACTCCCAAAACTATGTTGAATAAAAGTGGTGGGAATGAGCATCCTTGTCTTGTTCCACATTTTGGCAGGAAGCCTTTTAGCTTTTCTCCGTTGAGTATTGTGTTGGTAGTGGGTTTGTCATAAATGGCTTTTACAAGCTGCAGTAGTGTTGATGGCTGCACAGGAATGGATGACTTCTTCTGACTTCATGAGGCCTGATGGAGTTTCTTCTTTATTGCTTAAGAATGAGAGTCACCAGGAATGAAGGAGGAACCCCTTAAAAGTTTTGCATATACTCATTCAGCAAACATTATCCAGCCAACCATGTGTCAGGCACTGCTTTATATTAACTTGGGTCATGTTCCCTGGGATCAGGCTATGTGGCCAAAGTTTGCCTGCAGGAGGTTAATTGGGTATATTCTCAGCAACAGCATTGGTAGGGGAGTTACTGGAAGCAAGACTGGGCAGAGGGAAGTGAACTGTGATAATAGGCCTCAGCTGGTTCCAAAGGGCACTCTGGAATTGAAATGGCCCTTTGGACTTATTCTAGTTTGGGGCAAGAGGGCTGAGCATTTACATGCTCAAACCTACAGGTCACTGATGTGGGCTATTTCTGTGGAGGAGAGGTAACCTTGGGAGAGGCACTCTCCTTGGCTGAAGGCTGTTCCTAGAGGAAGATTAATCTGTGAGGCAGCACTCTGAGAAGAATGGGTAACAAGCATCTTGGTCCAGAACTTGTGGTCTGGGCAGCAGGCCGTGTCACCTATTACACAGATCCTAGGGATGCAACAGTGATCAAAAGAGACAAACACCCACTTCATGGAGATTATATTCTAATGAAGGGAGACAGATCATAAATAAACAGGATGAACATGGAAATGCTGTCACAGTGATTATCTCTGGGTGATTTTTAACTTCTCTGATTCTTGCTTATGTGTACTTCCTAAGTATTCACTAATATGTTTACTTGGATAATTAAAACAAAAATTATTTAAAAAATCTTTTGCAAGAATGTATGCGTAGCAATTGTCAAGCTTAATTAGGATTATGTAGACTTTATAGGGTAAACTCGACCTATTAGTGGTGTAAGTAATAACATGCAACACCGGACCAGCAGAGTAATGGAGCCGAACAAAAATTGCAGGAAGGGACCATGTCTGATGTAACAATTTGATCTCTGATGCAAGTGGCATCACAGCAGTGTTTAAGGGCTGTGTCCCTGCTCAGCCTTCCTGCGGCTCAGTTCCCAGATCTGTGTAGTGCTGTGAAGTTTAATGCTAGTGAGGTCTGTAAATATGTATAAAAGGACTTCGTACAATTCAGGGCAGGTAACGAGTGCTGATAAATAGTAGTGGGGATGATTACTATTAATAAAATTAGTACTCTCAGTGGATAAAGATTTCACCTAAAAAGAAAGTATGTGTATTCCAGGTGAATTAAAGAATTACATGTAAAAAACTATCACTACAATCCAAATGAACTTACTAATTTTGAAGAACTCATACATTGATTGTTAAATGTCCACACATTAAAAATGCTAAAATTATTGCTTTCAATGCAATTTAACTAAAAAATGAATAATGAGAAATGGAATTTGGGCATCAGTGAAAGTCTCCCGTGAAAGCCAGATTTTTTTCCCTTGTAGAATCAGTTTACTTCCCTCCACTCTGATAGAAGCAGGGTCTGTGCCTCTTGTTTGGAAATTCCTCCTAAATGTCTGTTTAGAATTCTGCAGTTGTAGCCTGCATTTTCCCTTCACCCTGCCTCATACTTCACACTACCCAAAGCTCCCCTCATAGGAGCTATGTCTAGAGACATTATCTGACCTCCTCTACCTGAGATCTAATAACTCGGAGAGTTTTCAGATGTTTAAAGTGTCAGACACACCATTATCCACGGAAATATTTTACCTAGCAATTTACCAAGTTTCACAAAACCATTTTCCCAAACACTGCCAGTACTTTGTGAAGGATAAGGAAGATAAGTGTAGAAAATTACAGGGATGAACCAAACATCCAGTGATTTCACAGATGGATCATTACCAGACCCTCGTGAAATCTTGTTTATCTTGTTAAAGATAAATGAGCAAAATGGTTTTGATAAAATAACTGTATTTGGCATATGTTTACTCTGACCTTCAAAAGCACTCCAAGTGTCTCATATTCTTTAGTTTCCTGGTTTTCATTAGCTCCTCGTGACTAAGCGAACGTTAACACATTTTTGGAATATTGCTGTTCATTTTTAATTATGATATTTGTCTGTGATAGAGAATCATGAAAATAGAGAAAAGTGAAAAGAAAAAATGTTAATGGACTCATGGAACACACGTAACTATTACTAATATTTTAGGATCTTTCATCTTATTTTCAATGTATATACACAGAGATATTGCAACATTTGGATTATACTGTATGTAAAGGAGGCAATATTCTCTTTAAATTTTTCCATATTTTAGGCGTTCCCATTGTGGCTCAGCGGTTAATGAACCTGACTGGCATCCATGAGAACACAGGTTCAATCCCTGGACTTGTTCAGTGGGTTAAGGATCTGGTGTTGCCGTGAGCTCTGGTGCAGGTTGCAGATACGGCTCGGATCTTGTGTTGCTGTGGCTCTGGTGTAGGCTGGTGGCTGCAGGTCTGATTGTATCCCTATCCTGGGAACCTCCTTATGCCTCCTAAAAAGACAACATTTTTTTCCCTTATTTTAAAAAATAGTCAACTTATTTCCTTAAATCATATTCAACTTTATTCCTTAAATCATGTTCAGAAAACTGATTTTTAGAGATTATTGAGCATCTCCTACACTGAAGTACTGTAATTTATCCAAGCAATTTGTAATTGTTTTGGACCTGTAGGTTGTTTTGTTTTTCACTAATAGAAGTAACTTCCTTGTCAGTTTCTACCTTATTGTTGGATTTCTTAGAAATAGAATTACTAGTCAGAGGGCATGGACAGAGATCCTGTTGTATAGCACTGGGAACTATATCTAGTCACTTGTAATGGAAGATGTTGGAGGGTAATGTGAGAAAAAGAATATATATATATATATATGTAGACTGGGTTACTTTGCTATACCGTAGAAATTGACATAACACTGTAAATCAACTATAATGGAAAAAATAAAAATCATTAAAAAAGAAGAAGGCATGAACATTTTTAAGATCCTTATAGGTTAATCTCTTTGTATCTCAGTTTTCATATTGTAAAATGGGGTAATAATAATAACACCAATCTCACATGAGTGTTGAGGGGATTAAGTGAGATAATTTATTGCAAGTTGTTTTGTTTTGCTTTTTCTTTTTTGGGGCCACACCCATAGTATATTTAAGTTCCCAGGCTAGGGGTTGAATCAGGGCCACAGCTACAGCAACACAGGATCCAAGCCACATCTGTGACCTACACCACAGCTCATGGCAACACGGGATCCCTGACCCTCTGAGCAAGGCCAGGGATCAAACCCACACGCTCGTGTATACTAGTTGAGTTTGTAACCTGCTGAGCCACAATGGTAACTCCCTATTGCAAGTTTTTAGCAAACTATGTAGTGGTATACAGAGTTTGGAATCATTCATCATTCCATTCCATCCCTTTCAAATCCATGCTAATTGGTTCCCAGGCAGCCTAATTATTTGCATCCTATTCTAAGCTTGCTGATTACAAAGAACATTAATAAGTTCTTGGGTAACTGGCAGCTACTGGGACTTAAAGCTATCATTTCATTTCCCTGGGAAGTCTCCACTGCTTTTGCTCCATTTCCCTACCTGTTGTTTATATGCTGCAATGATTTGTTTGGGCTGGAACAGAGAAGTTTGGGGAATGTTCAAAAACTTGTTTGTTTTCTGACATCCCAAACTCAGTGATTCAGTCCAGCTCTGAGAAGTCTGATCCAAGGCTTTTCTGCTCCATGGAAATCAGGAAGAATGACTAACAAATACTGTGTTTTGGAAGTCCCATTGTGGCTGAGCAGTAACGAACCCTGCTAGTAACCATGAAGACACAGGTTCAGTCCCTGGCCTTGCTCAGTGGGTTAAGGATCCGGTGTTGCTGAGAGCTGTGGTGCAGGTTGCAGACACAGCTTGGATCTGGCGTTGCTGTGGCTGTGGTGTAGGCCAGCAGCTGCAGCTCTGATTCGACCACTAGCCTGGGAACCTCCGTATGCCACAGGTAAGGCCCTAAAAAGACAAAAAATAAATAATAAAAGAAATGATTGGTGAAATGATACATTCTAGGCAACCATTAAAAATTATAAAATAAAAAGACTTTTATTTTATTTTATTTTTTTGTCTTTTTAGGGTGGCATATACAAGTTCCCAGGCTAGGGGTTGAATCAGAGCTGAAGCCATAGGCCTACGCCGTAGCCACAGCAACTTGGGATCCGAGCCGCATCTGCGACCTATACCACAGCCCATGGCAACGCCGGATCTCCAACCCACTGAGCAAGGCCAGGTATCGAACCTGTGTCCTCGTGGATGCTAATCAGGTTTGCTAATTGCTGAGCCACAGCAGGAACTCCAGATGGTTTTATTTTTAAGGGAAAACTTAACTTCCTTAATGTATTCCTAGAATACCTATTTACATGCACAGACACACACATACATGAACTATATGCATCATGACGAGTATTAACATCTGATTTTCAGGAGATAGTTTTAGGGTCAAGTCCAGCACAGCCAAGTGCACTCCTGGTGACAGCTGAGTCTGCATGGGGGAGGTGAGGGAAAAAACTAGTGGCCACTTGCAGAATCCCTCTAAAGTCTGTCTTTGGGATCAGAGCTCTCAGACATAAACTGTCTAGGGGTAATGGGCTTCAAGTCACAAACTGAAGTAAAATGGAAAAAAAACTCAAGGCAGTTAAATATAGCCGAAAGACTAGTGCGTTGAGGGACTTCAATGGCTCACAAGGACAATCTCATTTCATCTTTAATTTGCATATGGTAAAGATTGATTTTCTATGGCTCATCCAAATTTATGACACATCAGGTGATATTTAAAGGACTCAATGGAGCATTTAATAGACAAACATTTTTCCTGATTAGTACCCACTTGACCTGGTGACCCAGAGATGAATGCTTATTACCGCCTCCGCCCCCTGCGCCTTTCCAACCACTGTGAGTGGAATGACTGCCAAACTGCAGCAGACAGACAAACAGACAGACTGTATTCGGAGTGTCCAGTCATTTATTTTTTTGGAAAGGAAATATCTGATTTATTTTATTTTATTTTTTAGGGTTTTTTTTTGCCTTCTTTTGGCCTTATCTAGGGCTGCACCCGCGGCATATGGAGGTTCCCAGGCTAGGGGTCTAACAGGAGCTGTAGCCGCCGGCCTTCGCCACAGCGACAGCAACTCGGGATCCGAGCTGCATCTACAACCTACACCACAGCTCACGGCAACACCCGGGATCGAATCTGCAACCTCATGGTTCCTAGTCGGATTCGTTAACCACTGAGATACGACGGGAACTCCTATTTTTTAGTTTTTTAAATTACTTAATGAATTTTATTACATTTATAGTTGTATAGTGATCATCACAACCAAATTTTATAGCATTTCCATCCCAAAACCTCAGTGTATCCCCCCATGTATTCCCCCAACCCCCAACTTGTCTCATTTGGAAACCATAAGTTTTTCAAAGTCTGTGAGTCAGTATCTGTTCTGCAAGGATGTTCATTATGTCATTTTTTAGATTCCACATGTAATTGATAGCATTTGATGTTGGTATCTCATTGTCTGACTGACTTCACTTAGCCTGATAATTTCTAGGTCGATCCATGTTGCTGCAAATGCTGTTATTTCTTTCATTTTAATGCCTGAGTAATATTGCATTGTGTATATGTACCACATCTTCCTTATCCACTCCTCTGTCATGGGCATTTAGATTGTTTCTATGTCTTGGATATTGTACAGAGTGCTGCAAAGAACATTGGAGAAATGTATCTTTTCGAGTCATAGTTTTCTCTGGATAGATGCCCAAAAGTGGGATTACTGGATCAAATGGTAATTCTATTTTTAGTTTTCTGAGGTATCTCCATACTGTTTTCTACAGTGGTTGCACCAGTTTACATTCCCAGCAACAGAGTAATAGGGTTCCCTTTTCTCCACACCCTCTCCAGCACGTAGTGTTTGTTGACTTTTTGATGATGGCCATTCTGTTACCTCATAGTGGTTTTAATTTGCATTTCTCTAATAATTAGTGATGTTGAACATCTTTTCATGTTTTTTTTTTGGCCATCTGTATGTCTTCTTTGGAGAATTGTCTGTTTAGATCTTCTGCCCATTTTTTGATGGGATTGTTCATTTTTTTGGTATCGAGCTGCAGAAGGTGTTTGTAAATTTTGGAGATCAATCCCTTATCAGTTGCTTCATTTGCAAATATTTTCTCCCATTCTTTGCGTTGTCTTTTTGTTTTGTTTAGGGTTTCCTTTGCTGTGCAGAAACTTAAGTTTAATGAAGTCCCATTTGTTTATTTTTGTTTTTAATGTCATTACTCTAGGAGATGGATCTGAGAAGACGTTGCTGTGGTTTATGTTTGATCTATGTTTTCCTCTAAGAGTTGCATAGTATCTTGTCTTATATTTAGCTGTTTAATCCATTTTGAGTTTATTTTTGTGTATGGTGTTAGGAAGTGTTCTAATTTCATTTTTTTACATGTGACTGTCCAGTTTTCCCAGCACCATATATTGAAGGGGCTGTCTTTTATCCATTGTATGTTCTTGCCTTCTTTGTCATAGATTAGTTGACTGTAGATGCATGAGTTTAATTCCGGGCTTTCTATCCTGTTCCACTGATCTCTATTTCTGTCTTTGTGCAAGTACCATACTGTTTTAATGACTGTAGCATTGTAGTATAGTCTGAAGTCAGGGAGCCTGATTCCTCCAGCTCCATTTTTCTTTCTCAGGATGTCTTTGGCTATTCTGGGTCTTTTGTGTTTTGAAACAAACTTTAAAATATTTTGCTCTAGTTCTGTGAAAAATGTCCTTGGGAATTTGATAGGGATTGCATTGAATGTGTAGATTGCCTTGGGTAATATAGTCATTTTGACAATATTGACTCTTCCAATCCAAGAACATGGTATGTCTTTCCATCTGTTTTGTGTCCTCTCTGATTTCTTTCATCAGTGTCTCCTAGATTTCAGAGTACAGGTCTTTCATCTCTTTAGGTAAGTTTTTTCCTACGTATTCTTTTTGATGTGGTGGTAAATGCACTGCTGGATCCTTAACCTGCTGAGCAAGACCAGGTATCGAACCCACAACCTCATGGTTCCTAGTTGGATTCTTTTCCTCTGAGCCACAATGGGAACTCCTCTTTCTGATTTTTCATTGTTAATATATAGCAATGTAGTTGATTTCTGTGTATTAATTTTGTATCCTGTGACTTTGCCATATTCTTATATGAGCTCTAACAGTTTTCTGGTAGAGTCCTTAGGATTCTGTAGGTATAGTACCATGTCATCTGCAAATGGTGATAGTTTGACTTCTTCCTTTCCAATTTGGATTCCTTTTCTTTCTTTTACTTCTCTGATTGCCGTGGCTAGGACTTCCAAAGGCATGTTGAATAGTAGTGGTGAGAAGAGACATCCTTATATTGTTCCTGATCTCAGTGGGAATTCTTTCAGCTTTTCACCATTGAGAATGATGTTAGCTCTGGGTTTGTTATATATGGCCTTTATTATGTTGAGGTAGGTTCCCTCTATGCCCACTTTCTGAAGGGTTGTTTTCTTTTTTTATCAAAAATGGATGTTGGATTTTGTGAAAGGCTTTTTCTGCATCTGTTGAGAGGATCATATGGTTTTTGTTCTTCAGTTTGGTAATGTGATCTATCACACTGATTGACTTGCTGATATTGACGAATACTTGCCTCCCAGGGATAAATCCCACTTGATCATGATGTACAATCCTTTTAATGCATTGTTGGATTTAGTTTGCTAATAATTTGTTGAGGATTTTTGCATCTCTGTTCATCAGTGAAATTGGCCTGTAATTTTCTTTTCTTGTGGTATCATTGTTTAGTTTTGGTGTCAGGGTGATGGTGGCCTCATAGAATGAGTTTGGGAGTGTTCCTTCCTCTGCAGTTTTTTGGAATAGTTTCAGAAGGATAGGTGATTGCTCTTTTCTAAACGTTTGATAGAATTTATCTGTGAAGCCATCTGGTCCTGGACTTTTGTTTGTTGGAAGTTTTTTAATCACAGTTTCAATTTCATAACTTGTGATTGGTCTGTTCATCTTTTCTATTTTGTCTTGGTTTAGTCTTGGAAGATTGTACTTTTCTAAGAATTTGTCCATTTCTTCTATGTTTTCCATTTTATTGCCATATGGTTGCATATAGTAGTCTCTAATGATCCTTTGTATTTCTGTGATGTGCGTTGTTACTTCACCTTTTTCATTTCTAATTTTATTGATTTGTGTCCTCTCTCTTTTTTCTTGGTAAGTCTTGCTAAGGGTTTATCAATTTTGTTGACCTTTTCAAAGATCCAGCTTTTAGCTTCATTGATCTTTTCTATGGTTTTCTTCATTTCTATTTCATTGATTTCTGCTCTGATCTTTGATTCCTTTCCTTCTGCTAACTTTAGGTCTTGTCTGTTCTTCTGTCTCTAGCTGCTTTAGATGTAAAGTTAGGTTGCTTATTTGAGCTTTTTCTTGTTTCCTGAGGTAGACTTGTATTGCTATACACTTCCCTCTTAGAACTGCTTTTGCTTTATCCCATAGGTTTTGGAGTGTTGTATCTTTGTTGTTGTTTGCTTCTAGGTATTTTTTAATTTCCTCTTTGATTTTTTTAGTGTTCCATTGATTGTTTATTAGAATGTTGTTTAGTCTCCTTGTGTTTGTGTTTTTTGCAGTTGTTTTCTTGCTGTTGATTTACAGTCGTACAGTGTTGTGTTCAGAAAAGACGCTTGATATGACTTCAGTTTTCTTACCGAGGCTTGATTTGTAGCCCAGGATGTGATCAATCTTAGAGAATGTTCCATGTGCACCTGAAAAGAATGTGTATTCTGCTGCTTTTGGATGGAATGTCCTGTAAGTATCTATTAAGTCCATCTGGTCTAATGCTTCATTCAGGGCCTGTGTTTCCTTATTGATTTATTGTCTGAATGGGCTGTCCATTGCTGTAAGTGGGGTGTTATTAAAGTCCCCCACTATTATTGTGTTATTGTCAATTTCTCCTTTTAATATTGTTAGCAGTTGCCTTATATATTGTGGTGATCCTATGTTGGGTGCATATCTTCTTCTTGGATTGATCCTTAGATCATTATGTAATGTCCTTCCTTGTCTCTTAAAATATTCTATAACGTCTATTTTGTCTGATAGGAGTATTGCTACTCCAGCTTTCTTTTGATTCCCATTTGCATTGAATATTTTCTTCCATCCTCTCATTTTCAATTTGTATGTGTCTCTAGAAGTGAAGTGAGTCTCTTGAAGACAGCATATAAATGGATCTTGTTTTTTGTATCCATTCAGCCAGTCTATGTCTTTTGGTTGGAGCATTTAGTCCACTTACATTTAAGGCAGTTATTGATATGTATGTTCTTATTGCCATTTTATTAACTGTTTTGGATTTGTTTTTGTTACTCTTTTTTACTTCCCTTCTTCTTTTATTCTCTCCTCTTGTGATTTGATGACTGTCTTTAGTGTTGTATTTGAGTTGATTTTTCTTAGTTGTTTCTGTATCAGTTGTAGATTTTTGGTTTGCAGTTGCCCTGAAGTTTTGATATAGGAATCTGTGTGTGTGTGTGTGATTGTTTTAAGTTGTTGGTCTCTTAATTGCAAGAGCATCTCCAGTGTCCTGCATTTGTACCCTCTTCTCATGATTTCTGATTTTGGTAGTGTATTTGTGGGTGGATGATTTCCTGCCTTTACTGTATATATCCCTTTACTGGTGAGCCTTGCCATTTGTGGTATTTTTGCTTCTAGTTGTGGCCTTCTCATTCTGCCTAGAGAAGTTCCTTTACTATTTGTTGTAAAACTGGTTTAGTGGTGCTGAATTCTCTTAGTTTTTGCTTCTATGTAAAGCTTTTGATTACTTGTTCAAATCTGAATGAGAGCCTTGCTTGTCTCCAGGTGAGATTAGAGGCGTCTGTGTTCCTGGGAGGTTGTGAGGCAGTCTGTTTACTGATGGGTGGGGCTGTGATGCCACCTGGATTATTGTTTGGCCTGGGGCTTCTCAGCACTGATGGGTGGGACCAGATTTTCCCAAAATGGCCACCTCCAGAGAAACACACGCTGATGAATATTCCTAAGAGCTTTGCATCCAATATCCTTCCCCCAAATGAGCCACAGTCACCTCTGTTTTCCCAGGAGATCCTCCAAGAACTGTAGTCAGGTCTGACCCAGATTCTTATGGAGCCTTTGCTTTCCCCTAGGACTGAGTGCACGTGAATGTCTGTGTACGCTTTTCAAGAATGGGGTCTCCATTCCCCCTAGTCCTGAGGAGCTTCTGCTCACAAGCCCCACTGGCCTTCAGTGCTAGATGCTCTGGGGGCTGTTTCTCCCAGTGCTAGATTCCCAGGCATGGGGACTTGAGGTGGGGCTCAGAACTCTGTAGGTGAGTCTCTGTGATACAGTTACTTTCCAGTCTGTGGTCTTCCCACCTGGGTATGGTGTTGCTTATATCGCATAATCACCCCTCTTACCTCTTGATGTGGCCTCCTCTTTGTCTTCTGGAGTAGGATATCTTTATGAAAGTTTCCAGTCCATTTGGTTGAAGGTTGTTCAGCATTTGGTTGTGATTTTGTTGTTTTTAGGAGAGAAGTTGAGCTCCTGTCCTTCTATTCCGCCATCTTAATCCCATCTCCTCAGTGTGTCCAGCTATTTAGAAGGGTACTGTTCTCAAGGGTGGGCAGGGTTAGGGACTGGTGGAGTTTGTCTTTTTAAAAATTACACTTGTCAGGAATTTTATAGCTTTTATATCCCTAGCCTCAATCATGAAGAATATACTTATAGAACATCCATAATATGCCATTGTTTGTTTACACATAATCTCAATAATCTAAGTAGGTAGGGGTTCTTAATCCCAATTGAGAAATGACAAAGCTGAGTCTTGGAGAAGTTAGGTAACTTCCCCAGTTACCTAGCTACTGAATGGCAAGGCCAGGATTTAAGCTCAGTTTGAGTGACCCCAAAGCTTAGAGTCCTTCCCATTCAACACTGCTCACCAAAGACTCTTAAATCACTGCTTTGGCAGGTGGATTTGACCAGATACTATTAGGAGTCTGGGTCAAGGCATGTGAGAGAGAAGAACCAGAGCCAGGCCAGAGGTCTCTGCATAAATCTGGCATAAATTTCTCTGTAGCATCCATTCAGGGAGCTGTGGAGAGGAAACACTGGTTGTAGAACTTATGCTAAGCATGAATAGCTCCATTATACCTTCATTTGTAGAACCTGTCACCAAAGGGGCTTCCCTAGGATTAAAACTACCCAGCCCTTAGTTTTACATCAGGAAACGTGATTTCTGCCACTAAGACTGTGTTAGAGTCATTTGTTCTCAGGAAACCGATGTTGTTCTTGGTGAATATTTCAGGATTGAATTATTTGTCTATCGATGCACAAGAAATGACCCACACAATTTAGTGGTTTAATATAATAACCACTTTTTCCTCATAATTCTGTTGGTCAGCAGTTTGAGCTGGGCATAGCTAGGCAGTTCTGCTGGTCTTCCAGAGGACCCTATCCAGGCTGCCATCATCCGGAAGCTCACCCAGGGCTGGATGATCTAACATGACTCCATCACATGTCAGATTAATGGTTATGGCTCTTGGCTGGGCATCCATTGCCACGGTTTTTTCTCCCTCCAGCTAGCTAGTTTGAGCTTCTTCACAGAGTGTTTTCAGCATTCCAAGAGGGTGAAAGCAGGAGCTGCAATACCACTTGAGACCCATACTTGGAACTCCAGCATCATGACTTCTAGCACAATCTGTTGCTCAAAGCAAGACACAAAATGCTCGGATTCAAAGAAGTGGAGAAAAAGACTCCACTTTTTTTTTTTGGATAGGTAAGAAGTAGATTTTTTGAGAGAGATACACATTCCATAGACAGAATGCAGTCTCAAGACTTTACCTCTTGATGGGGGAGCAAAGGGGCATGCAAGCAGAAGTGGTAGAAATCTGTGACCAGTTTTTGCAGTACTCACAGTGAGAAAATAATTCCACTTGGACGAGAGATATGCTCTATTCCAGTGCTCTTCAAACTTTAGCACATACAATAAATCATCCAGGGAGCTTGTTACAGTGCAGGTCGGATTCACTGGGTCTAGTGTAGGGGCCCGAGTGTCCATTTTTCTAACAAGATCTCAGGGGAATTTGATGCCACTGGTCCACAAAATGTACTTGGAGTAGCAAGGTTCTAATCAATGACATGGAGTAGTGTTCACTCCCTTCTTCCCGCCAAGCTGGGCTTTCACTGGTCTGATTGATAATGTACTGGCTTTTCCAAGGGTGGAGAGTCCTCTCCTGTACCTTTAGTTTGAGATATGCAGTCAGAGAAGGTGTCCGTGGCATGTCTGTGTGTTCAGTGCATGGTTTTGTGATCATGGTTAGGGAAGATATCGAATGTTAATATTAAAATGTTCAGTTTGTGAAAAATGCCATCAGTCTCTTTGATGGGACTTTAAAAGGATTTTAAATAGTTTTGTATTTCAAGTATTGTTAAAACAGATTGCTGAGACCAGATAAATGGATTTCTGAGTTCAGAATGGGTAAAGCTTATCTGGCGGTATTCAGTTCCAATTTTCTTGTATATTGACTTCTTTTCCTACAGGGACTGTGCATGCCACTGTCTCAGACAGGGCCCCCCAAGTTCAGGGACAGAGGCTTGAGTAACAAAAATCTGGGTAAAGCCTGGGACTCTGGTAACTAGGGACTCTAGGTTACATATACCCCGCACAGAGTATATGTTTTCTTTCCAACATAAACTAATGATGCAGTCTGTAATGTGGTAAGATGAATGTTCTTAGTTTGTGCCAGTTTTCTGACTGATATGGGAGCAATCAGGCATTTATAAACAAGGATGGCCAGTCATTCCGTTTGTTCTTTTGTTTTTTGTTTGTTTTAATACCACCATGCCATTTTATTTTTGTCCTCACAAATAAATGCTGATTACTTGGGGGAAACTGACTACATTTAGCTCTTTGGATAGTGTGGTATTCCAAAATGAAAAAAAAAAAAAGATAAGAAATATGGACATAGATGATAGGCCACAAATGTGTTCATTTTTCTCTTTGGATGAAAATGAATCAAAATTAGGCATCAGGTCAGTACCTAGAGACACTTGTTTATTTTTGAATGGTTGCCCAATTTCTTTACAAAATGGAGAACTGAAGGCGCGATGTAGAATTGAAAGGAAGAGAAAAGTTCTAGTCATAAACTAATAAAATGTTAGTATCCAAAGGAGTCTCAGAGATGAGTTAATTCAAGCCGGTCATTCTATAGACAGGAAAACTGAGACCCTTGACTTCCAGACGTTTATAAAGCTTGCTCCTAGTCGTCCTAATTCACTTTACAGACTCACACAGAAAAGTGGAGGTGATTTGACAGCTTAAGGCTGCTCTCATGCTGTTGGCCCTGACTCTAAGATTTCTTGTCCCCTCATTGGAAGCCTCTGGTCCTGTCTTTGAGATTTTCCAAATCATTTGTTCAAAATCATGAATCTGATAACAGCGCTATTTTCCCCTTATGGCCTGTTCCATTCTATCCTTGAAGTTTCTTATTTCACACTATAACATTTTTATTAAAGTCACCCTGAAAAATGAGGGAAATAAAACCCTTCTGAGGGTGGCTTTCCATCAACCTCTTTCTATCCTGTGCTTTATTAAAGACAGAAAGGACAATAAGAACCTGATATCATAGCCAACCTACCCACAGGCTTTCCAGAATTACACTCTGAATTGGCTTTCTCTTAGGGGTCCATTAGGGTTTGCTAGAGGAGGTTGGGAAAGAAACTCTGTGTTTGATGCTGGACATCTTATGTGTGCCAGCCTATTTAATCACCATAACAACTTTCCTGATGGTAAAAAGGAAGCTGAGAGAAGTTTAACTTCACTTGCCCAAGGGTTTGATCCCTGGCCTGCGAACTTCCACATGCTATAAGAGTGGCCAAAACCAAAAACAAACAAACAAACAAACAACCCCCCCAAAACTTCACTTGCCCAAGACCTACACAATTAGTAAGTAGAGTATCTAACTTGAAACTCATAACTCTAAACACTTTGATCTTTGGTAAATACCAATGGTTCTCAAATGCTTGCCCAGGTCGTATTATAGTTACTGTGGAGATTTTAAAATACATATTCTCAGGATTCACCCTCTAGTATGATCTCATAAATCTAGGTTGGGATCCAGAAATATGGGTTAGAATCCAGAAATACATAATTTCAGTTTTATTTCCAGTTCTATATCTGTACCTGCATCTGTTAGCATTTCACACGTAACAAATTCCCCCAAATTTAAAGCTTTAATGCAAACTTTAGTTTATAATTTTGTGCTTACAGAGTTTGGACTGGCCTCAGCTGGGAGGTTCTTGTGCTCTCGTGCTGGACTCATGCCTCTGTGGTCAGCTGCAAGGTTGGCTGGGGTGGTGGTGGGGCTAACTGGTCTAAGATACCCTCAGCTAGAACAGTTGGTACCTGTTCCACCTGGTTTCTTATCCTCCAGCAGGCTAGCCTGGGCTTTTTTATATGACTGCAGTGTCAGGAGTCCCAAGAGCAGCGAGAGAGAGAGAGAGGGAGAGGGAGAGGGAGAGGGAGAGGGAGAGGGAGAGGGAGAAGGAGAGGGAGAGAGGGCAAACCCCAGTGCACAAGCATTTTTCAGGCTTCTGTCACATTTGTGTCACATTTGCTATTGTCTCTTTGGCCATTGCAAGTCAGGTGATCAAAGACAGAAACAAATCCAGAAGGTACCACACAAGGGCATGGGTACAAGGAAGACAGTATTATGACTATTTTTTGTTATATCTGTCTGTCTGTTTGTCTATCTATCTAGAGATTTATTGAACACACATAGAGAAAGTATCTCAAATGGTATTTAAAGGTATGAAAATATTTCTATGTTTCTTTTGGCCCTCTCCATCATAATCCTGCTCTCCAGAGGTAACCACTTTTGGGTATTTGTTTTTACTTGGTGGCGTATAACTTTTTATTGTTATTCAACAATTTAAAAATTATTATGGCTATGGAGTTTCCGTCGTGGCTCAGTGGTTAACAAATCCATGTGGCTGTGGGTTCAGTCCCTGGCCTTGCTCAGTGGGTTGAGGATCCAGCGTTGCCATGAGCTGTGGTGTAGGTTGCGGACGTGGCTCGGATCCCACATTACTGTGGCTGTGGTGTAGGCCGGTGGCTACAGCTCCAATTAGATCCCTAGCCTGGGAAACTCCATATGCCATGAGTGTGGCCCTAGAAAAGGCAGAAAGACAAAAAGACAAAAAAAAAATTATTATGGCTATGTAGGTACACAACTTACAGATTGTTCAACAAAGTTTGTTACCAACATTTTGCTCTCCTCAGATCTCACAGCCCTTTAAAAATAAACTTCGTCTTATTTTTAAAGACCAAGACATGGACCCATTTACGGAGTGAGGTAATCCTAGAGCAGCTTTCAAAAAGTCATCGGACACCAGCCGTTGGGAGGATATGAAAGGTCTCCCACTATAGTTCCTGATCTATAGTGAGGGGCATTCATACATTATGCGAGGGAGGAACAAAGGACTGTAGAAATGCACTGGAGGGAGGCATCCATTCTAGCTGGCTTAACTGAGCAGCACTGAGAAGGCAGTGTCTCCACCGGGTTTCCCCAGGCTGGGATGTATCAGTTAGGAAGCTTATGTTACATGGAACAAAAAACTCACAGTAGCTTAAATGACAAGAGTAATTTATTGATTCAAGTAACAGAAGTCCTGAGTTAGGGCAGCCTCAAGGTTGATGGATCTGATGGATCAGTGTCTGCTGAGGAATTTCCTCCATTCTCCTCACGTTGCCTTCCACAGGGCTGTCTTTGTTGGTTGAATAGCTGAGAGCAGCAAGTGGTGCCTTTGCTTCCCTTTATGTGTTTAGCGGGAGTGAGGGTGCTTCTGCCCAGCTTTTGCCCAAGCAAGAGACCTCCATTTCCATCAAGTGGATGGCTTAGGTCACATATCCACTCCTGGACCAGTGCCTGTGCTCCAAGGATGTAGTGTCTCTGCTGGTCTGAGTTAACCAGGACCCACCCGCTGCTGGGTGGGTTGGGGTCCATTCTTGGAGTGAAAGAACACCTCAACAAAACTTTGGGTTCTGATAGGAATTTCAGGGTGGAGAATTGATGCTGGAGAGGCAATCAGCAGTATTCACTGCAGTAGAAAACAGCATTTTAGACAGGATGTCAGTAGGAACAGAGGCCTGAGGCTGAGAAGTGTAGTCTTAGTTTGGGTACTGGTGAGTATTCAATATGGCAACATAAAGAGGGAAGTAGCACCTCTGTACCTGCCTTTATCTGGTGTTTGACTTACCCTTAGATCTTTGATTTCCTCTTCTTCAAGGAAGAGGTTCCTTTTCATTGAAGTCTGTGCATCCCAATAAGTCTACTGGACAGACCTCAGGGGATCTTTAAAACTCGTGTATTACATACAGAGCTGGATGTGTGTACACATTTTTCTGGGGCCAAGACACCTTAAGTTTACTCAGATTTAAAAATTGTTTTTTATTTTTTATTAAAGTATAGTTGATTTACAGTATTTCTTCAATTCCTGTTGTATAGCAAAGTGACCCAGTCACACACAATTCCCTGTGCTGCACAGTAGGGCCCATTGCCCATTCATTCCAAATGTAACAGCTCGCAGCCCAAAACCCAACCTCCCCGTCCATCCGACTTCCTCCCTCCCCTCCCCGCCCCAGGAACCACAAGTCTGCTCTCCTCGGCCGTGATCTGTTTCTGTTTTGTAGATAGTTTCATCTGTGCCATATTTTACATTCCACAAATAAGTGATATCATATGGTATTTGTCTTCCTCTTTCTAGTTTAGTTCACTTAGTATGAGACTCTCTAGTTGCATCCATGTTGCTACAAATAACATTGGTTTGCCTTTTATGGCTGAGTAGTATTCCATTGTATATATGTGCCACATCTTTTTAATCCATTCCTCTGTTGATGGACATTTAGGTTGTTTCCATGTCTTGGCTACTGTGAATAGTGGTGTGATGAACATAGGGGTGCATATATCTTTTAGAGAGGATGTTTTGTCCAGATATATGTCCAGGAGTGGGATCGCTGGATCATATGGTATTCTGTATTTAATTTTACCCAGATTTTTTAAAGCGGCACATGATTCTGAACAGGTTAAAAACAGGTCACTTATAACTGGGAACAATGCAGAAGGTTGGTAGCCTGCATTCTTGCTGATCTTCCAATCTGATTTACCCTGATGCCTGCCCACCTATAGACTAGACCCAAGTACGTGACTTTTCCATACTACTTCTATGAATTTCCATGGACTTGACCTTGTATAGACTCAATCCTTCCACATTAGTTCACTTTTTAAACCAAGGAGGAAAAAGGACAGCTGGCAAGTAAATGGAATTTGGATGTCTAGCTAAACATTTTGAAAAACAATAAGCCTTGTAATTTCTTCACAAAAATAGATTCCATATGGTATAAGGGAATAAATGTACTAGAACATACTAGAAGATGTTATATTTGAATAATGACATCAGTTTAAAGTACGAAAGGCATTCCTTAACATCAGCTCAAGGGCGGTTATCTTAAAAGAAAATTTTGTAAGGATTAAAACCTCTGAACATCAAAAAGTAACAAAAGATTAAAAGACAAGTTAAATAACAAAAATATATGAAACCTATGTGACCAAGGATTAATATAATTAATCTATTAAAAATTTTTGTAAGTCAATAACTAAAGAAAAATTCTCCAAAAGGCAAACGGGTTGCAGACATGGAGTTAGTTTACAAAAGGTCAGTCACAAAGTGCTAATAAAAATCGATCACACTTCTGTTTTACTTACAATAGAAATAATAAAATGAAGGCAGTGATGTTTTTCTTTAAATGATATCAGTAAAGGAAAGTTGTAAGCAAAGGGACCCAGTATACCTGCTGGTGAATTTAAATTAGCAGCACATTTTTGAGAGTGACTTGATAGTTTTTAGTTAACAACAAAAGTCCTAAAATAATGTGTGTTTTTTGATTTAACAATTTCACTTGTGGAAACTTAGTTTAATAAAACACTCACATCAGAAAGATGTGAGCCCAAGGATATTTATTGCAATGCTCAGTTTTTTTCATTTTAAAATTTAAAGTATAGTAGACTTACAGTATTGTGCCTCCAATATTCTTTTAATAGTAAAAGGTGGAAACATTCCACTGTTTAATAATAGGATGTTGGTTCAAGAAATTAGTGGTCTGATTTTATAATGGAACACTGTGGCTATTACTGATAATTTTGAATAAATATATCTATAGACATGGAAATATGCCAGCAATACATTAGTAAAAGAAAAATGTGGGTTATGAAATAGTACCATGATCTTGTTCTTATAATGTGTATCTCTGTACAGAGATACACAGAGAATGATTATCCGAGCAGCACTGTCCAAGAGAAATGTAATGCAAACTCCATCATCCTGCATTTTCTAATATACATATTAAAAAAAGACAAAAAGAAGCAAATGTAACTGATAACATATTTGTATTTAACCAATATGTCCACAACAATTTAATTTCAACATGTAATCAATGCAAAAGTTATCGAGTTTTTTTTACATCTTTGTGTATGTGTCAGATCTTTAAAATCTGATGTGTACAGTTTCTCCATAAACAGATCTTTATTCGGTCTAGTGACATTTCAAGTGCTCAGTTACCGCATGGCTACCAGTTTGGACAGCACAGATCTAGAATCATTTTCATCAGATTTTAATAGCGATTGGAAAAATTGGTCTTTTATATGGTCTTTGACTGTGTTTTCTGGGATAATCTTATGTCACTTTGTTCATAGAAAAAATAACCAAAAAGTTTTTTTGTTTACTGAGAAGAGGGAGTAAATAGAATAATTTTAATAAGAGATCAGACAGAAGCAGGAAACAGAATCAAGCACACTGAACACATTTGTCCAGAGAAGAGAACAGAATTTCTGAGCTCTTCTTAGATAAACTCCTAGGGCAATAACCCAAGAGGGAGCTTCATTATTTTAAGGAATACTGAAGTTTTGTCTAAGTTAAAATACTGATTTAAAAAAAATAGCTATCACTTGGGCTTTGGAAATCAGATAATCCCTTTGTCGAGATACTGCAAATAATTCTACAGAGGTATGATGAGAAAAATATTTAAAACTTTTCTTCGTGTGGTTGTTATTCTTAAATGAAGACTGTTTAGGAGAATCCTGCAACATACTCTTCAATTAAGTCCAATTGGTGGGTGGAAATATTCCAGCAGGGATAACATAAAAATAGAATTGTTATTCAGTCACAATTGAAATTATTCAAATATCTTCACATCAAGTGGAATTTAAATGAGTTGATAGAAATAACTTATCCTAGTTGTTAGGACACATATGGAACAGAGGACAAGATATTCAAGCAAGAGGAGTCCCATGGAGGAAAAGGTCAGCTCTAGAACAAAGGGCATACTTGTAAGTCGACTTATTTTACCAGATTTGAGCCCACCAATTAATTTTATTTAACTATGCCCGCCACTGAACTGTAAATTCCATGTCTTATTTTCTGGTGCTTCTTCCAAGCCTAACACAGCACCAGTGGTCAGTGTTTGATAGTAATTTTCTTAACAGCACTATGTCTAGCAAAAAATTGTTTTTATCCAAAACTAGTTCTGCCCTTGGCTTCTGAAAGCTGATCTCTAGGCCCCTAGAGTAGCCTGAGAGGAGTGTTTTTATTGTCTTGGGGCTTTGATCACCGGTAGTCTTATAACATGAATTGTAGTGGGGACTTTGGAACAGGCCATATTGGTTTTTTACCTCCGGAAGAACTGGAAACTAAATTCAGGCTGAACTTCTGGGAGGGGCTGGAGATGACAGACCAGCCCCCCTATGGGATTAGTACTTGTTCAAGCCCCAGTGCAGGCTTTGAACCCTGAAATGTATGTGAGCTTCCCTGGCTGGTGGCACTCTTGAGTATTGTCACATGTCGTAGCCGGGAAGAGGAGTACCTCCAGGACTCCTTGAGAGAAGCCAATCTAAGCTTTGTGTCTAAGCCCCACCCAGACCCCACCTATGTATCTCTTCTTTTGACTGGCTCTAACTTGTGTCCTTTTGCTGTAATAAAACTCAGAGTGTTGTAAATATAGCACTTTCTGAGTTCTGTAATTCATTAGCAAATTGTTAGACCTGAGGGGGTTTATAGAGAAACCTGAATTTGTAGCCACCTAGTTGGAAGTGAGGGTGGTCCTGTGGACCCCCCCAGACTGGAAGCTGGTGTCTGAATCTTGGGCAGATGTGGCAGGCTTGTAGAGGACTGTGCCCTTAGCCTTGAGTTTGGTAAACTTTTTGCAGCTGTGTATTTCATCACACACTATTGAAAGATACCTCACACATTCTTTTATGGATGGTCACTTCCTGGACCAGAGGTTTGCAAGCTACAGTGTGTGGGCACAGTCTGGCCCACTGCTTATTGTTGGAGATAAAGTTTTATTGGAACACAGCCATGTTCATTCCTTTACATGTTGTCTACGGCTGCTTTCATGCTCTAAGAGCAGGACTGAGTAGCTGCAGCAGGGACAGTATGACCTGCAAATCCTAAAATAGGTTACTGTTGAGCTCTTTACAGAAAAAGTGTACCAGTCTCTGATCTGGACCTGACTCTGACCTGAGAATTGAGAGTATGGATTCAGAGGTCACTGAATATGAGCCAGTGCTTATTGTCTTTCACGGGACAATAGATAGGCAGGACAATTCATACAGGACAAGGAAAGTGAGACACAGTAATGGATTCAGCAGAAGAAGGGCAAATTACCAGTTAGCATGGCACCACGGTGTGATTGATGTAAAATGGCAGTCATCAAGGCTGGCCTCCACCTTAACCTTTTTGTTGTCAAAATATATTTCATAGGTTTTTTTTTTTTTGTTCCCATATAATACACAGTTCCAATTTTAAGCTAAGCAGTGATGGTAATTTATATTAAATACTCTATAAATCTTGCCAATAGATAATAGATGTTCAGCTCTTAAAAAAATGCCCACTGGAGTCATTCTGTCCAAGGACTGGCTCAAATTCCATTTCAGATCTTCCAGAAAGTGATACGCCACCCTGAGACTTCTGTAGGACCCAGAGGTCACATCCGAGGGCACGGCTCTCACATCATCTCCTGCCTCTGCTAACCTAGTTCTGTTTGCTGCTCCTTTTGCCACTTGTGTGTGCCCTCTCCTGCCTGCCTCAGTGAACCCTCTTCAACACTCAAATGGGCCTTTTCAAATAAGGCTTTCAAAATAAAGGCCTTTCAGATGAGGCCTTTTCGAGTTTATTAGAACTTGCTGAGAGTTGGGAGAGACAGCAGGACAGCATAGCAGTCAACATTGGCAACTGAAAAGTGAACACTTTAGCACCATGGTTCCCAAACTGGGCACCAAGACAGCCCCGTGGGAGAGGGGGAGGGCTGTGGTAAACTCACAGCGGTGCTGTCACAATATGTTAAGTCTTCAGAGGGAACAGTGATAAGTCACAATCTGTCAGGCACTGCCCAAGTTGCTGGCTCAGAGTAGTTCTCTATTTCAGCAGCAGATTGTGCTACATTCCCTTCCAGGATATCTTACCTTTGGGAATCTGGGATGTTCAGCATTGCTGAGATGAAAAGCAAGTACCTTGTGAAAGTCAACATGGGATGGGAAAGGGCTGCTAAAATGTTTGGATATATTAAGCTGTTTGGATTTGCTACTTAGTAAAACAATGATTAGGTATTTCTTTGGGCCCTCGGTGGGGGTGGGGAGGCACCATGAAAAAATTACGGAGACAGCTAAGGCTGTTGTGAACCAAGAGTGTGGGAACTGATGTTGTAGTCATTAACACTGTTGAAAATTGGCCCTGGGCCATCTCTGCCATCGGCCAGCTCTTGGCCAAGCTCTCTTCTGTGCTACGTCCCCATTTCCAGCTCCTGTTTGTTTCCAGCGTGGAACAGTTTAGCTATCTCTTTTATTTCCTTGCCTCCTCCCAGCCCATGTCCTCAGGGTTTTCCCTCCTGTCCTTCAGCAACATGTTGAGGTATTTCCTACACAGAGACAATTTCCTCCCTAAAAGAAATTCTTTTCCTCTTTTAGTATAAACTGCTGTGGTATGGGAGAAGAGATTGCGCACTAGGAGAGCACCTGGCACTCAGGAATAGGGAAAAAGAAAGGGCAACCAAGAAGCAAGGTTGTTGATTAAAAGGAGAAAACAAGATCCAAGAAAAGTTGGCCTAGTTCAGTTTCACCCTGGCCACAGGCTGTGTTACCAAACACATTAAAACCTGCCTGGGGTCCAAATGCAGAACATGGGACACAATACAATCTCTTCCTTATCTCTACAAACTTTAAATTTTTCCTGACCTCAAAAGGCAGGATTTTATATTGTCTTGTTGCTTTATTTCCTTCTGCAATTAAATATACTGGTATAGCTGTGAGAGCAAAACCTAGTAATTTCATCCAGTGACTATGTCCGTTTTCTCAGTTTTTCTAAAATTAATGAAATCTTTCTTCTTCATCATTTTTAGGCTTTGAACATATGCACCAATGGCTTCTTTCCTTGCTCTATCCTCTATTCCATTTTTATTTAAGAAGAATATGATACAACATGGCCAACTTGCTGTGGAGGCAGAGGGGGCGTGGGGGTAACAAAACTATTCTTTTGTGAGAACAGGTCTGAACTGGCATTTATGCAGGCCCCGCCCGCATTATTTGCTCTGAAATCTGAGTAATGAAAATATCCATATCCTTTCCATCTCTGGCTTGCTGCGGTAATATCCTCTTCCATATCCATCACTACCTAATAGCTGACAGGATGGTAGACACACAAAATTGTTCCTTATTGTAGTAGAAATCTCTCAACCAAATGGGTTTTTTGCAATTACTCTGAAACATCTCTGACCCTTAAGTCTCCTTTAAAATGGGTTGCACATTCTGCTCTGCACCTTGCAAGAACCACCTGTTCCCAGGTTTCTTTGCAATAATGTGCATTAATCCCCATGGCAAGTTAGGACCTCTGCACTTCTTAGGACACTCTGAGAAGACTGTTTACATAGGTCCGAGGCATGGATCTAATGAGTGAGGAGGAACGTGGCATTTGGGGGACTTTGGTTGGGAATGCAGTGCCTGCTTGGCATTGCTTCTTGTTCATCCATCTGAAAGACCGAAGGTCCCTGAAATTTTAGGTATGGAGTCTTTGTTTTAATTTATGACTTCTAATTTTATTATTTTTTAATTTTTCCATTATAGTTGATTTACAGTGTTCTGTCAGTTTCTACTGTACAGCAGAGTGACCCAGTCATACACACACACACACACACACACACACACACACACATACATATGTATTGTTTTTCTCACATTATCCTCCATCATGTTCCTTCACAAGTGACTAGGTATAGTTCCCTGTGCTGTACAACAAGATCTCATTGATTATCCACTCCAGATGCAACAGTTTGCATCTATTAACCCCAAGTCCAACCCACTCCCTCCCCCTCCCCTTTGGCAACCATAAGTCTGTTCTCCAAATCCATGAGTTTCTTTTCTGTAGAAAGGTTCATTTGTGCCAAATATTATGTTACAGATATAAATGATATCACATAGTATTTTTCTCTGACTTAACTTCCCTTAGTATAGGAGTCTCTAGTTCCATCCATGTTTCTGCAGATGGCATTTTTTGTTCTTTTTTATGGCTGAGTAGTATTCCATTGTGTATATGTACCACATCTTCTTAATCCATTCCTATGTCTGTGGACATTTAGGCTGTTTCTGTGTCTTGGCTATTGTGAATAGTGCTGCAGTGAACATAGGGGTGAAAGTTTTGTCTGGGTATATGCTCAGGAGTGGGACTGCTGGATCATATGGTAGTTTTATATTTAGTTTTTTAAGGTACCTCCATACTGGTTTCCACAGTGGTTGTACCAATTCACATTCCCACCAACAGTATAGGAGGGTAGTCTTTTCTCCACACCTTCTCCAGCATTTGTTATTTGTTGGCTTGTTAATGATGGCCATTCTGACAGATGTGAGGTGGTACCTCATAGTAGTTTTGATTTGCATTTCTCTAATAATTAGTGATGCTGAACATTTTTTTTCGTGTGCTTGTTGGCCATCTGTATATCTTCTCTGGAGAAATGTCTATTCAGCTCTTTTGACCATTTTTCAATTGGGTTGTTGGTTTTTTGCTGTTGAGTTGTATGAGTTGTTTGTATATTTTGGAGATTAAGCCTTTGTCAATTGCACCATTTGAAACTATTTTCTCCCATTCCGTAGGTTATCTTTTCTTTTTTTTTAAAATGGTTTCCTTTGCTGTGCAAAAGCTTGTCAGTTTGATTAGGTCACATTGGTTTATTTTCATTTTTATTTCTGTTGCCTTGGGAGACTGACCTAAGAAAACATTTGTATGGTTGATGTCAGAGAATGTTTTGCCTATATTCTCTTCTGGGAGTTTGATGGCATCTTGTCTCATGTTTAAGTCTTTAAGCCATTTTGAGTTTATTTTTGTGCATGGCGTGAGGGTGTGTTCTAGTTTCATTTATTTACGCTATCCAGTTTTCCCAGCACTACTTGCTGAAAAGACTGTCTTTTCCCCATTTTGTATTCTTGTCTTCTTTGTTGAAGATTAATTGACCATAGGTGTCTGGACTTATTTTTGTGTTCTCTATTCTGTTCCATTGGCCTGTACGTCTATTTTGGTACCAGTACCACATTGTTTTGATTACTGTCGCTTTGTAATATTGCCTGAAGTCTGGGAGAATCTTGCCTCTGGCTTGTTTTTTTTTTCCCCTCAGGATTGCTTTGGCAATTCTGGGATGGGATGCAGAGTCTTATGTTTCATTTTTGGATAGATGCAGAGATCTCAATCTGATCTCAAGCAAGTATTTTTAAAAATGACTTCTTCTGTTCCAGGCACTGGACTAAAAAGCCTTATGGTAGCTGGTTTCCAACTATGGTAGCCATCAACTCCTTCCCATCCTGCAAGCGCCTGTCCTGAGTTCCTCACTGGAATAGATGGGGCTTATTTCCACTCCCCTTAAATCTGGGCTGACCCTTTGAGTTGCTTTTACCAACACAATGTATTGCAAATAACACTGCCAGCTCTAGACCTAACTTTTAGAAGTCTGGCAGTTTTTGCTTCTTCTGTCTCTCAAGAGCCAGCTGCCAATTAAGAGGTCTAATTCTTCTGAGACTACCATGCAGAAAGAAAGCCCAAGTTACCAAATGGTGAGGTGAGAGAGTGAACAAGAGAGAGAGAAAGCAGCAAGAGAGCGAGCGAGAGCAAGTGAGAGAGAAAGAAAGAGAGAGTGCACTAACTGTTGGATAACCCCCAGCTGTTCCAGCCACACAGTGGGGTGGGAGACATGGTCCTGAAGAAGCTGTCTTGGATGTTTCCACTCCACAGATGCCATGGGGAACAGAAGAACCAGCCAGCTGAGCCTGGCTTAGATTGCAGAATTGTGAGAAATCACAAACTATTATCTTAGGTCACTAAGTTTTGAGAAGATATGTTGTGTAGTAGCAGATAACAGAAACAGTGCCTTAATACGTATTATCTCATTTAATCTATACAACAACCAACCCTGTGAGCTACAGTCTGCCTTCTCCATTTCACAGATGAGACTGAGGTTTTGAGAAGTATATAACCTGCACCATGTTACATGGCTGGTATATAGCTGAGCTGGCACAAAATCCTAAGCCTGCCCGATTCCAGAGTCTCACACTTAACCAAAATGCCTCTCCATGGAGAATGAAAACTCCCATGCCCATGGTATATGATAGGGGTGTTCTCTGTTCAAAGGAAATCTTTTAAAATTCTTGGATTAACAGATGCTCCTAGTTCCTTACTACTCCTTGCCTTCATGTTTTCTTAAAAGAAACCCCCATGTCAGGCTTTTTATGAAGAGGGATAGTGGCCATGTGAACCATGTCTGGGGATGACAGCTGCTGACAGGGACACAGAGGACAAGAGGACAGCTGGGGAAGGAGGGAGCATTTGTTGAATAGCTTCCATGTGCTGCTTGCTGTACACGACTGACTGATTTAATCCTAATAAGGGTGGCATAATGATCCCTGCTCTGCAGATGAGAAAACTGAGATGCAGAGAGGTTTAGGAGTTTGCCCAAGGGAACCTAGAAGTACATATCAAAGATGGGATTTGACTGCCAGTCTGTCCAGCTCCAAAGTCTGTGGTCTTTCTGATTTAATTAAAACCAAAGACCTGGATTTATACCATATGTACAACTTTAAGATTTTTTAATGTGGGAGGTAAGGGAGTTGCCAGTTTTTATGATTTATTTTTCAGTGTCCTTCTTTTGCCAAAGCCAAAAGCCAACTCAGGGCTAAAACAGAGGAAAAGCAACAACACATTTTAAAGAAAGACAAATGAGAACCAATTGAAATAGAAGCCTATGGAGTTCCCATCGTGTTGCAGCTGAAACAAATCTGACTAGGGACCATGAGGTTGTGGATTCAATCCCTAGCCTTGCTCAGTGGGTTAAGGATCTGGCATTGCCGTGAGCTGTGGTGTAGGTCGCAGGTGCGGCTCCAATCTGGCGTTGCTGTGGCTATGGCATAGGCCAGCAGCTGTAGATCCAATTGGACCCCTATATACTGTGGGTGTGGCTCTAAAAAGAAAAAAAAGGGAAATACAAGCCTAGGCAGGGAAGCAAAACAGAACAGAGGAACCTCTTGGTGCCCCCTCCTGCAATGACCAGGTGTGGGCAGCAGAGCTGAGTAGGGGCTGATACTGAGTAGCAGTACACATCCTGGCAACAAGGCCTGAGGTCTCAGGCTTACATGTTTCTCTTATAAAACATCTTTATCAGAGACTGCCCATTGCTGTAGTGCGTTTCTAAGAAAAATTTAAATGCTTTGAACTCAAAACAACTTCTGAAATTTTGCCCTGTACACATTACTGCCCCTCCAAAGTGCAGCATCAAAGATCCCAACGTGGCTCAGCAGAAACGAATCTGACTAGCGTCTATGAGGACACAGGTTCGATCCCTGGCCTCGCTTAGTAGGTTAAGGATCTGGTGTTGCTGTGAGCTCTGGTGTAGGTCACAGATGTGGCTCACATCTGGTGTTGCTGTGGCTGTGATGTAGGCCAGCGACTACAGCTCCAGTTCAGCCCCTAGCCTGGGAACCTCCAGGCTATATGCCATGGGTATGGCCATAAAAAGAAAAAAAAAAAGATTCCAGAGTTCCCCAGAGTATTCATGGCCCTGTGGAGTCACCTAGAGTTTCTGCCCACTTAAAGGAAGGTTGTCACTGCATCCTGGGGCTTTGTCTGCCTTTGTGAAGATATGTGTACACACACACACACCTCCTATAGGGGTCACAGCATGCTGCCTTTATCAGCCAACCAAACACTATCCTAGTTTCCTTTGGGTTTCCTAGTTCCTTAGGGATCAACCTGGATAGCTATCTAGCATTGTCTTGCCCTCTCTCTCCCTCTCTTTCCCTCGCTATCTTTCACAGTAGAGACTGTGGGGACCAGCTGAGTGCTATCTGTGTTCTGTGCAGTCTGCCCTGTCTGTTCCTGCATTCCATTTCCTCCTGCCTGCTATCCCAGCACTCAAGGACTGAGGCATCTTTGGAATGCTCCCCTTACTCAGATGCACAGCAGGTGTGCAGGCTCTGGAGGTCTGCTCTACCTCGGTGGATTTGATTTGGGAGGAAACCATGACCAGCCGCTCCTCCACCAAGGGCTGTGTCTGCCCCTGCTCCTTGTCATGCCCTCTCTGATCTCTGGTTTCCTCTCACCATGATCAGGAGGCTGCAGCAAGACTCCTAAGGGGCCTTCCCTCCTCTGATATGTTAAGACCAGAGAGTCTTTTCCCATTAGCAGATTGCCACATTGGGAAGGACCATCCTTTCCTTCTAGCATTTAAAGCCCAGCCTAACCAGGTCCATTTGGGGAGCTCTCCCCAGGGTCCTCCTGGGATGAGAAATGCATGGTGTGTCTGTGGGTTTACTTGGACTTTGTTCATCATACACAGGACTTGCTGGCTATTTACACATCAGGAGGTAAGGAGACAATGCCCTTGAGGCTGGCTTAGTAATTAGGTACAGGCTGGTCCCCTCTTTTTGGCACATAATTGCAACATCCCGTTAACCCCAAGAATAACTCTTCTGTTAAAAAGCAGAGGAGAGGGTAGGAAGACCTGACCAACCCACCCACATGTGCTGGTCAAGCTGCTGGAGAAGAGGCAAAATTCTCATTTTATAATTTTGTTTAAAGCAGAGCTGCAGTAAGCATCCTGCTGCCACCCGTCTCCCCACCTCATAAATGCTTCTGGAAGCTTTGGACAACTGGAGCTTATGAGAAACTGACGGAAAATATTTTTGGAACTATGAAGTCATCTGTCATACCACCAGGAGGATTGGATCTGGGGCTCCTGGCTCCATGACCGTATATAATACCATATCTTGCTTGCCTCTCTGCACACTGAGCTGTAAGCTCGTGTTTATTGTCCTCTCCACAGCTGCCTGAAAATGATCTATGAAACTGTCTGAAGAGGTTCTTTGGTCATCACTGCAAAGGCAGCTCAGGCTATGACTGAGCGGGCAGACACACATTCTCAGGTTAAAAGAGATAATGAAGGCAAGAGAGGACATGAGGAAAAGGATCAAGTCATACAGTCTTTCTGAGCTTCAGTTTTCTCATATGGAAAATGGGATATATATGTATTTGCCTTGCCTGTCTCACAAAGTTGTTTTAGGGCTCAGACAAGGTAGACAAAAACAATATGTGCATTTTGACCTGCTATAGAAATATGAGATGCTGTTATTTGGCCCAGTCATACTTCAAGGAGAATTCTCAGGATAAACATGGAGAAGAGCCTGTCTTGATTGGGTCAGCTCAGAATTACTCTTTTAAGGACCTTGGTTTTTACAGTCTTTCTCAAGGTATAGGTTGGTTTTATTTTCTTCCTCTGTAAGGAGAGACAGTGCATGCCTAGGAAGGCTCATTAAACTCCTAGCCCTACGTCTGTGAGAGGCAGAGTGGGGGCAGGAACATCTGGAAGCTCTGGCTGCTTTGGGGTGGTCCCCAGATGGCAGTTTTGGTGGTTTCACCTCCATTAAAGAGGAAGGCACTCATGGGCAAGTTTCTCATTCATCCTCAAAGTCACTCTTCCTTTATGCCAACATATAGTAGGCATTTGTTGAGTTATTTGATGAGACTCTTAAACAGAGCAACACAAAAAATGCCATTGGGAAAAGAAGAGAGTTAAGTGATCAAGTTAGATAAAGACCAATTATAGGAATGTCAGCTCTGTCCACCCAAACTGATGAGTCTCATAAGGAACTCATATCTGTGAAAGCAAAACTACCTTAGACAAAAGTGTTTAGGAATTAAGGCACTTCAGAGTTGGAAGGGTCTTCAGGGCCCCATTTCATAGATAAGGAAAATAAGAGGAAAGGAGTTGACTAGAATGACCTAGATGATGAAAGGTGGAGCTTAGATGCAAACCCAGATCCTCCATAACTGTTAATATTTCCAGTACACTGAAGACTGTAACTTGATCAAAAAGTGGCCAAAATTCCAGGCTTATATTTGATCCAGAACAGATCTATCTTGATCCAGAACAGCAAGCTATGGCTGATTCACTGAGGCTCAGTCATAGTCTTTTATCTAATCAGATCCCAGGGTCAAGCAAGGCAGACTACTGAGACATCATAGGCACTGGAAATATATCACAAGGTGGGCAGGAACCTGAAAAGGCCCAACAGGATGCAGCATACAGCCTGGTCAGGGGGTAGAGGGACAAAGAATCCAGGCAAAGGATGAATGAGTAGCAAGCAGTTTTGTCAGGAAGCTGAATAGGAGGAATATGTGAAGACAGGAGAGTGTTAGAAAGGTGGCATAGGCTAGTTAAGACAAGAAAGTTCTTGAGGAACTAAAGCAGAGGGGAGAAAGAAAACCAAATCCAAACTGCTGGAAGTTGAGTGTAAAATATCAGCCTAGTTAAAAACGAACAAACGAATTACACACACACACACACACACACACACCCCAAAACCGAGAGGATGCCCTTAATACAAAGAATGGAGCATGAGGCCAGCACAACTCTTGTGTGGGTAGGACAGAACAACTGGCCTAGAACCCTATTAAATAGCTTAAGACTCAGAAAGGACTAGTCTCAGAGTCTGGGGGATGTGGTAGAAGTACTTCCAGTCGTGGAGTCTAGAAGACTGCAGGAGGTGAGAAGGCAGATGGATCCCATTCTTCTGTGAACTGTACCCCAAACCTATTTCATCCAAAGGGTGAGGAAATGAGACAGAAGGCGAGTGAGTTCATTCATAAAAGTTTCTAAAATATTTGCTTCCAAAATTTATTCTTTTTTAAAAAATTAAGGAATAGTAGATCTAAGGCTGGGGGCCCTTTGTATTGGAGTGACATTTTGCAGAAAGTCCTACTGTGGACGACAAGGAAGGGAAGGCAGTGCTCTCCATCCACAGCCCCGGATGGCACTGGAGAAAAACCAAGCCTCTAGGTCTCCTCCCACTTCCGGTCCTCAGTGTATTTTTGGAAATACATGGTGTAGTCAAATGTCCCATTCTCATAAAGATTTGAGCCTTGAAATCTTTGACTTTATTCACAGCTGGATCTGGGCCTAGGGTGACCATCCCTTAAGTGATTCCATGCCTTGGGGAGCCTAAGTTGGGGCTTTCATGTTCAAAGGACATGGTCCATTGAAGACTTGGAATATGGACTTGCTCTGATCTACCTAGTCTTCAGTTCTCACAGCCAAAGCAAAGCTGACTTTTAAAACATGACTGTTATCTTCCTCCCACCCCCACCCCCAGCCCTTATTATCAACTGTTCAGTGACAGAGGAAGATGCAGTATAGGTGTGGAGAACTGTGGCTGTACTGGCAGAGTTTAACTCTTGGGCTTTCATAGCTTTTCTTCCCAATGGGCAAACATCTCCTAAGACACACTTTCATCATGAAAAGCAAACCATGTCAGCTGAACTTTTCAGTTGGACTCTGATGGTTGGACTTGAGATCAAAGAAGAAAGCTTTTGAAATCTGTATTCAGCCAGTGTAGTCTGAAATTCCAAATTTGCACAAATTCAGAGGAGGGTGGAAATTCTGTCCTTGCATTGAGAGAATAATGAGCGCGTTATTAACCATTGTCGTGGCTCAAGACATCAAGATGGGCTGATTTAATTCCGTCCAAGAATAGGTTCTAACATTTAGAGCAGTCAGACTGCACAAGAAGTATGTCTGCCTCATGGTGAACGGCATAACATGGCAAGGTACGGGGAAGGTGCAGACATAAGAAATAAATGAAATCAGTGCGACTTGTTATTTTGTTATGACCATGTGTGTTGGGTGGGTGCTAAGAAAATATAGCTGGTATGGGGGCAGCCCACGAGGTCCCGGGGAAGCATACCTAGTACAGACTCTTGAAGTTCACTCCAAGGGGAAGAGGAGCAGTGCTTCCTGTGGGAGAACTTGTGATGGAGATATGAGAAGACTCAAGTCTAACTGAGAAGACTCAAGTCTAACTGAGCACCCACTGTGCGCTAAATGTTGTGCTAGGCATGTAGCATGTGCAGTTCTTCACTTAGACATCCCATCTATGAGCTGAGTAATGTGATTACCTACTTTACAGAAATGGAAACCAGTAGCTTAGAGAGATGAAAGACTGTTAGAGCTGTGTGTCCTCCAGACCTGAGGCCTGGAGCTCTGGGCTGGCATTGCCAGCCAGAAGTGTTTAGAGGACACTGCCTTTACCTTCTCAGGTCAAGAATGAGGCTTTAACTTGGACAGAGAGTTAGCAGCGTCCTGTTAGCCCAAGCACCATGTCCTATGGGAATAGCTAGCATTACTGGCCCAACTGGACTGGACTAGGAGGTGTCTGCTTCTAGGCCTTTGAAATGAACTCGCCTTTCTGCTTCTCTCTCTATGCTTGTCTTGGCTCTGCAATGTTGAAACACTTGGGATGCAGCTCTGCCCTGCCTCCAGTCTAGCAGGCATCTGTGCTCATCTCCTAAAGCCCATTCCTTTCCATCACCTCAGCAGTAGCCTAGTGTATTGGCCTTAAGGGCTGTTCGTTTCCTTTTCCTGTATTGTCTTATCTTTCATTGAAACCCCTCTGTCCTCTCCCAACATATGGGACATTTCACTTTTGGGCAGTACTATATCCTAGGCCTTATTAGCCTACTTATAGGACACCCAGGGTTGCTTCTGTGCACAAGCTGGGCTGATGGTACAAAGACACCAGTGAGTATGATCAAGAACCACTGAAGCAGAGGAGGAAAGGAGGGGGTTCAAAGTGGTGGGAAAGGGCAGATCGGGCCAAATGACAAACAGCATGAAAGCCCAGAGAAGGGATTTAGATATTGAGGATTTTTTTTTGTTTTTTTTTTTTGTTTACTTTTTAAGGCTGCATGTGTGTGGTATATGGAAGTTCCCAGGCTAAGGGTTGAATCAGAGCTGCAGCTGCCAGTCTACACCACAGCTCATGGCAACACCGGATCCTTAACCCACTGAGTGGAGCCAGGGATGGAACCTGTATCCTCATGGATACTAGCTGGGTTCGTTACCACTAAGCCAAAACAGGAAGTCCACAGCAGAAGGATTTTATCAAAGGCAAGGTTGTGTTAGTATTTCAGAATCAGGCTGGAAGGAGGAGAGATTGGAGGTGCAAGAATGAAGAAGCAACTGACATAGCTACCTAACAATGAGACCATCTGGGTCAGAACTACGTTTTTTTTTTTTAATAGAAGGATTGGAGAGCCAGAGATGCAAGGAAAAATCCCATGAATAACACATAGCACTTGGCTTTGACTATGTAATAAGGAAGAGGGATTTCTCATAGTAATACACTTTATTGAAACATTTCAAATGGTCACAAATGGACCACACAGTGTAAAGTCATCTCCATCTTCAGGCAAGGCTGCAGTCAAGTCATCCCAGACAGAGCTTTTAATTCCTGATACTCTCATGACTCTCTGGAGAGAGTTTTGATGTCTCATAGCCACTGCTAGCAGATGTTCTGATGTCCTCCCGGGACAATGGAAGCATGTTAACTTCCTCTTGGCTACAGTGTGGCTGCAGGAGGACCATACATCACTTAGGTAGGATCTTCCAATGGAAGTTATAGGTCTCCACCACCACTACCACCTTTGAGTAACTTGTAGCCATTGGCTGATTAACACATAATTACAAAACCTCAGTCCCCTAACGTCTAGGTGTGGGCAATTCTGTGGTTCAAGTCACAGAACAGGGGTTGGAGGATCAGACTAAAGTGGACTTCAGCTTAGACCACAGCTCTGATTAATTCTGCCCCTGCCCCCTCCAGCCTCCTTCACGCTTCCATAGAGCTTTCCCCCAGTAAGTCACCTGCACAAGAATCCCCATCTCAGGCTCTGTTTCTAGGGAACCTAAATTAAAACATCTGTGATTCAAAATGAGTTAATTCATAAGAACTGAATCCATATTGTAGATGGAAGTATGCACAGTTTACTGAAAAGAAAAATGTAACTATAATGAACCCATGTTTGTTGTTGAAATCCACTGAAATTTTGTAATTGTTTGTTGCACAGCAGTATTTTTTTGTCTTTTTCTTAGGGCTGCACCTGTGGCATATGGAAGTTCCCAGGCTAGGGGTCCGCTTGAGCTGCAGTTGCCGGCCTATGCCACAGCCACAGCAACGAGGGAACTATGTCTGTGACCTACACCACAGCTCATGGCAATGCCTGATCCTTAGCCCACTGAGCAAGACCAGAGATCGAATCTGCGTCCTCATGGATCCTAGTCAGATTCATTTCTGATGAGCCACGATAGGAACTCCCATACAGCAATATTTTCATATAAACCTAGCTATTAAGGTAGCCTCTCCAAGCTTGGGTTATTTTCCATTTGTAAAATGATAATAACAGTACCTGTTTCTTGCAGACCCTGGGTCCTTGGAGCTCCTGGATCCATGGGTTTTAAAGGGACTAACTTGTGTAAAATGCTGAACACAATGCCTAGAATATACAATAAGTGACTTATAAACAATGGTTTTATCACCATCAGTAGTATTAATACAACTACAAGATCTATCTGTTGGGTCCTTTTCAATGACTATGGTATAAACACTCTGCAGTGCGTTCTAGATTAATCTATGGCCACAATTTTATGAAGCCAGAGCTCACATGACACCTAAATCAACTGGGCTCAGATGATAATTGCTCTCTGAGCTGACAACATTTTAACTCGAATTTCCTTTAATATATCAAGTGAAGACTGTGTGAATTGCAGGTGCTAAAATCCATTACCAAATCACTCGGTCTGAGATCTGTGGGCCAAGGGAATACACTACCACAATCCCTACACATCATTAAAGAGCTGGTTTCCTCCAGAACATCAAGTGAGAAGAGTAAGTTAATGAGAGCAATAATAGGCTTCCAAGTGAAAATTCAAGGTTTGAGAATTAGGTCATCCTAAATGGAACTCAGAAACCTGGGCCTAAAAATAGACTAATTCCATGCGAGGTAAGAGATGAAGTGTTCGGGCCTGAGCGAGATAGAAAGTTAGAAGCGAGACCCTCGCATAAAGCCAGGATCCTCAAATGCGCCACACTCACAGAAATGACCTGATGGTGTCTGACCTCAGCTTAGGTGGGTCACAGTGACCAGACCTTTGATCAAAGATCATGCTGGGTGTTTCTGTGAAGGTGCGTGGTTTTTTTTTTTTTTTTTTTTCGATGAGATCAACATTTAAATCAGTGGATCTCAAGTAAGGCAGGTATGAGTGGGCCTCATCCAATCAGTTGAAGACCTTAATTTAAGAACAAAAAATTGACCCCCCCCAAGCAAGTAGGAATTCTGCCGGCAGACCACCTTTAGACTTGAACTGCTGTTCTTCCCGGTGTCCCAACCAGCCTCTTCTGTAGATCCTAGACTTCTCAGGCCTCCACAATCACATGAGGCGTTTCCTTAAAATAAACCTCTCTCTACACGTATACACATCCTGTTAGCTCTGTGTCTCTGGAAAACACTAAAACAAACAGCAAACCAGAGAAAGTATACTTACCATCAAAGGAAAGTAACCAACAAACCTGACTCTCTTGCAACTCTTCTTGGAATTGTTAAGTATTCTCCTTGGGGAATTTGCATTCTTGGGGTTTCCTCTTAGGAGTTCCAGGTTCAAATTTACCCCAGGAAAGTCCAAACCGAGAAAAATAAAAAGTGATCCATGGGAGGCCACAGCTCTGAGACATCTGGAAAGATGCAAAACTTAAAACCTTTGGGAGAGCTTCCTTCTACCCCAACTTAAGCCACACAGGACACTGACAGATGTAGCCCGCCCCACATGAGCTCACAATTTCAGATGCTAAAACAAAGGCTTGAACAAAGTTCTGTGAGCCATAGTCAGGAGAAAGAATCAACTAACAACAGATTTGGACTTGTAAGAACTTCAGATAATAAAAGCATCAAATTGAGAATATAAAATAAATACGGTTAAAAGGATTAAATAGAGATAGTAAAATATAACGGTTAACTCACTGTAAAGTTTGCAGCAGGTCATTTAATCTCTGTGCCTGAGTATCTTTATTTGTCAATATATCTCTAAGAGTTCTAATGTGTATTCTGTCTTGAGATCCACTACCCTGCTTATCTTGGGTCGGGAGCCTCATAGGACATCAAATATTCTCCTGCCTTCAGAAGGGAGTTTCATTCTTTCTATTGCCTGCCTCACCTTCCTCTCACCATGTACACTGAAGGAATACCTTCCCCTGAGAAGAAGAAGCAAGAAACCCTAGTGCTTTTACTGCATGGTTAATGCCACCAGGAAATTTGCCTTTAGGTTTGATAGGGAACTTTGGTTACCAACCATCTCTGCTTGAGGATAAGCGAAGAAGGTGAGCCACTGGATAAGGGGCACAAGTGGCCTTAGACCCAAGTTATAGGAAGAATGGCAGTTAACCACCATTGCTGCTTGGCACAGCAGGGACCTGACTAAATTATGTGGCCACAGTAGGGTGCCGGGAGCTGCAAGAAGGGGACCAGCTGAGGTACAGCTCTGAGGAGTATGGCAAGAACAAAATGGTTATTACTGAAAGCTTCCCCTGTAAGTACTGATCCTTCAACAAAATTTGGGGAAGAAGTGGAAGAAGACCAGGGTGGTTCAGGTTAGAAATGACCTGGTTATTTCTCCAAAGGACGATGATGGGAAGACTGTCCCCATATGGGCAAAATTAAAGTGCAGGTGGGCTCATTTGGCAGGGAGGGAATGGGGAGTGGATTTGAGGGTGGGTTCCCCAGGGATGGTAGCAGGAAGGTCAAGAACAAGTTGGAGGAGGATGGAGGCAGGTGGGGAGGGGTAGGGAGCTGGGGAGGCAAAGACTTTCCCACAGCTTCAGTTAACACCTGCGTGTTGATGTTTGGGTCTCACAACACAAGCACCATGGCTTAGAGGTGAACAAGAGACAGAATAATGAGGAAATCATACCCTGGGAAACAAAGCACAAAGGGGGTGAGCAATTCACCTAGGGGCCACGCTAATGTACACACCCAAGGAAGTCAGGGACTCCCTCTACAAGAAGTGGGTGGTGTGTCTACCTAATGAAAGGAATTTGTCCTGGGGACACCGACACATCCCAGAGGAAAAGGTAGGAAGCACCCATCATTCCTCCAGGTTTTACATGTTGACAACTATTTCTCCTCCCTTTCCTCTGTCCCATCAGTGGGGCACAGTCCCCTCTGGGAGTCGAGGACACTTCCCACCTCCAGGATGGAAAGCAAATGTCTCATCACTTGCTGGCAGAGTTTGAAGTGCAAAGCCCTCCCTGCCCTGAAGGAAAGGGGAACCAGTTTTTTGGTTGCTAAATATTTGAGCTCCAGGTTTTAATGAGCCAACATTCATTGTAAGAGAAAAGAAAATAGGGCTTTTGTGTGGAAGAAACAAGAGTGTAGGTCAGAACCCAGAGGAAGACTGTGGGAAAAGGAGCAATCAAGGATCCTGGAAGCTCAGGATATGTTTGCTGAACACCCAGAGGGGAGGTGGTAGGGAGCTTAAGACTTCCGGTTTGTGATGGTGGTTAGTGATGCTTTACTTTGGAGACATTATAGAATTAGCCTTCAAATCCTCAGATACTAGTTATATACCCGAAAAACACACCTTGTTAGCCATTCCAGCATATGAATGTCATGGCCATGGTACCAGGAGAGACACACTGTTCTTTCATAGCAGGTTGCTGATGACATCAGCTCCCAACCAAGACTTGTCTGGAGGAGTGTCCAGACAAACAAGGGGCATGAAACCCACTCAAAACTTTGCCTCTGAAAGAAACAGCCCTGTAAAATAATGTTGACTCCCATGAGACAACAGCCTCCCAAGTAGAGCCCATCAGTATGCAGACCACCTCAGGCCTCTTGCACTTGCTCTTCCCTCTGTGTAGGTTGGATGGCTCCCTCTTTCATTTCATGCTACTATTGACTGAAGTCTCAGCTCCTGAGAGGCCTTATATGGCTCTCCCATTTGAAATAGCACCACTCTCAACTCTTTCCAGCTCTACTTGAATTTTCTTCAGAGCATGCAGTATTTCCGGTGTTATTCCAGATATCTGTTTATTTTCTCTTTCTCTTTCTCAGATGTTAGCTTGCAGAGGGCAGATAATTTGTCTATTTTGTTCATGTTCCGTCCTCATCTAGTACAGCGCCTGGCACGTGGTTGATGCAGTCAATATTCAGTGAATGAATGACCCATCAAAATAGAAGATTTTAGTCCCTCTGTAAACACTTTAGTTAAAGCACTCACATAATTCAAAGGAGTTTATTTTAGGTCCATGAACTATCATCCCAGGCCAGTGTGTCCCTCTGTGAGCTAAAGAAAACCGTATTTCCCTTCTTTTAAACCAGTCTTCTTTTAGGAAAGAAAAAGTGGTCTGGGAGCCTGAATTACCTGTTGGACTACTCCATCAATTGATTTATCAGCCATTAATTTCTCTTTGTGTAGTTGTCAGAGCTCAAGAACGTTAATCAACCAATGCCTGTCATTGTTCCACAGCAAGGAGATAGGGTTTATCTTGTCACGTCTGTTCTTTGTGTCATTGTTTTCCTTCTCGTATTTAAATGTAACTTTATTTCCTTCTTTTACTTTAAAGAAATAGAAGAATAACATAAAATCAACTTAACACAAAAGGGTTATACAATAAAAGGTAAATTTTCTCTTAAACTTGGAGATGTTTTGTCTCCTTTGTCAGACACATACATGGGTACCTTATCCTGATTTTAATTTAAACTGCCCTCTTTACAATGAAATTAATCAGCTTCTCATGTATGTTTGGCCATTTTGACATCCTCTTTTCTAAATGACTTGTTCAGATCCCTTGCCTGTTTTTACATTGAGTTGTATGCCTTTTTCTTATAGATTTCTAGCATTTTATATTCCAGATACAAGTCCTCTGTCAGTTATGCATTCTAAATATTTTCTCCCACTCAGTGGTTTGCATTTCCATGCCCTTAAAGGTAATTTCATGCTCTTAAAGGTGATTTTTATGAACAGAAGTTCTTAATTTTGAGTCCAGTCTAGTAATTTTTTCCTTTATGGTTAAGGTTTTTATGCCTTGTTTAACCCAAGAAATATGGAAGGTTCACAAGAAAGGGGGTGGATGGAAGAGTCAGGGAGGCAAAGATTGATTTTGGGTTTTGAAGCTTGAGTTTGAAGATAAGTATACATCCATGAAAGTGTCACCATAAACAATGCTGTAAACTTAACCATCACTTCTAAAGTTTTCTTACTACATTTTTTTGTGGTAAGAACATTTAACATAGGTTTCACACCAGGAGCTCTGGTCTGAGGGGCCTGGTTCAAGGCCTCTCTATGGGGCCTCTGTGAGCCAGTGCAACTGGACCAAGCACAGAGGAAAAGAAGAAAAAAGGTTTTCATCTCCTTTGGGCAATGCCAAAGAGTATGACTGCTGGACAGTTCAGGATTGACGGGATTAAGATGGCGGAATAGAAGGACTGGAGCTCAACTTCTCTCATAAATACAACAAAATCACAACCAAATGCTAAGGAACCTTCAACCAAATGGACTGGAAACTTTTGAAGAGATATCCTACTCAAGAAGACAAAGCGGAGGCCACATGGGGTGGGGGGGATTATGCGATATAAGCAACCCCATACCTTCCAGGGGGGAAGCCCTACAGACTGGAAAGTAACTGTATCACAGAGACTCACCTACAGGACTGAGAGTTCTGAGCCCCACATCAGGTCTCCACACCTGGGGATCTGGCACAGGGAGAAAGAGCCCCCAGAGCATCTGGCATTGAAGGCCAGTGGGGCTTGTGTGCAGAAGTTCCATGGGACTGGGGGAAATGGAGACCCCATTCTTGAAAGGTACACACAGACTTTCATGTGCACTGGGTCCCAGGGCAAAGAAAGGTCTCCACAGGAATCTGAGTCAAACCTGACTGCAGTTCTTGGAGGATCTCCTGGGAAAACAGGGGTGACCGTGGTTTGTTGTGGGGGAAGGGCATTGGAGGCAAAGCTCTTGGGAATATACATCAGCCTGCATTTCTCTGGAGGTGGCCATTTTTGGGAAAATCTGGTCCCTCCCATCAGCACTGAGAAGCGCCAGACCAAACAGTGATCCCGGTGGGATCACAGCCCCACCCATCAGTGAACAGGCTGCCTAAAAAGCCCTCAGGCACACAGCTAGCCTCTAATCTCACCCAGAGACAAAGCCCCACCCACCAGTGGGCAGGCACCAGTCTCTCCCATCAGGAAGCCTACAGCAAGCCCCCTACCAATTTCAGCCACAAGGAAGAAAATGAGAGGCTACAACTCTATTGTCTGCAAAAACGGCACCACACCAAAACCCCATAAAAATGAAAAGACAGAAAACTATAACTCAGATAAGGGAGAAAGAACCCCAGAAAAAAATGGCTAAGTGATCAGGAGATTATCAGCCTCCAGGAAAAAGACTTTAGAGTGTGATGCTGAAGATGGTGCAAGACATTGGAAATGTCTGATAATTTACAAAGACTGATAATTTACAGGAAACACTGAGCAAAGAAATACAAGATATAAAACTTAAGTAGGAAGAGAGGCAAAACACAGTAACAGAACATTTAACGAAATATCTAACATCCTAACAAATTTCTATTTCATTAATTACTACATACTTCTATATTATTTCCTTCCTCCAAGAAAATGAAAATATTTTCCTATCATGTCCTTTAAAGGATTTTTTGTTTTACCGTTTAAATCCTCCTGGAATAGATTACTGCGTATAGTATGAAGTAGGAATCCAGTTCATTTTCTTTTCATATAGATATCTCATTGTCCCAGCACTATTTACTTATGGAAAAGTCATTATTCTAATCCTCTGCAGTGCCATTTTTGTTGTAAATCAAATATCTTAATGCATATATAGGGTTTTTTTGCTCTCTGTTCTGTATCAGCAGTGTTGTCTAGATTTTAACTTAGTTATCTATACCTCAATAATTTTACCTTTATAATAATTCTTGTCATCTGGTAGACCATATCATCCTGATTTATATTTTTTTTTCTTCAAGAGTGTTTTGGCTATTCTTTGCTCTTTGCATTTCAACAGAAATTCTAGAGAGAACTTATTAATCTTCACAGAAAGAAAAGCATACTCATATTTTGTTTGGGATATCAATTCAGCCAGCATTGATGGCTTTTATGGTCCTGAGTCTTCCAATTTATGAACATGGTATGCCTCTCCTATACACACATATATATGTATATAGACACATATATAAATATATACATATGTAAGTATGTATATATTGCATATACCTGTACACACACACACACGTGCCTCTTGTATACATTATATATCTACTCTATACATTACAGAATGAAAGGAAGAGCTGAGGAATGAGATTTCAAAAAGGACAGGAGCTAGGGATCTGGGGAGCAGGAAGTAATATAGTTTTCACATTACTCTGTTTAGAAGTCAAATTTCAAGGAGCAGTTGTTTCATTTATGTCAAGTGCCTGGCTATCTCTTGGCCAGGAGCAAGTAGGGCAGACTGGCTTCTCAAAAGCAAATTCAGAGGTTTTTAGTCAAAAGATTTGGAAATAAATGCTGGGCAGACAAAAATAACAAATACAGATACACAAAGAGAAATACAGCAGGAGGGACACAGGAGCATGGAAGCAGGAAAAAAAAAGGAGGAAAGAAATGAAACAGGAGAGGTGGGTGGTTTAGACCGGTATAAACCATCTGAAATGGTATGTATGATATGCCAAAAATCAAGAAAAATAACCAAAGCTTCTTCTCTGCCCAGGGGTAGTATAGGACCTCTATGCGTCTTCATGGGCCCCTTCCTCTATTAAACCATACTAAAAATTCTACTTTATGATTGTGCTGATATAGAGAGAAATGTAATGCAAGCTGGATTTATTATTATGTATTTATCATGATTTTGTTCATTATTCTGATCTTAAAAGAAATTAAAATTAAAACATTTTCTTGGACCCCCTAAAAACATCATGAGTCCCACACAGTGGCCTTATTCAGGAGTCAGTCCTGCCTCTGTGCTTTTCTCCTCTTCTTGCTCACCATTCCTTCCCAAGTTGTGGCTTGCATCTGTTTCTTACCATTTCCATGCTTGTTGACCCCAGCACCAGCAGCTCTTGCCTGAGGGCCTCTCTCTGGCTGCTAGAGATGGCTCTCCCTGCTAGAGGAAAGGCTGGAATTACTGGGGATTTGATATCCATATTCTTATCCTTAGCAGCAATTAACCAATAATTAATGAGAGGTAATGGGTATTACCCCAGCTCTTTCCCCAAAGGCACTCAGAAGCATTGAGGACCCCAGCAGGATTAACCTCTAGTCTCCCAGAGTGGCTACTTTTTTGATTATGGACCTTTATTTTCTTCCTTTTCTTCCTTATTTTAATTCTCCATTCCCTTACCAGGGTTTCCTGGCATGCTCTCCCGAATAAACCATTCACACTCAAATTCTTGTCCTAGGCTCTGCTGCTGGGAAAGCCCAAACTGAGACACTGTTCTTTGGGTACCTTGTATTTGGGGACAAAACTTACTAACATGCCAGTCTTGCACCAAATGGAAAGGGGTGGTGCTTTCACTCTGCGGAGAGGGAAGGAACAAAGGCCCACCAATTATTTTCTGGCAGAGACTCTACCTAGTTAAAAGGGGATGGTATTCTGGTCTTAAATATTTTCTCGGTTGACTGTACTGAGAATATTACTCCAGAGGTATTCTTGGTCATCAAACTTTCTTAACCCAAGCTTTTTCTTTTCAGTTTCATGTAAAAACTTTAGCGTTGGCCAAAGAATGAAGGACTATTTAATTCAATCAAAGTCTGGTGAAATCTTTCTTCCTGGTGTTTGGCTGACTGAGTCGCTTAGTTTATATAAACCAGCAGCAGCAAGGCAAAGCACTTTGACAATATGAAGGGTTATGGAAAGGCTAATTCCTATTAACCATCTGAGTTATGTTTTCATTTGCCTTAATGTGGTGTATTTGGCCACAGGGGCAAGAGGCCTCATGATTGCTCCTCAGAATGAAATTTTAAAGGAATGCGAATTTTTGGAAAATCACATTTCTATAACACATCCAGAATTCTTTTAAAGATCCTTTAGCTTGCAGAACTCCAACTGAGGAGCCGTTATTTACATGATGAGCCAAGGCAAAGTGCTTGGGAAACTCTGGAAGGAAGAATCTAGAAGAATCATACTCATTTTCATGGCATATTCACTGGCAGAGCTTTGCAACAAATGTGCTTTATTCTCTCTTTAAAATGGATTTTATGGTTTTACACACAAAACTGAAGCATCTACCAACCGTTTTCCTCTCCAGTGTCCCTAAGGGCTCAAATCACACACATCATAATGATTAACAGCATGAGCCTCCAACTCAGAAAGACCAAGGTTCAAATCCTGGGTCTTCACTTATAGATGACCTTGGACTAGTTACTTAACCTCTTTATACCTCAGCTTCCTGATCTGAAAAGTGAAAATAACTATGTCCATCCCACAGACCGATAAACTTAGTATTAGGATAAAAAGTGATGCATGAAAGTATTTAGCATATACTAAGTACATTAAATAAATAATCTTTTGTCTCTTGTTCTTGCCCAGTATTTCCTTACCTTGAGTTCTCCTGCCCTTTGGATAACTTTTCTAGATCATTTACAATGTCCTCAGCAAGCTGCTTACTGCTTATTCAAGGCCAGGGCAGTCCTCTGTAGGTGACCGTCTGATGTATGTAATATATGAAGGTAGAAGATCTTGGCCGCGTGTAAATTTCTCAGAAGCTTGGTTCTCTGTTTTGAGTCTTCTTGCCCACCATGTCAGACACTCTTTGGGATGGCATGACTCGGGTGGGACTTGACCATGTCAGAAGCTATGGTCTCTGAAAAAAGGCCACTGAAAGGATGAAAACTGATAGCCTAGGCAGGATTTGAAGTTTTGCCTCAACCTTCTCACTTTTGTAAAGGGAAGATAGTTAGATGGGTATTTAGGTAAGGGGATAAGCAGAGGCCCGAAGTATTGAAAGGCAGGAAAAGTAAACTTTGGTTGTGGGCAGGGATCCCCAGATATACAGAGCAACAGGGCATATAAAGCATAGGCGAGGGTATACCATGCTCACAGTTGTCCAGAGTCCAGCAGTGGGATGACATTCCAGGTGACCCTGAACTTCAGCATCCTAAACAGTCAACCCCAGTGACCCAGAAGCTAAAAGTAATAAGCACATAGATTGCAACACACTCTGCTGGTCCTTTGCTATAAGGTTTGCAAAGCATGTGCATACCCATTACTTCCATACCTCATAGAATGTGGACCAGGGGCTGTTGTCATGGTGACTAACATCCACATCTGTTTCCTGGACAGATAAGCCAAGGCAGAATGGGCACTTGGGAGTGAGAAGACCTAGGGGGAGGTCTTCACCCTGGCCATCCCATTTATTAGCTAAGTGACAAGGGTCAGCCACACAGCCAACTGAATCTCCAAAGACTTACGTGTAAAGCAAGGGCCTAATAATGTCAATCACAGAGCTGTTGGGAGAACCAAATGAGGCAGGTTACCTGAGATGCTTCATGAACTTCACAGGGCTGTGTAAATAATCAGTTACTCAGGTGATGTGCTTAATCCAGGGCCTTGTATGTAGCAAGGTCTTAATATTGAAATTTCCCCAGAGACAATGAGACACAATATTGTGCAATTTCAAAGCCAGATCCCTCATGTAAAAATTACAAAGAAAATTGTCAAGAACTGGTTTAGTAACTCCTGAGTCCTCTCTCGCTCACCATTTTACTATATTTTGTATAGAAAATACTCAAAAATAGTAGAGAATGGGGAGAGAGAATTTTGAAGGGTTGTGTGTGTGAGTGTATTTTTGGAGACAGTGGTTGCCATCGCATGAGATGTCTCACTCCGCTCAGGGGGAAATGGTGGGGAACACTATTTTTGCTTCCAATTTAGTGAGGGGGTTTCCACAGGGCCATTCAGAAAGCTGTGACATGTGTGGCCTGCATCTGGGAGTGCAGAAGGAAAGATCAGTGTCTTACTCCATAGCTGACAGAGACAAGTGGCCCATGGCCGCAAGATCGAGGAGGAGAGAGAGTTGGGCAGAGAAGGGCTCTGCAGAAAAGAAGGGTGGAGTTTGTTTGGGTTCCTCTCAGTTGAGGCCCCCAGGTCTGAGTGGAGAAGAGCCTTGACTTACTCTTGAGAACTGAGAAACACCTCTTTGGAGGAAGGCAATTCCCAGTGAAGGGCTGATAGGAAATCAAGGAGCCCACAAGAGCTCCTTGAGAAAAATTGCTCAGCTCTAGGCATCTGCCAGAGCAAGAGAAGTCTGGTCCTGTTGACAGTCAGGCAGGACTTACCCTGCTCCTACTTCTCTCATCTCCCAGCTGACCATTAAACCAAGAGCATTAAACTAAGCTGAGGCCTATCTGAGTGGGGAGGCTGGTGTAACTACACAGGGCACACATGTGTGATGCCAGCACAAGCCCTGAATGACCTCTTTCTTCTGTTAGCAAGCAGTACCAGAGGATTCTGGGATCTGGCTACTGTGTGGGGAGGTCTTCCCTAGGCTGCAACCCTCAGAGGGACCTGAGCATACATCAGCCAGCAGCTCTCCTCCCCCTCCTTCAGGTGATGACTGGTGCCATTGCGAGAGGAGAACCCCACAGACACAGGAAAGTCTCAGCCCAGCAGCTTGCCCATGGGTCCCGGGGGCAAAAAGAATTCTCTAGAGGATATAGCTTTCATTAGAAGAGCACAGGGAGGGCTGGAATGTTCATCTTCAATCACAGGAACTACAGGGTGAATCTCAGCTCGGACTTGCATGGGCTGATGGCCTCAACTGGATCAGGATTTTGAGGGCTGGTGTTAAAGTCCTAGCCGGATTATTCCAGAAGGCAGCCGTATCCCCTGTGGGTAGGAGACTCTCCTGAGAGTCTGAAAAGAACCCCTTTTTTAATGTAAGAGAATTAGAAGAACAGGGAGTAGAGTTCCCATTGTGATGCAACGTGAAAGAATCCAACTAGGAACCATGAGGTTGCAGGTTTGATCCCTGGCCTCGCTCAGTGGGTTAAGGATCCAGTGTTGCCATGAGCTGTGGTGTAGGTTGCAGATACAGCTCGGATCTGGAGTTGCTGTGGCTGTGGCCGGCAACTCTAACTCGGATTAGACCCCTAGCCTGGGAACCTCCATATGCCATGGGTGTGGCCCTAAAAAGCAAAAAAAAAAAAAAAAAAAAAAAAAAAAAAAAAAAAAAGACAGACAGGGAGTGAATACCTTAAGGGGCCTCCTGCAGTGTCCTCTCACTTTTAATCACACCTCCCTATGTGGATTCACTGATAAGAGGGAGGATGAGACAAAATAATGCCATTTTGTCCCCTAATCCCAACTACATCCCAGCAGCTCCCAAAGCCAAGGAAAGCTTCTGGTGGCTGGTGGCTATGGTTCTGCCTGGCTCCCTCCCAGCTTTCTGTCATCCTGGAAATATGGCCTTGGAGGCGAACAGTCCCATTATAACAAGGAAGACCCACCTGGCTGCATGTACCCCAGTGGAGGCATTTGCCTGTCTCATGTCTGCCTTTCCTCTGTTAGTAGGCTCCAAAGGTCATGGGCTGTGCCCATTCGATTTTCCATGTCCCCTGAGGGTATGGAACACATCTCAACGGCTGGATAAACAGATGGATTTCAAGGAGACAGATGAATGAAAAATCTCACGGAGAGCAAAAGTCTGGGATCCTTAAGAAGTCCTGGCTAAATCTCCACTTGTCGGAGGTTGTCTTCCACGGAGGCAGAGCCCGGGGTGGTGATCAGAGTGTGTGGCTTGCGGAGAGAATGCTCTAAGGGAAGGGCAGAGAGGGAGCCGGATGGAGCAGAGGACAGAGCAAGGTGGAGGGGTCCCAGCTGGGGACTGCCGTGCCTGCTCCTGAGGGAGTTCTGGAGCACAAACTGCACCTCAGCCTCTCTCACCCGGGAGTAAGGGGCCAGCCTTTTGTACACCCACGCCGGTGGGTCTTGGGCTGCCCACTGTCCCTGGTGGGGAAGGTGTGACCTCCTGAGAGAATTCTTGGCAGACAACGCTGACTCTGGCTGAGGGATGGAGGCGCCAGGCAGTGTCCATCCGACGACCCCATGCCCACGCCCTCCCCCAGTGGGCAGGCCTGAGCAGGCGGGTCCTGAGGTTTACATTCTCAGCATATGAGAAAGCTCTGCCTCGGTCGCTAGCCCAAGCCACATTCACGGCCTTCGGGGTATCCGGTGCTTTCCAAGTGATCACAGAGGGATGCTTTGTTTTCCGTTTGGCTACCAGGCTCTTTGAACACAAAGGACTCTGTCCGAGACCCTGGAGGGGAGAATGCGAAGTGTTGGAGGGTTACCAAAACCTTGCCCTCATTCCCAGTTACACACTGCCCTAGTGGAAAGCAAAAGGTGTATGATACAGAGACGTGTCAAAGTGTCCTAAAGGCTCAACTGAGAGATGCCGGGAACAGAGTCAGCTCCCAGGGCCCCCGCTGAAACCCTCCTCTGGCTTTGGAAGGCGCTCAGATCAGAATCCAAACTGCAGGGGGCAAACCTCACCCCATCTGGTCCCTGACCACCTCTCCCACCCCCTCTCCTCCCTTTCACCCTCTGTCGCACTCCAGCAGCCCAGCAGCTCCTCTGTTCCCCAAACGGCCAAATCTCATTGCTGGCTCCGATCCTGGTGCTTGCTCTTCTCTCTACCAGGAAAGCTTTTCTCCCCATCGCCTTCCTCCAGAGGCCAGAGCTGATTACTGTCCAAAGTGGTCCACACCCCTAGCCTATCCACCCTCCCTCCAATCCATCCCTCCCTGGCATTTCTCCTCTTCGTTTATTACGTGTTTATTACACACCCACCCCATGCCTCCAAAATAGGATTCCTCCAGAACACAGATCTTGACTAACTTACTCATGGCTTGCTCTAACTCCAGCAACTGCAGGTAGAAAAGTCAGAGAAGGGAGCTATTTCAGAGCGAAGGAGGAAGAATCATATATTATACTTGGTTGGAGTTGAGTTTGAAGTTCCAGCGAAATATGTGAATGGAAATGCCCAGGAGACAGCTGGAGATGCTTGGCTAGACTCAAGGGAGAGTTTGAGCCTGGGATGTGTAGTTAGGAGTCCTTCCCATAAAGCTAATAGCTGAAGTTCTGGGTGTGGATGAGAAGACAGTTAAGAGCAGAGCCTCAGGCAACACCTACATTCTGGAGATTTGTTTTAGCGCTGCCTCGAATGTTCCTCCACCTGCCATTAAGCATCCCTCTCTCAAAACTAAAGTTACAGCTGAGAATTCCTTCCCTCTCTCTCCATGTTTATAGTCCCTGTGCAGCTGCAAATGCAGAACAGCCACCCCAGCCCCTCTGGAAGCAGCCCTCTCTCTCCTGGCAGTTGCCAGGAGGCTCTCAGGCCTACTGGTCTTGTGGTGCTCTGCATATGGAAGTTCAATTACCCTCAATGGGAGGCCCGGCTGTGGGGTAGGGGCAGAATACACAATGGAGATTGGTGCACCAGATAGGAGCCTGGATCAAAGAGGAGCCCAGAGTTTGTGAAGTCCTTTCATCCTTCCTGATGAAAGGTGATACATGAAGGCAAAAATTATCATGATTATTTCATTGGGTTCCAATTGGCAATGGGCTGTAGCTCACCGGCATGGACAATAGCAAGCAGCCTGCATGCGTGTCTCCATAATATATACAGACAGGCTGTACGCATTCTAATGTGTGTGCACTCACGTGTGTGTGTGTGTGTGTGTGTGTGTACGCATCAGTAATATCACCTAAGCACTTTTATTGTCAAGGAAGCCCTAAAGAGAATCACAGACTTGAATTCCCTACGTCCTATGAATGTAGACATACCATGAAATATACATATTTTATAAACATGTATCGAAAAAGCCATAAAGTAGGGGGTAAAGGAAACAGTAAGGACGTTTGGATTTTTCAGCACCTTTCCGGAGAGAACCCTGAGGATATACCATTCTTAGAATAAAGCTTTCATTTCACAGCGCATCGGTGAGAAAATTAACAAGCTCCCTTCGTCCTGTTCCATAATTCATTCTCTTTGTTTTAGATGTTGAGCCGAGCTGCTGACTTAAAACCATGTGAAATAGCTTTTAAATACTGATCCGGGGCCTGGCAGTTTTGCCTTGCCAGTGATGGAAGACCAACTTGTCCCATCATTAGCCAAGATGGGCATCGTGTCACTTTGTCATTCAAATTCCTTTTCAGTTTAACTCCATGTCCTTCACTGGTGCTGGCTGTGGCACTACAGAGGATGTGGTTTCTGGATGGAACGTATTTCCTGCCATCCCAGGATTACTGTTGTGGCTGAATTTAGAGGTCCTTAGCTTGAAGCAAGGATGAGACACAGCAGGGTATGTGGGTTGGGGGAGGGGAGAGCTTTTTCAGGCCTTGTGTTTACCTGACCTTGCACACAGCTTTTCCTTCCTTGGGGAGAAGCTGACTGCTGTTTTTGGCAGCTCTGCATGCCTGGGGAAAGTGGAAGGCCACAGGAAGGTGACAGCTGAGGCAGGGCTATAATAGCAGATCCCCAGGGTGGGTCATTCACTGGGCTGACAATCCCGTTGATGCTCGCTTGGGTTGAGGCCTTGCATTAATTTGGGTGCTGACATTCTGGTGACAGCAGCAGAGGAAAAGTGAGCTGGAGAGCAGGGATGGAAAACCTTGAAACGACTCGCCTAAATGATGGTTGACTTGTTTTGTGACATCATACCCCCAAGGCACAGGGATGCTGAGGTGTCAAGTGGGTGGGCTGGGTACATTTCTATTTAGGCTATGGTAGCAATAGTATTGTACAGGGTCAGCCTAGTGACTTCATCGTCACAGGGCTTTGGCCAGCTGGGTCTGGATACCCATTAGTCTAGACTCAAGTTTTTCCTCCTTTTTTTTTTTTTAAATTCCAGCAGAAATAGAGGGGTTTCTCCCTGCCATCGTGCAGGAGGGATACAATGCAGAGGTGATTCCTCTGAAAGGACATATCAGATTCTTGAAGAGAGTAAAACAGGTTTAAGTGGGTCAGATGCCATGACTCAGCAGCTTCTCCTTGATCTTATAATCTCACATCTGAAGCTCGAGACCTTGCCAGGTTACCGAGGGCAGCAACACCATAGTACCAGCAGGGCTTGTCTTCTGGAAGGCTGACTAAGCCACCTGCTGTGCCATTCCACACTCAGTGTGAGAATCTGAACATGATTTATAAATATGAGCTCTTGTTTTAAGATCAACCAAAGTCAGGCCAGGGAAATTCTGTCCTCTGGGAAGAGAGTCACAATGACCAGGCCACCGCCAGGCCCCATGAACACCAAGAACCCTCGGGATGAAAGAATCACCTCCAAGTGAGGTGGAGGGAGTGAAGGCAGAAGACACTACAGGCCTTGGCTAAGAATTATAGAAGTGAGTTTTACCACCATATCTAGGAACTGCTACACACACATGCGCGCGCGCACACACACACACACACCAGTCCCTTCCAGAAATGCCATGGCTTCAAAGAAGAGACAGCTGCCTCCCTAGCCTCTCAGTCATCACCTGCTTGCTGGCCTCGGACTGATAAGACAAATCCTGATCAAATTACCTGGCAGCTGGGAGAGCTAGGCGATAAGGATATTCAAACTCAGTAGGAATTCAGTAGAGTAGCAAAGACCAAACTGAGTATTAAATTTTCTGGGAACTAAAACCTTGTTCGCTCTGCAAACCTGGGGGAGACACCTCAAATCACTCAGCGGTAAATAGGGATCCTTGGAGTAAAACCGTGCCTGAAGCTTCTACTAGTGAAATTAGGAAACAGAGCACTGAGAGACCAGTCCGTTCCCACTGAGCCAGATGATGAGAGAATGAGATCACAAGGTAGAAATGAATGTTATAAAGCAGATGAGTGGCCAAGGGCCAAAGAAGCTTTGAGCAACAGAAAGAACACTGGACTGAACAAGAGACTTGGGTTCTCGTTCTAATGCGCTTTCTCTCTCCCCCTACCCCGCTTCTCCCTCTTTCTCCCCGCTTCCTTCTCTCCTTCCTTCCCTCCCTTCCCTTCTTTGAAAATTCTCTCAAACCCATCAGTGATTTAGTATTTTTCGGTAAAGTGGTGGGGTGGAGATCTCTCCAAGCTGAGATCCTCTGGTTTGAAGGCTTTTAAATTTCTTGTTACCATAGTCTTCACAGAGTGTTCCATCTGATCACTTACCCTTCTTGACTAAGGCATTTTCTCAGATAAATCTCAGGTTTTGGCTACAGAATACCCCAGAGCTACTCTCCAAGATTTAACTTTTTTATTCAGTACCACCAGTTCTGTTGGAGATGTAGCATCCAGACATGAGCTCGCAAAAAAGCAGTGACCCAGGCAAATTGTGAAGGGTGATGGAACTATTCTGTATCTTATTTGTGGTAGTTATTACACAAGTCTATGCACGTGTTAAAAATCATAGAACTCTACAACAGAAAGGTGAATTTTATTGCATATAAGTTTAAAATATCAAGGAAAAATTGTCAGTGTTCCTCCAGTATCAAATCAAGCCAACTTCCCAAGGAGACGAACACTCCTCCTTTACCAAGAAGGAAAAAAAAGAAGAAGAGTGCAGGTGTGGTATCCTGATCACATCCATGGCCTGAATTCTCCCCCCTTCCTGTGGGCATGCACTGTGCCATGACCTCTAATGACCTCCCGTTCTCTCTGCATCCCGCATGTGACTTGCTTTATCCAATGGGATGCTAGTCGAAGCAGCGACAGGAGCAGATACTTGACAGAGCACTTACAAGTTTCCATTTGCATTTCCCCTCTTACCTTTTGTCACCCCTGTGACGACATGCCCGGTCTGGCCCTTTTTGCTACTGTGGTGCCTCCAGCTCCTTCTTGACTCAGCACCTTCACATACGCTCTTCCCTCTGTCCACGTGGTCTCTCTCCCACTCAGGAGGAGCTCAGCTTAAACACCCCTCCTCCAGGGAGGTCTTCGTGAATTTCCCAATCTGAAGTAGATAACGCCACTTGTTCTTTCTCATAGCAGTCTATTTCTGCCTTCAAAGCCATGGTTATAATTGGTAATAACTTGTAATTATTTTTATTTGCCATCTTACTGTCTGCAATCCCCACCAGACTGTAAGGGACCAATTCAGTTCTGTCTAGCATGGTACAAGGCATGGGATAACTTAATTGTTTAATAACTTTTTTTTTTTTTTGGCTTTTCAGGGCCACATCTGTGACACATGGAAGTTCCCAGGCTAGGGGTCAAATTGGAGCCGCAGCTTCTGGCCTACACCACAGCCACGCAACTCGGGATCCTTAACCCACTGAGCGAGGCCAAGGATTGAACCCGTGTCCTCATAGATACTAGTCAGGTTCATAACCTGCTGACCCACAATGGGAACTCATGACTAATAACTTTTTATTGGATAAATGAATGAGGTTTGGAACCAAAGCAGTGGAAGAACGAGACCCTGGTAGGGGAATAGCTCTCTGGCCCCACCTGGGCACCGGGATGTAGGATGTGTGCCAGCAGGTCAGCTGCAGTCACGTTTAGAGCCACTATCTTTATCTGACTCAAGGATGGTCTGGGCCAAGCGGTTACAGCAGGGCTATGGAAGACAAGGGCACACACTGCCATAAGGCTGCAAAGGGCTACAAAGGTTAGGCCTTTGAATGCTAATTCACTTATAGGACTGGGACTTAGGATCAATGCAGGGAGGAAAGTCTGAGCTTCTAAGCCATTCCCACCTCTAGGAAAATGTGTGAAGAGAACCAGACAGACAAACCTATTATAAACTAAGAAGCTTAAGGTTTTCCACTGATCTTTCACTTTCTTTCTTAAGGTTTTCCACTGATTTTTCACTTTCTTCACCTGAAACCCTCCTTGTGCCCAACTCTGTCCACCAGAATACGGTTGCTTTCTCCTTTCTCCAGCCCAGCTGTTTGTCCCAGCGTCTTACCATCCACACTCTAGGCAGCTGCCAACGGTTAAAAGGAAGCTTCCAGCAAGAATGTTTGCTGTTGGGATTCATCTCACCTTGTTTACACTCCAGCTTCCAGGCTCCTAGCCCTTGTCTCTGTCTGCGATTTTGGCTTCTCTCCTGTGACTGGGACATGTGCCCACACTCAGAAGCCTCACCTTGAACTTGGTCACTCCCTGAGGCCATCTTTGGTCTGGTCTCGGGTGAAACTGGCTGGAGCTGCCAGCGCGGTTCACCAAGGCTCTGAAAGCTTGGGCTGTGCTCCACCCAGTGCACATGACGCCCGGTGCCACTCCTGCCTGGCCATCTGTACCAGCGGTTCTGACCTAAACTGGCACCACCCTCCGTTCTGTCCCTTTCCTCTGGTGCACCTCAGAGTTCTGCCTTCCTTACCCTCCCATCATTAAGAAAAAAAAAAAGAAGCTGAAAATCAGTGGAAAACCTTAAGCTTCTTAGTATATAGGTTTGTCTGTTTAGTTCTTTTCACACGTTTTCCTAGAGGTAGGAATGGCTTAGAAGCCCGGACCTTCCTCCCTGCATTGACACTAAGTCCTGGTGCTAAATACCCGTCAAGTTGGTCTTGAAAAAACTGGAAGACAAGACAATCTGAGTGACTTGGACTTACTGAAATTGAAATAAACAGGGAGCATTTGACAAAGCCATGTTATGTGGTTAGAGAAAAACTGTTAGAGTCAGAGGGGCATTCAACAGTGGAGACCTAAAGTGACCACAGGGGAAAGAGCCTGGATAATCGGAATCCTTTTGGCCACCAGAGGCATGAATGATAACCTCGCCTTGCCCATCAGGAGCTCTCATCTTCTCTCCCTACCCACCTCTGCAGGGCTGAACACAGGCACTTTGTAGGAAGACTTCAAAGACATTTTTGCAACCAGCAGTGTCTTAGAGCTCTTATATTTCAGGAGAAATGAGCTCCCTCTTGAATGTTCAACATTTCACAGACCTACGCAATCACACTCGGGTACCAAAGTAACAGAGCAGCAGAAACAGAATTGCCAAATTGTAACTAAGACAGCAAGTCCTCATGTTTTAAATACTGGACACTGAACAACTGTTCCTCAGCTCAGGCACTAGGAAATAGTCGATCCAGTGTGGGGGTGTTGAGACTGATGTGGAAGGAGGGTCTTCATGGCCTGTTGAGGAAGTGAGAGGAACATGGAACCGGGACAATAGGAGAGGAGGAGGTCCCAGAGCAGATATTTGTCCTCGACTTACCCTCTCAGAAAGATGCAGCTGCTCCATCAGAAGGGGTTTGGGGAGTAGCCTACGTATATTTTAAAATCTGCAAACATGCACTTGTATGTTTTAATTAGGGTATAATAATGAATGTCATATGTGCCTTTTATTTTTTATTATTTTTTCAATTTTTTAATTGAAGTATAGTTGATTTATAATGTGTTAGTTTTAGATATACAGTAAAGCAATTCAGTTATATATGTATTATATATATATATATAGTATATATATGTAGATATTCTTTTTCAGATTCTTTTCCATTATAGATTATTACCAGATATTGAATATGGGTCCGTGTGCTATACAGTGGGTTGTTGGTTATCTAATTTATATATAATAGTTTATATCTGCTAATCTCAAACTCCTAATTTATCCTTTCCTCTGCCCCCGCCCAGTATGTGCCTTTTCAATAGAACTTTTAGAAGATGATGCTTTAGTGATTCCCAGTTAATTGTTTCAAGTGTGGGAAGTTCAAGCGTGGTGAATGAGGAGGGCAGGGAGGCCCTTTGGACATGGACGGTGCCTCGTTGTTACCGTCCCAAAGAAGCAGCCTTCCGCACTGCTCCTGGGTGGGACTGACCGCTAAGAATACTGAATGTTGCAAATGGGATTAGTTCGCTGAAAACACTAACCCCCTGTTCCGTGGAATGTGACTTTCAGTCACAGAGGGTGCTAAGGTCAGGGCCCTGTGCCAGGGAGGGAGAATGGCCTGAGTGCCAGGCGTTCGCCTGAAGGTCAAGGTCTCTGGAGGCCACTGCATTTCCCATGGGGCAGAGTCAGAGCGGTTGCTCAGGGAGGGGGCTCCTGAGCTGTGGCCTTGGCTGGGACTTGGGTGACACCACCCCCCACCCGATCTACTTGTGCCTTCCCTCCTCCCCTTTAGTCACCAGGCATCTTGAAAGCTCTCGTCTTGTTTTATCTGGCAGAACCTTGGGACAATCATTGGACTGGGTTCAACTGGCCAGGAAACCAAAGCCCACAGAAAAATGCCTCATGACTCCTGCCAACCCCCTGCTCCCTCCAGTCCCAGTGCCGGACAAACAGCCCTAGCAGCCTTTGGCTTTGCGAGGGGAAGGGCATTCTGTATGCTGAAGCCACAGAATGGAAGTTATGTGCTTTTCAGGGCCTGCACCAGCCAGCGCAACTGCTGCTCCCATTGTGTGGCCCATGAAAGCGTTTTCACCTCCTGGGCTGGAAGGGAGTTGGTCTGTCTGCAACAAAGGCGTTTGCCTCTGTGGCTTTCTGAAAAAGAATGTGTGTGCTTGTCAAAACAGAACTTTCCTGCGTACTTGGAAGAGGGGGCCTGTCTGCCTGCCAGAAAGGAGCAAGGCTCAGTCTGGTTAAAAAGGGAGAAAAATTCCACTGCGCAGGCCCATTAGCCAGTACCCAGCACAACCTTCCTCTCTCACAAAGACAGTCAGTCACTATTGCACAGCGGCTTCCCCAGCAATTTCCCACCGAGTTCATTTGCCTTGGTCTGGAAGATGGGGGGCTGCTCAGGTCATGAGAGGTGAGTGTTTTCCTGACCATGGATTGGGATATAAAACTTTTCTCCATGGTGGCCAGGAGCCCCCAGGCTCAGGGAATTATGAGTACCGTGTTGGTAGACACTCTCGTGTTACTTTTGCAGTCATTTTTTTCCCTCCAGTGTGGGCTGCCGTTATCCCTGATAGAAACACTGGGACTCAAAGATGACTTGCTCCATAACCTGGAGAAGGGCCCTGGAAACTTACTTGTGGATTAATCAGCGGATTGTGACAACACAGCCCAGCTCCAGAAGTTGGCTCTGGATTCAACCTCCCAGTGCAGCCGCTGAAGCCAAGTCCAGGGCCCAAATCAGGGATGACTCTGGGAGCATGATAAACAGAACTGATTTCTTCTGCAAAAAGTATCTAACTTGGGTGTGATGGGCAAATATTCCCTTCCAGTGCCTGATTGCCCATTCCCTTGGATGCTCCAGATTCCCAAGGTAGTCTTCTTAAACCTAAGAATGCATCCAGAAGAAGGATCTCATTCTCTATGAATGGATCATATTTTCACAAGACAGGTCTGCACAATAGACTATTTGCAACTCCATGTGGATCCTAAGGTCTTGATTGTGAGGTTTGAAACCATGTAATTTGAGTGGTTGGGTTAACTTTCCCTAACAAGGGAAAATTATCTCCCTAGTTGTAGGTAGAAAAAAAGAAAGGCAAGCAGGACTTGGACTGATCTCACAATCACCTCGTTCTTTGCAGTTGCAGAAGTGTTATACTTTGAGGTATTAGAGTCCTCTAATATCTGCTGAATTTCTAGAGACACCAACAGAAGTCTTGGCAGGATGGAGGACATTTTTAGATCTAGTGCCCAAAACTACAGTTATGAGTTCCAGGACAATAATTAAATATTATTGCAGCTAGGAATTGCTTTTAATCAGTTTAGGCAAACATATTTGACAGAGCTGGGAATTTTTAAGTAAAGCATGGAGGCTTACAAGTTGTTTATTGGTGTCAATAACTTACATCTGTGAATGTGGTTTCTTTGTTTATAACAGTGCATCCGACTCCCTACAGCTCTGAGGACAAGTGTGTAACATGTGCACCTGGTTTGACACCATGTACTATTTCATTCCAAGCAGAACCTTGTCATGGCTCCAGAGGTTGAAAAATCAACAGCACAGTATAACGATAAATATGGACCATAAATGAAACTTAAGGACTAGTCTTCTATGTTATACCTGCTGATCTCAAGGTGGTTCCGCTGCTGGGAGTGCCTAGTGGTTTATCAGGGTTCTGGAGCTAAAACTTAGTGAGTGGTAAGAATCTTCCAGTGGGGCCAGATTGTGATTCAAGAAAAGTATGCAGGGAGTTCCCTTCGTTGCTCAGTGGTTAGCGAATCCGACTAAGAACCATGAGGTTGCGGGTTTGATCCCTGGCCTTACTCAGTGGGTTAAGGATCCAGCGTTGCCGTGAGCTGTGGTGTAGGTTGCAGACACGGATCAGATCCCGCGTTGCTGTGGCTGTGGCGAAGGCCGGCAGCTACAGCTCCTGTTAGACCCCTAGCCTGGGAACCTCCATATGCTGCGGGTGCAGCTCTAGATAAAGGCAAAAAGACAAAAAAAAAAAAAAAAGTATGTGAAGTTTAAGACACTTTATGAAATTAATAAGGATGTGAGCTAAGAAGTTGCCGTGGGCCTTATGTGTCTCCTCATATAATGCAGTTGGAAGTGCACAATAGCACTCCCTAAGAAGTTTCTTTGCCAGAAAGAATTACACCTGGATTTAATCAAGCATCTGGATATAGCTGCCAGTTTACAGGAAATTCAGGAGATAGAGGAATATGCTGAACAACATGATGAAGAAGAAAGAAGCTCAATACAGAAAATGGGAAATTCTTTGGAACAGAGGATTGGATTTCTCTAATCTATAAATGACATTGAGAACATGGGAGAGGAGAAACTATCATAGCTTTAAAAAACTTGAGAAATACATTTTAAAAAACAATGTCCAGACCTAGTTTGAATCTTGAGTTTATCAAACAGCAGTAAGCATTTTTTTTGAAAAAATTTTTTTTGAAAATTATCTGGGAAATTGGACAAAGACAGGTTATTAGATAATCTTGGTGATAATACTTTATGAATATGTTCAAAACAGAATCCCTTTTCCCCATGTATGTGTTATATATAGAATATATAGTATCTTTAATATATAAAATGTAAAAAATACTATTTATTTGTTATGAAGTAGCTAAGATTCCCTTTTAAATACTCTAGCAAAAAAAAAAGTGAATATAGATAAAGCATGCTTAGCAAAATGTTGATAAACATTGATTCTTGGGTGATGTGTACCTGAGATTTCAGTCTGCTTTCCTCTCTACTTTTGCATATGTTGAAAATTCCCAGAATATGGTTCCAAATAAACAGAAAGAAAGTGCTAGAGAGTTGCAGTTTTCCAGCAAGGGAATCTTTTTTTTTTTTTTTGCCTTTTGTCATTTTATGGCCGCGGGTTTATGGCCGCACCCGCGACATGTGGAGGTTCCCAGGCTAGGGGTCTAATCGGAGCTGTGGCCACTGGCCTGCGCCGCAGCCACAGCAACG
>PVHT021183699.1:25561170-25665306 GCA_004024745.2 Catagonus wagneri
GGGTCTAATCGGAGCTGTGGCCACTGGCCTGCGCCGCAGCCACAGCAACGCAGGATCCGAGCCGCGTCTGCAACCTACACCACAGCTCACGGCAACGCCGGATCGTTAACCCACTGAGCAAGGGCAGGGATCGAACCCGCAACCTCATGGTTCCTAGTCGGATTCGTTAACCACTGCGCCACGACGGGAACTCCAGCAAGGGAATCTTGAAGGCTTTCTGTTGCCTTGCTTTCCGATGGAGGCAAGGGTGGTGGCGGGCAGGGGGGAGTAGGTTCACAGCAGAGTGAGCACAGAGATTGAGGCAGATGGGAGCTGCTGGCTCCTGAGACCCTAGGGTGATCACGAATCTAGAATCACTGCTGTCGGAGTTCCCTTTGTGGTGCAGCGGAAACGAATCTGACTAGGAACCGTGAGGTGGCAGTTTGATCCCTGGCCTTGCTCAGGTGGGTTAAGGATCCGGCGTTGACATGAGCGGTGGTGTAGGTTGCAGATGCAGCTTGGATCTGGCTGTGGCGTAGGCTGGTAGCTACAGCTCTTATTGGACTCCTAGCCTGGGAACCTCCATATGCTGCGGATATGGCCCTAAAAAGGAAAAAAAAAGAAAAAAAAAGGGAATCACTGCTGTCCTGGAGAAGTAGGAGTAAGGCATATGCCCTACCCTTGAGGGGCAGACTCACTAGTATACAGAGAATGAGAGAGTTAAACAGTACAGACCCCACAGACCCCCAAGCATCCTCGACCCCTTAAATCCATTCATTTCCCAGAGCTTATTAGCAGTAAATCACGGTGGCCTCAGGGAGATGTGAGGATGGAAGGATCAGCAACCTTCAGAGGGTCTGCCTGCATTGACCACAGCAGCTGTTTGGTAGTGCTGAGCAGGCTGTCCTCACGCTGGCCTTTCTGATCCTTCATCCGGGAGCAGAGCAACCAGACAGGGTCCCTGGTCTGTGCAGCCTGGCATTCCAGCTTGGGTGGCTGATCCAAGCCTGGGTGTGCTTTGCGCATGAGCTGTATCTCCTTGGCCAGAGGCACTACCTTGCTGGACTTCAGTCTCCAGCTCTGGGACCATAAAATCTGGGTCAGCCTCCAGGAGGCATAGGGCACAGGCCTGCTGGCAGCAGCCTTTTTCCTGGTGACATCGTTCCACATTCCTGGCTGGCTGAGTGCATTTGAAAATGTATTCATGTTGGCTCCTGGGAATAACTATTTCAAACCTCTTGACTCTATGCCTGCTGTTCCCTTCCTGCCTCCTTTCCTGACATGGACACAGACCTGCGTAACCTCTGTCTTTCTCTCTGCTGCTCTTCTAAGAACTTGCCATCACTCTCAGCCCAACTTAGTATTGTCTCTCCCACCCCTTCTTTGTAATCGTTTTATTTGAAGAGCTCCAAACAATTGTTTGGGCTAATTGCAAAGGATATTTGAATGGTTAAGTCTCTAGGGAAAGAAAAGCCACAATTAGAGAATGCTTTGTTCCGGTTCTCATAAAGCTTGCACGGCCCCTCTATCCTGAAGTTCCAAATATGGGTCATACCTGTCAGATTGGTGGCTTTTAAACTGGCCTCCCTGTCAGCCCAGCTCTCTGAAGAGGTGCTTGAGGGGCCAGCGCTGGCCATGGAAGTGGACTGAGACGGTAGGCGGACATCTGGGCTTGCAGGGTCCCAGAGCCCACCTTCACCTAAAAGAGCTCCCTATGCTTCTGCCACGGCTCAAACGGAAAAACATTTTTTTTTCCCTACCTAAAAAAATAAAGTGAAACACCAACTGCTTCACGGGTAAATATTCTCACTCGTGGATTTACGTACAGCCTTTGCTAAAGAGCTTGAAGACAATTCCGTACAGTGTCTGAACATGCCACCTGCATTTTTGTTTTGTTAGGAGACCTTTTCTTCATAGCTCTCATGAAGACAAACTAGCCCTGTCCTGTGTGATTTTATACAAATTTGCAGAACCAGGGGATTGAAAGGTAGTTGCACTTTCTATAGTCAGCCTTTTCCCCAGGTGGAAGTTCAGTGCCACCAATCAAGCCAGCACTCCCTTGTGGCATGCCCTCGAGGCTCACCATGCCCGCCCGTATCCAGGATAGACCTTCAGAAGCCAGCTGAACACAGCAGGACTGTGGGGAAATGGTCTCTCCTTGGTCATGCAACCTGACCTATTTCCTACCGGGAAACCAGGTAGGCTGGGGCCTGCCCCTCCTCACCCCTCCTACTCCAATAATTCCCTTAGCAAAAGGCCAGGCAACATTTGTTAGTGTCAGGAAAAGTGGCCACACGACTGGTCGGGAAGGAAATCCCGGGGGCAGCAATGAGAGCTGATCACTGCCTTCTTGTCACCATTTCCAGTTAAAAATGATGGCAAAGTTACTGCCTCGTAACCACAAATTACCTTCCCATTTCAGAGCAGATGAACAAAATGGGGCTGCCACCATCTCTTTCTGCAGATTCTTTAAGACTTGAGAGGACTGCATTAAACGGAGGAGGGCACACAATTTGGAGGGCAGAAATGACATTCTGACAACTGAGACATTCCCAACAAGGAATCAGACAACCTTATTCCCTGGCCAACGGTCGGGGATAGGGCCCTCCGTTTTATGTCCATAAATATTTAGGGAGCATGTACTCCGAGCAAAGTCCTGAGATCTCACTAAAGGAGCCGCAGGGGTGAGAAACGACATGGTCCTGTCCTCATGGAGTTTGCAGTCTAGTCACATAGCAAGGTCATAGTCAACAATCTATGGAATAAAAAGCCATAAAGTGTTAGTGCCATGAGGAAAAATGGCAAGGCACTAGGGAAGCGCTGGGCATGGTACCCCCAGCACGATTGCTCTAGATGCCCACAAAATAACCAGTTTTTATTTGCTTTAGTCCCTCCTCTTTTCTTGGCTTTTCTTCCTCTTGTCTCAGCCTCCCCATTTCTTTCTGTCTGCTTCCTGGAATCCCCTTTCTAAAAAAACCTGCTAGCCTGTAATGCTTTGTTTCAGGCTCTGTTTGGGGGAGAACTCAAAGCAAGAGAGAAATAAATAGCACCCTCTTTTTCTCATCCCATTTTAGAAAATGCTAAATGAAAGAGCATCATGCAAAAAAGAATGTAAATTCAACGTGTTTGGCTGTGGGAGTGGCATTGAGCGTGTCTAAGAGAGCCCCTTGCCAAGCCCAGGGATCGTCCTCCCTCAGCCGTGAGGGGTGCGATGAGATTCTGGAGTGAGACCAGACAGCCCCAAGGGACAGTGGGACACATTGCTGCCTGCAGGGTGCAGAGTCAAACAAAAGCTCCTGGGAGCTGGAGCTCCTTTTCAACTGCAGGCCTGTGGATACATTGCTATATACATGCCATGCCATTATACCAAGGAGAAGCACAGTAGAATAAATGGAAAACAAATAGGAAAATTGAAAGAAAATAAATTAGCTGATTATGTCCTCGTCTAACCATTTGCTGCAAACGTCTGGCACAATGTAACATTCTCCCTTCTCTGTGAAGGAAAATTTCCCCAGCATTTGTTCCCAGTGGGGTAATGTACTTCCTGTGGTGATGTGCAGACTCTTCACACCCACCTGATGGTTCGCTTCGATTAAAACCTCCCTTTGCACCGTCAGCAGCAATGACGCCCTGTAGGAAGAGATGGGTGCCACGTGGCCTGGTGCCTCCTTGCACTGAGACCATCTCAAGCTCTCTCTCTCTCTCTCTGATTGAATCCTCTGCTTTTATCCTTGAGCCTCAGATAATTCAGTCAACCCCCCAAGGCCTACTCACCCCAGCACGTGCCATGCTGTGGGCGGCACAGGCCCTGCTCCTTGGGCGGAAGTGTTACCGAATTGAGCCATATGGACCCTGCCTGGGCTCAGCGGGGGAGGGTTCTTTTCTCATTTGGTTCACGTTAGTGAAGAAGCAGGGCCTACGTTCACAGATCAAGTTCTCGCCTACCTGTTGAGAGGAAATTAATTTTAAAGAGTTAAGACGAAGGGAGGAGAATTGTAACTCTGGATGGCGAGGCTCCTGCCTTAGCCTCTGGGGAAGGGGCAGGGCTTTGCTGAGGGAGTGGAGCGCCACCCCCTTTTTATCCTTTCCTGGTCCTTAATATCCTGCCCTGGCCACTGGTAGGTGTGTCATTTAATATGCTTCTGTAGGAAAATCAGCCTATAAGGAGACGCAAGGTCTGTTGGAAGTCAGATGTATCATTCTCTTGGTCCCTGCTGATGCTGTTTTTTTGTCATTGGTTTGTGACTTCCTGTCTTATCTCTTGATCCTTAACTTAAGGATTTATGTTAACTCCTGCTAAATGTAGAGGGTGGGCAGGTTTTGAGCAAGGGCATTCCTGCTAAAGGTGAGGGGGTTGGGTTGGTGGGTTTTGAGCAAAGACCAGGAGCAGCGCTGGCAACAGAAGTGCAGAAAGTGTCTGTTAACAGAAATGGGTCTTGAGAAGGACTGAGACCAGAATTCTTCTCCGGGGTACACAACCAGGTCGGCTTTCCCCATGAGGGGGCACAAACTAAAGGAGCTGATGAAGTTTGGCTCTATTTCATCTCTTTACAAAAAAATTAAAGCAGGGAAGTTGAAATTGATGGTGCAAGAAGAACCATGGGCCTCTTGCAACAGGTGCTGTGCAGCAGGAATGAAAGCTCTGTCAGCAGAGACCCAGACCCTCTCCAGGCCTCAGTGTCCTCACCTCTCACACCAGAGTTTATACCAGTTCCTCAAAGTCCTGGCCCGCATCACAGGGTCTGGCCCACAGAAAATGTTCCAGACTCTGACATGTGGATTTGGTCAAATCTAAAGTCACTGGAGGGTCAGCGTTCTTTGATCATGGTCCTGGTGGGTCGCATAGCTGCCTCTCTGTGTCTCTGGGGGGCATGGAGGAGTGAGTGATGCAGAGTGCCCTAAGAAAGGCCCCCACTGGTGGTTCTGAATGGCAAGCTTCCCCTGGATCCCCCGGGGGGGAAAAATCTCCCTGGGGGACTATCTGACTCAGCAAGCTCCCAGGAAAGCCTTGCCTTGAAAAGATCCGAAGCAAGAGTTCTAAAAATAGAGCCGAGGCTGTTCACTGCAGTGATTACAGAGGAATTGTTTCAGTACATCAAAGACGGGGCTTTCCATGTCTCCTACTGAGGCTCAGCCTTGTGTAGAATGAGAGGGGACCTCGCCTTTGTTCCTACCTGCAGCTGGAGCCAAGTGGAGCTCCATGAGGGACCCTTGAATTAAATCCCAGTCCCCTAGCTCACAGCCATGTACCTGGCTGACTTGGCAACACACCCCAAGTGACGTTCAAGAGGGAGGCGTCTCAACTCTGGGAAAGTTAAGGGTGTCAGCCTCAAGGGCTGGAGAGCCCCCTGCAGAAATACTTGCTGGTCCTTCTTCACCCGGAACAGCTTAAAGGCAGCGCAGGAGAGCATGGGGGCTGTTCCCAGGGGTGGGGCTTGTTCTGGGTAGGGAGGTGCCATTGGGTTTGGTGTGAGCAGTCTTCCAGGAAAGGAAGGGACCAGTGCTCTATAAACAGGAAAGGGAGGTATCGAAATCCAGGTGGCTACCGTCGGTTGTGCTTTGTGACCTTGGGAAAGCTGGCCACCGTTCTAAGCCCCTGAGATTTCTCCCAAAGTAACAGAATTGCGATGGGCCTCAGGGCTGCCAGAAGCCCACCGGTACTCAGGAGAACAGGTGCCAGTAGATGTGCTGACTCTGCTGGCCCCCGCCCCACATGCGCTTCCGCCCTGCGAAAGCTCCCGGGCCAGCAGAGCTCAACCCTGACCACACAGAGAGGGAGGAGCCTGGGCAGAGGTGGGACAGGGCCACGGGGAGACAGCACAGCCCAAGAAGACCAGCTCCTTGGGGACAAGCCACTCTCAGATGCCTGCTTTAGTGGAAGGGTGTTGAAGCTTGAATAACCTAGAAACCAAGGAGGGCAATATAAAAAACTCAGTTATTTATATTGGAATTATATATTCAAATGCACGTAATATCTTTCTCTGTTGCCCGTCCCCATAAATCCCTTACTCATCCCCGCCCCCTCCCCCATACTGACAGAAGTCACGAAAAATGTACCACAAAGTTTTCAGATAAAAGGATAGTTCTCATCGAATTCCAGAAACTATGGTCATCTAGAACTGAGTTTACCTCTGCCGCAGACTCACCCTTGAGCCCACCTTGTGCATTTCTGTCTTCCATTCCCTGTACTTGGAAAAGTCTCCCCTCAGAGAACCTTGTTCCTTCTTATGATGCAGGTCACTGCCTGAATGTCCCCTCCACAGAGAAGCCTTTCCGGACTAGCCAAGCTAATACAATCCCTCTGGGAATGTATCTGGTCAAATTCTCTCCTTTAATCTTTCTTTGTTTTCTTCGTAGCACCTGCAACTACATGAAACATTTTTTTTCTGGTTTTTAATCTGTTTACTTGTTTATGTCTATTTCCCCTACTTAGAATAAACTCCTGATATGTCATTTTGTTCTCGACTTTTTCCCTTCTAGCTTATTCATTAGTAGACCCACTCACTGAACAAATGTATGTTGTGTTCCAGACCCTGTTTTGTTTATCTGAATAGACAAGGTCACATCCACAATCGTTTTCAATGCAAGTCTCTCGGTAGACTTTATCACTGCCATTCTGAGTATGTGATTTGCTGTGAGACATCGCCCTTAACATTTCTGAAAGCCTTTCTATCTAGCTGAATGTCCCTACCAGGAAGTACCTTAATTCTTTCAGCATTTCGTAACCACATTCTTGATTTGATCTTACCTTGAGATCATGTATTAATTTCATCATCTTTTCCTCACTCAAGAGGCTAGAGGTGAGAGAGTTTTTATTTTTTGAATCAAGTCTTCTATATTCCCTGTAAAGTTAGCTTGCAAACTGGCCAGTTCTCTTTTGAGTACATTTTTTTATAATGATTTTTTAATTTTTCCATTATAGCCGGTTTACAGTGTTCTGTCCATTTTCTACTGCACAGCCAGGTGGCCCAGTCACACATACATGTGTGCATTCTTTTTTCTCACATTATCATGCTCCATCACAAGTGACCAGACATGGTTCCCAGTGCTATTTAGCAGGATCCCAATGCTTATCCATTCCAAAGGCAATAGTTTGCGTCTACTAACCCCAAATTCCCAGTCCCTCCCACTCCTATCCCCTCCCTCTTGGCAACCACAAATTTCTTCTCCATGTCCATGATTTTCTTTTCTGTGGAAAGGTTCCTTTGTGTCATATATTAGATTCCAGATATAAATGAAATTATATAGTATTTGTCTTTCTTTTTCAGACTTATTTCACTTAGCATGAAAGTCTCTAGTTCCATCCATGTTGCTGCAAATGGCATTATTTTGTTCTTTTGTATGGCTGAGTAGTGTATATATACCACATTGTGTATATATACCACATCTTAATCCAGTCATCTGTTGGTGGACATTTAGGTTGTTTCCATTTCTTGACTATTGTGAATTGTGCTGCAATGAACATGCAGGTCCATGTGTCTTTTTCAAGGAAATGTTTGTCCGGATATATGCTCAAGAGTGGGATTTCTGGGTCATATGGTAGTTCTATATTTAGTTATCTGAGGTACCTCCATACTGTTTTCCGTAATAGTTGTACCAGCTTACATTCCCACCAACAGTGCAGGAGGGTTCCCTTTTCTCCACACCCTCTCCAGCATTTATTGTTTGTAGACTTTTTTTTCTTAATGGATTTTATTTCAATTATAGGTGTACATAAATCATCACAAGTCAGTTTTACAGATTTTGTATCCCAAACCCACAGTGCATCCCCCCACCCCCCAGATTGTCTTATTTGAAAAACCAAGGTTTTCCAAAATCTGTGAGTCATTCTCTGTTCTGCAAAGAAGTTCATTGTGTCTTTTTAGTTTTCACATGTAAGCGGTAGCATTGGGTGTTGCTGTCTAATTGTCTGACTGGTTTCACTTCGCATGATAATTGCTAGGTCCATCCTGTTTGTAAACTTTTTGATGTCAGCCATTCTGGCCCATGAAAGGTGATTCCTCATAGTAGTTTTGATTTGCACTTCTCTAATAATCAGTGATGCTGAGCACTTTTCATGTGCTTGTTGGCCATCGGTATATCTTCTTTGGAGAAATGTCTATTCTCCAAAGGTATTTTGCCCATTTTTCCATTGCGTTGTTGGCTTTTTTGCTGTTGAGTTGTGTAAATTGTTTGTATATTTTACAGATTAAGGCCTGGTCAGTTGCATCCTTTGAAACTATTTTCTCCCATTTTGTAAGTTTTCGTTTTGTTTTTCCTATGGTTTCCTTTGCTGTGCAAAAGCCATTTCTTTCTTGAGGTAACTTGTGTATAACTAGTTAGAGCTAGGTAGCTGACACTACAGGCACATTCTGCCTGTAGATCTTTTAAATATGCCCCAAACTTCACTTGGTGCATTTTCTATCTTCCAGATTAGCACAGGCAACTGGCCATTGCCTGATCCGGGATGATTCTGGCTGGGACAACTTGCTTCTGTACCAAGTACCTTTCATTCTTCAATAGGCTAGCCAAGGCTTGTTCTCATGGCCATGAGACAAAAAACAAACAAAAAAACACTTTAAATCACTTTTTAAGTGGCTCTTAGCAACAGTGTATCTTTACCTCTCATCGTGGACTGACTGGAATCAGATAGGCAGTTCTCACTTGGGTTTTCTCATGTGCGTACAGTCTGATGGTGGCTGAGCTGGAGTCATCTGAAGACTCAACTGGGTCATATGTCCAAGATGACTTATTCACTCCTATTCAGAGACTCAGCCAGGATAACTGAGTGTGTTGCTTATTTGGGAAGTGACCCCAGGAGGCAGAAGGGAGAGAGCTGGGGGAATGATATAGGAGAGGAGGAAAAGCCAGTAAAGGGGACATTTAGTAGTGAGATACCACTGTGTACAACTGGGGCTTATTCCTAAGACTCAGAAAAAAATATCTCCTTGAACTGTCCAACCAAAGGATAGACATTTATCTAGTCCTGCTAGTTTGGGACTGGCCTCCGAGGGGTTAACCATGCATTCAAGTGCAGGCAGAGAGATTGAGCCTGGCCTTGGAAAAGCCCTGGGGAAGAAAACTCAAGGACTTAGGCTATTGCAAGATGCATTCATCTCCAGTGAGTCTGAGCCTCCCCAGAAGTGTCCTCTGTAGTTGTGGCTCAAGAGTTAGGCATTCAAATGTTACTTGGGACACTAGAGGCATCTGGTACAGTTTCTGTAAGCCTCTTTTTTTTTTTCTTTTTTCTATTCAGAGGCAGAGGTTTTCATCTCAGTTCCTGTTCTTATAGCTTACATGAAGCCATTTAGCCAGATCATCCCTAAGGGCTGAAGAAATAGCTGCAACATTCCTTATCTTGATTCCCCTCATTCATGCTTGCTTTTCCTTCCGAGAGGAGAGAGTACCTCTTCTTTACCTTGAACTACATCACTGTTCCAGAAAGTCTTTTATTGCTGCACGACATTCTTTTCAGAGGAGGGTCCATGATGAACAAGCAAGCCAGAAGAATACACCCACATACTCCAGGTAATGAGATTGACATTTGTTTGCTCAAGGATGTCCTGGCTTGCCTCTGGGGTCCCCTTTGCCCTGTCAGGTCTAGGATAAATTGCTTTGGAACTGCCTTCCCATCTCCTCCAGGTCAGTTCCATGTCCGGGGGAAGTCTAAAACCCCCTCCCAGACTCCTGCCAATTCTTGGGAGTTTCTGTTCTCCTGAATCCACTGTCTCATAGATTCCAGCTTCCTTGAATGTTTTATAACCCCTCAGCCCCAATGAGAAACTCATGCCTGTGTTTCTTTCCAACAGCTAACAATTGTTCACAGCCAGCTCAGTTAAGTTTGGTGAATTTCACTGTAGACTGAAGGAGGCAAGATCTCAAGAATGAGGGTATCACCCCTACTTCACACAGCATTTAAACATCTCACTTTTTCCTTCTCTCTTCCCATCCCATCTTTTATCCGCATAAGTAACTTAAAGAATGTCCTGGGAACTCAAAAAACTTTCCCCTTCGGTTATGTAATTCTCCTTTCAGAAAACTTATCTACCATACACTCAGAACTTTAAGGGCCTTTAAAACTTTGCTCTGTATCCTTATGCATGTTCTTTGTTTGTTTGGTTCGTTTTTTAAAAGACAAGGCAGTTCCGTACTTAAGAGAAGTTTGGTGCCAGCTACCAAGATAATCTTACACTGTCCATACATTTAGTGATGTTCAACCAACGTGTTACCTTTGCCAGATACTAAAATAAGCCAACTCTCTCCACTGTTACTGGCTTATTTGCCAACACTCCCTCCATGTACACCTTTGCCTGGCTGTGGAACTCACTCATATAAGTCACACATGGGGTATGACCCAGAGCACATGACTATGGACTAGCACAAGCGGTTAGTTAATTAATTATGAGAATTTACTGGAATCACACTAGGGTAGCTCATGGAATCCAAGTAGTAGGGAAAGCCAGGGCTTAGAGCTGTGTGGAGCCCATAGCAGTGTGAGCCTAGAGTTTCAGAACTGTCTCTTTAAGGGTCTGCCATAAATCTGACTCTGCTCAAAAGACTGCCAGTCCATACTTGGCATGTGTTCCAAACTTCGAATTCCCAGGACAGAGGATCACACTGGATCAACTTTTCAAAGCATCAACCTGTGAATATTTGCGTGACAGCTAAAGGAAGAGGAAAGTGAAAGCACATGGTAGAGACATGGCACATTTCCACAGTGAGGTCAAAGCAGGTGACTGGAGGGTTGGGTGGGGTTATTGACCTAGGAAGTCCCTGAGAAGGTCCGCTGCAGCCATCCATCAACATTCACGAGCACAGTCATACCGGGTGAGCCTTCAAGTCTATTATCGCTCCCTTTAGGAGCCCAGACCCTTAAACCTACTTGATATTGGTTGTATTGGTTTTTAAACAGAGTATAAGCTGTGGGTTCTGGGGAAATTCTAAGCTCAAAGGCTTTGAGGCTTGAGAAACAGATTTCAACTTTTCTGGCACTGTCATATGGTATAGCTTTTTGGGTCATATTTCATGGCGTTCATCTTCTTGATCCTCTCTGTGCTGCTGGCCTATTTCCTGGCACTTTCTAGAAATGTTCTCCCCAACTCCTCAGACGTCACTTTTCCACCTATCACTTTTCTGATTTTCCACGATTACTACTCTTCCTCTAGCCATTTAATGTAGACAGTCACCCCGCTAGTATTCTGCACTGTCTCCTTTTTCCCAGGACTAGAAGGACATTTTACAAGCAAATCTGGGACGTAATGCCAGCGTTAGCTTAGGCTTTATAGATACTTATAGTATATAATTCTAAATATTTCCAAGGCTGAACCTAGATTCTCTTTCTTTAGAATTTTGTATTGCTGTGGATTCTTTTAAAATTTAGTATCAGATTATATGCTTAAATTCAGTAAAAATAGTTCTGTTTTTAGTCGTAGGGGTAGGGGAGTGGATGGGAAAAGATTAGAAAAACATGCAGATTCTCAATCAAACCAGTGAATATCTAGCCTGAGTCATTTAGACTTTGGGATTGTGACACTCCTGTCACCTACTGCAGAATACCCTCATTGCTAGTTGAACATTTTGATGTGTGAATAATAATTACTGGTGGCCTTTATTGGGTTATTTTCCCCATGACAGGCACCCTCTTGAGTAGTGCATTGGTTTTCTCAGGCTGCCGTAACAAATTACCATAACCATGGTGGTTTCAAACAATAGGGTTCCCTTCTCCCTCAGCTGGGGGGCCATGCTCCCTCTGAAGGCTCGAGGAGAGGATCCTTCCTTCATTCTTGCAGTTTCTGGTCACTCTTGGCATTCCTTTGCTTGTGGCAGTATAACTCCAGTCTCTGCCTCTGCCTTCTCCCCTCTTTGTATCCTGTCCTCTTCCTGTAAGACTATCAGTCATTGGATTTATTTATTTATTTATTTATTTATTTATTTATTTATTTTGTCTTTTTGCCTTTATGTAGAGCCGCACCCGCGGCATATGGAGGTTCTGAGGCTAGGGGTCTAACAGGAGCTATATAGCTGCCGGCCTTCGCCACAGCCACAGCAATGTGGGATCTGAGCCGCATCTGCAACCTTCACCACAGCTCACGGCAACGCCGGATCCTTAACCCACTGAGCAAGGCCAGGGATCGAACCCGCAACCTCATGGTTCTTAGTCGGATTCGTTAACCAGTGAGCCACAAAGGGAACTCCAGTCATTGGATTTAGAGTCCAGCTTAATCCAGGATGTTTCATCGTGATTGTTAACTAATTGCATCTGCAAAGACCCTATTTCCAAACAGGGTTGCAGTCTGAAGTTCTGAGTATCATTACGTATCATGAGGATTATTACATATCATCTTTTCCCTTTCATCAGTGGGAAAGCTGAGGCCCAGAAGAGGAGGCACTGCTTGCCCTGGCACTCAGCCGCCCACTGGCAGTGCGAGGTTGTGGACTCAGCTCGGTCAGATGCCGTTTCATGCATTTTCCACTATGCCATTCTCCTTCTAGAAAACTAACCTGCAGACTCAAGCCTGGAAAGTAACGATATCAGTGGCCACCTAACCACTGGACCCCCCAACCACACCACTGAGGCAAAAGCTGAGAGTGGGGCTGTGACTTTGTTTTCATTTCAGAGATGGCCTTTGTTCTAAGAGGATGCTGAGCTCATTACTGTTTTGTAAACGAAAGCAGTCATGCCATGTACTGCAGTTTGGTCCAACCGGGACAAAACAATCCAGCCATCACATGAAGGTTGGAATGCCAGGAACTTCTTTCCTTGGGGGTCCCAGTTCTAACCAGCCAGGTGACCTCAAGCAGGCCACTTTCCTGGGCTTCTGTAATAGAAGGGCCTGGCACTGGAAAAATGGCTTCGTCGCTGGTGTTTTTCTAATGTCCACAACATACTCGTGTAGTTACGGGAAAATGTCCTTGCCCATATATGTTAATCTTTGCTGGAGTGTGGGCAGGGTAGTACCAAGAATGTACTTACGGTTGACTTTTCACCCCCAAGTTAATAGTTAACGATGTCTCCTTGTTTGACTCTGTTGCTTGTTAGCTTTGGTCAGAAAGAAAAAATTTGAAACAGCAAATGGTGCGGCTGTAACATTTGCCTTGCTTCACCTTTACTTGGTAGCGTTTATTTCTGTTGTCAGTTCAGGAGAGCTTTTCAAAACCCGGTTATTTCCAAAATATATTATATCACTGTGCTATTTACCATAGACATCTCCGAACAGATATTATGTGTTCAAAACAGAAGACTTTTCTTTAGGTGCTTATGGTGCTTTTAAAGGTTAGGGCGATCTCTTATAGCAATCCAGAAAATCATTCTTTGCAGGTAGCTCAGTAAATTAAAGGTCTGTGGCAGCCCTGTGTGCTAGGAACATCATGAACTTTGGGGTCACACAACCTTGGTTTGAATTCAAGTTCTGTGATCCACTGGTCGTGTAACCTTGGGCAGGTCACATAACCTCTGAATCTCAGTCCGGTCTGTATGAACCTCAAAATAGTCACTTTGTAAACTTCTTGGGACTTTTAAAGGAACATATGCAAAAACCTAGCTGTAGCAGGAGCTCAGTAAATGTTACTCACCCCTCTGCCTCCTTTAGTCAGCTTATTTGTTGGGTCAAGACCTGCCACTTTGAAAATGTGCTCATTAGGACTTGGGAATCAATTCTCTTCTCTTCCAAGTCTGCTATCAAAATGGAAAAAGTCTCATCTATTTTTCTCCTTTGTATCAGGCCTCAGGGCAACCTTCTGGAGAAAACCCAAGTCACGTGGAATGTTTGTTTCCCCACTCAGGAAAGTGTCTATGTCTGAATCTCTTAAGTTTAATCCAGCATCTGCTGTACCAGTAGATTTTTACCTATTGTGCTCCTGAACTGAAAGGAAGACAGTGAAACTGGCAGCGGGCTCAGTGCATAAATCATGGTTGGAACGGAGGGAGTTTTGTCGTGGGGGTAGCAAGCCACCACAGCCAGCTTTGGTGCCCAGCCCAGAAAAAGTGTTTACTGTTCAGCGCTGTGGGCACATTTCCACGGGCACACGACAGATGCCCATGGTTATGCACCAGGACTTGGTCTGCCAGGGAAGCTTGTTGAGAGGGGATTAGACTGTGGAGGGAAAGCCGTCATGGGGTGAGGCGCGTGGATAAGGTCACTGTGTGCAGAATCCCAGATGGTGTTGCTGGGGCAGAAGAATGGACCAGATCACCTTGGCAGGGCTTCCCAGTCCCAACAGCAAACATGTAACAAGCCTTAGTAGGCTCTCCCGCTTGCCAGCTCCTGGGCCTCCAGCTGGAGAAGGGATGAGAAACTAGAAACAACTCCTCCTTCTAGGTTCCTGTTTAGTGCAGGAGATGGCCCAGTGACCATTCCCACACAACAAGGCAGAGCAGAGACCACTCTTGTCCGTGGAAGGAGGTGGACACAGTCAAGAGCAGGCCTTCTGGAACCCAGCAGCCTAGATTCGAATCCTGGCAGGGCCACTCGCTAATTGTGTCACCTTGGGCAGGTTATCAGACCTCACAGAACCTCAGTGGCCCCATCTTTAAAATGGAAACAATAATAGTACCTACCTTGTAAAGTCGTCAGATGATTAAAAGAGTACTTTCAAGGTGTTTGGAAGTTCCCTTCGTGGCTCGGTGGTTAACAAATCCGGCTAAGAACCATGAGGTTGCGGGTTCGATCCCTGGCCTTGCTCAGTGGGTTAAGGATCCGGCGTTGCCGTCAGCTGTGGTGTAGGTTGCAGACGCAGCTCGGATCCCGCGTTGCTGTGGCTGTGGCGTAGGCCGGCAGCTACAGCTCCTGTTAGACCCCTAGCCTGGGAACCTCCATATGCCGTGGGTGTGGCTCTAGATAAAGGCAAAAAAAGACAAAAAGAATATATATATAAGGTGTTTGGTGCATCGTTAAGCACTTTGTTATTAGATTGCATATAATTCTCAAGGAATCCACTGTCATTACGGGCTGAGATACCACTTTTTCCAATCTGAAAATCAAAGCACTGTATATCTAAGCTGAGCTTTTGTGATTTGTTTGCATATATTCTGAAAAGTCTTACAAAAAGTGGAAGCATTAGAGCACTCTGTATCTAACAGATGACTTTTTGCAGACAGAATCCAAGTATTTGATATTAGCACAGTGTCTGGCCACTTAATCTTTCTAGCAAAGGCTTAAGGGGCCTCTTCTATCCTGGGTAGAGCTGGCAGCATCCCCAAGCCGTCCACATACCTCCCTAGTTATTACTAAGAACAGTGTAAGAAAGAACTATGTGGGGTGAATCCTGAGCACAAAACTGGAAGACCCAGTGATGCAGGGAGAAGCAGCCTGGGCGGGAACAAGTGCTTTCCCAGGCTGGCTCTCCCAGCTTCCAGGTTAGTTAGTTTCCTGTTCCCAGTGTTCTTATGCTTCCATTAGACCCATCCCTGACCCCACGCCGTCACAGAACATGCCCTGAGCATGTGTGTGTGTATGTGAACTGCACAGATGGTTGTAGGTGAGCACATGCACACGCATGCACATGTATGCCACATGTAAATAGCCCCCCACTAACACATCCACTGAGGCCCTGAGGTCTGGAAACCAAGCTGTGTCTCCTACGCACCGCTGGTCCATTGCCTGCACATTCTGACCTTGTCTTTGTTCCAGCCCAACACCCTCCTCCCTGACTAGGAGACAGAATTTGGCTCCCAGGCTCCATAGGACACAGCCTGCAGTTACCCTCTGGCTCCATACTGGGAACACAACCAAACCGGTTTCAGCCGCTGGTAGTTCACCCAGGGTGAGTGGCCAGGCAGCCCAGAGCATCTATCCAGCTGAGGAGGCATCACTCTGCCCTCTGCAGCTGCAGCCTCTCCTTAATCCCCACAGCCAACCATTTACCTCTAAACTCATTGATAAACAGCACATTCCCCTCCAGAGAAGCATCGCATGACGGGCAGTGACACAGGCATAGACCTTGGGTCCAAGACCTTGGGGACCTTGGGGAGGTCCCAGTAAGCATCTAGGTCTTGATTTCTCCCTGCACACAGTAAGTATCCTGCAAAGTTGGAAACACTGTCGATTTTTAGGGGAAGTAGTCCTTTTTCACCCTCTCTGTTCCTTCTTTGCCCTTCTGCTCCCTGCCTACCCTTGGCCCTCACGTCATCCGCGCCAAATCAGAAACAATACTTTCATTAATCGTCAGTTCCTCTGGCTGCCTTTTTCTCGTTATCGATCCCACTGTGGTAGATTTATATGAGCGGTTAAAGATGAAGAGTATGAAGACTCTGAGCTCCTCAAGAGCAGGACTGTGTGCTGACCCCCAGTCCTAGCCCAGCGCCCGGTTGAGTGATTGAATGCGCAAATGAATGAATAGATGATGGGTTTGCTACTTAGAATGGGGAGGACGTGCCATGCCAACGAGATGGAAGACTCTGTCTCGTAATGTGACCGCAGCGTCCTTCATAGGTGACTCCATAGCAAAGACTGACAGAGACGGTGTGTCCCAGAAACGCCCCCGCTTCTGCTCTGCTCAGTCTGACCCTCGCTGCCTTCTCCCCGAGCCAAGTCTCTTTCTGGAGTCTGTCGTCACGGCAGCCAGATGCTCTGGTCAGAACTCGAGGGTTATCTTCAGCATCTCTCTCTCACCCGCGCCCTCTGAGAACGTCCCTCTCGTGACCGCCATCACAACTCTTAGCCGTCATCATCTCTTGCCTGTTTGCTGTACGGTTCTAGACCTCCCAACCCCTTTCTCAATTTGTTCAGCCAGAGTCATCATTTCATAGTGAGAGCGGGTCACGCCATTTCCTTGCTTAAAATCCTTCAGTGACTTCCCACTACGCTCAGAACAAAATAGAACTCAAAATAAATTTTTGAGGATAAGATCAAAACTCCTGAGTACAGTATGTAGGAGTCATGTTTAAGTGCTGTAATAAGTGGAACAAAAATTGTGTAACAGTTGAAATACAAGAGGTTACTTCTCAGTAACATAATGGCCCAAGGTAAGTGGCCCTAGTCAGCAGGCAGATATCCCCCAGGATTTAGGGACCAAAGTTCCTCTGTCTTGAAACTCCACCATTTTTGTCTCACAGACATCTGCCACTAGCTAGAAGGATGGGAAAGAGGGCGTATGGAGAAGGAGGACCTGCTTCTTCAAAGTTTTGTCCTAGAAATGACATACCTCACTTTGACTTGTGGGTAACAAGTAGTCAAATGACTGCTTGTTAAATGCAAGGGGTTTGGGAACCTATTGGTGTCCTGACTGGACAGCTTTTCCCAGGAACAAGTCTCTACTCTGGAAGGGACAGCATGATGTTTGGTGGGAGCTGGCCACCCCCACAACACGGGGCACACAGGACAACTTATCCTCTGGTCTGCTTTTTCCACTCCATTTGAGGCCACCAACACATCTCCCATTGGCCACTCTTCCATTGTCACTGGGTCCCACTCTCTAGCTCCCTCAGTACATGGACACCACGACACCCTCCTTTCAGTTTCTTGAGCACGCTCACCTCTTCCTGCCTCGGGGTCTTCACACATCTTTATCTACTGCAGAGTCCTCCTCTTCCTTTTATTCCCACCCTTCTGATTTTGTTGGGAAAACTATCCCTTCAGTTTCGACTTAAATACATGTTCGTCAGAGAGGCGTTCCTGACGTCCTCCACATATAAATTCATATCTGCCTGTTATGCTGTCTCATGGGGCCATATTCTGTTTCTTCCTAACACACATATAACTAAAACTTTCTTCATATGGAGTTTTTTTTTTTTTCTTTTTAGGGCCACAACTGTGCCATGGGGAGGTTCCCGGGCTAGGGCTTAAATCAAGCTGTAGCTGCCAGCCTGCACCACAGCCACAGCAACGCAGGATCCAAGCTGTGTCTGTGATGTACACCACAGCTCACGGCAACGCTGGGTCCTTAACCCACTGAGCAAGGCCAGGGATCGAACCTGCATCCTCATCGTTGCTAGTCAAATTCCTTAACCGCTGAACCACGGTGGAAGCTCCTGGAGCATTGTTAATGCTGATTTTCTCCTACCAAAACTCCCAGAGAGCAGGAACCCGTTAGATTTCATCATCACTCGGATTATGTTTAGGTTATACGCAGGACTCAGGTTAACACCATAACTAACCACTGAACAGATGTGCAAATGAATGAATAAATGCCTTGTTTTCAGAATTATGAAATTAGACAAATTAAGGTCAGGAGACAGGGTAATCTTGTGTTTATTTAGCATTCCTTGTCTGCCATTGCTTAGCTAAAGCCCTTGCACGTGTTATCTAATTTCATCCTCAGACCAGCTTTCCAAGTTAAGTATCTTTCCTCACTTTGTCTACGAGGAACCTGAAGCTCACAGTCCCTGAGCCTTTTGCTACAGTTTTAACAGCCCGAAAGTGGTGATGGCTGAGTTCATGCCCACCATACCAGCTCTTAAAGCACGAGGCTCACTAGGGTTTTGAGAAAGTGTCCCCCACCCCCCAAAAAAAAAAAATTGACCAGCAGGAAGTTCGGATCCAGCCAACTCTTTTTTAGGGCTAGAGCTTAGCCCACTCCCTGCTCTCTCAGCTATATTTTCTTTCTTTCTCTATAGGCAGGTGCTGTGGAGTAAATTTTTTTCTTCCTTCCTTCCTTTCTCTTTTCTTTCTTTCTTTGTTTCTTTCTCTCTTTCTTTCCTTCCTTCCTTCCTATATTCAAATATGTTATAGTCGAATTTAAGTTATTCTCTATTCCCACCCACCTTACCCACAGAAATTCTCTCATCCGTGTCTTTCATGTTCCAGGAAGCACATATTCTAACAGGACCTTTTGCTATAAAGTGTGTCCATTTGGAAAAGCAAGTGATGAAACACAGGCTTAGCCATTGAGGCCTGGGGGCTCTGAGGCCAAGCAAATCCTGCTCTATCAGGATTTCCCTGGGGACCCAGGGTCAGTGCACAAAAGAGGCACTGGCTGATGGGCAGAAAAATATTAACAGACCCCAAGAGGGAGAAAGAAGCACCTGAGGCATTAAAGCAGTATCTTAGTCTGCTTTATCTTGTGGGCAGCCTCTGATCGCACTGATAAAGGTCGCTGTCAAGATTTAGAGTTTTCTCATCCTTTTTCCTTTTAGTTAATTAAGGAGCTAGAATTGGGGGCTTGTAATGAAATGCCAACCTCAAGAATGCATGGGGGTATTCCCTTAGAAAAGGCAGCTTAAAATCAGAGACCCAGTTGGATGCTTCTGGTGGAATCTAGCAATGATCAAGCGATTGCATTCTGCAGATAATGCTTGAACATGTAGAGGGAGACACGGGGGCACATTTTGCACTCAGGGAGTCACACTTCTATGACTCTACCCCATAGTGGGATGTGGGTTTATCTCAGCGTTCATTCATTAATCCATGAATAGGTATTGAGTACCCATAAAGGGCCCCACACCTCTCTAGGTGCTGGAATTTGATGCTCCGTTTCTCAGAAAACATACTGAATGGTCTGATATGGTACCTCTCTTCAGAATCTCTGGAGGGAGATGTATGGAACTCAGGAGCTTAGCATGGGTACCTGAGCATACTTTTGGTTACAGTGGGACAGAATACTTTCGATTGGCTGTGATCCCCAAAATCTATATCCACAGGCCATAAATCAAGTGTCTGATCACCCTCCTTGGTCCAGATCCCCTTAATTCCTCTCCCACATAACCTGCCTGATGCGGAGCTGGAAAGGATAAAAAAAAGCAAAGACACAGGTGTGCCCGGAACACAGCTGGGCAGAGAGCCCATCGCAGGGCCTGAGTTTTCAAACATTTTTTTTTTAAAACTGTGAAATATAGTTTACTCAACTACTGGGTTAGATAAGAGTCCAGAAAAGACAAGGAGGGTACCCTCGAATCTCAAATGAAGTAGCTGAGGAGAGTGTAAGGAAGGATGGTTTTTGAGGGTGTGAGTTAGGGAGGCAACATGGGCCAGTGAAGCACCTGGAGGCTCAGGACTGTGGGAACCACTGCCTCTTGAGTCCTGAGATGGCCCTGGGAGCGGGGGTGACCTGCCCGAGAGCCGTGGCCTTTGAAAGAGGAGTTCACCTCTCCCATGTATGCCACCTTCATCCTCCAGTGTCTCCTACAGTGACACCAAACAGAAAACAGGGGTGACAGAGATCCGGCTACGTACAGTCCATCAGTGTCGGCCTTGGGAAGAGCAACAGAGCCTGTCCAGGACATACTGTGTGACAAACAGCACCACCGCAGATGGCATTCGCATTGCTTGAGCTGTGGCGGTGTGCCAGGCAGTGTGCTGGGTGCCGGGCAAAGCACTGTCTTATTTTCTCCTTCGATCACATGGTTGAGCCCCATGGACTTCTCACAGCTCACGGATAAGGATCAGATGTTTAAAACTCTTGGAGCTCCAGAAGTGAAGATGACGCTATGTCCATAGGAGGTAGGAATAAATAGTATTGGCCAGCTGTTTGAACAATAAAGGACCCTCTGAAGAGATGTGGGATGTGGAATGAAATAGTTAATTTCCCCTGTCACTGGCGCAAGCCTGGCCTGGAGTCCTGGTTTCTGGCCTCCGGTTTTACCCCTAACAAATCAGACAACCTTAAGTAAATTATTTCCCTGACTTTGCGAATATATGAGACCCCGGCTCTTTGCCCGCCTAAAGGAACGCAACAATTCATTTCCCAGCAGTTCAGTTCTGTTGACACAGACTGAATGGAGATGAATTATTTTTACTTCCCAGTTTGGAGTTGCTAAAGTGATCACACCGTCACAAAGACAAAATTAGTCAGAGCCCAAGTGAGCCATTAAATTAACACCCCATGAACTTACGCTCCTTACTAGATTCATAAGACAGTTCACAATTTTAAACACCATTCTTAGGAAAACTAAAAGGGGGCTTGTTGGAAACTTTCTAGATTGCTTTCTGGGATCACCTGACCAATTCACGCCCTCTCATGTTTTTAACACATTGCTCTGTTCGCTGACCCTATTGTAGGCTTAGCAATTTGTGGTGGGAGTGAAGGTGACCTTCAGCAGCTGGAATTCCATGCCTACCTGGTATTAGAATTTGGTTAACTGGTTAGAATTAGGTTGCCCCCAGCACTGGGTCTTTGAGGTGGTTCAAGGCCAGTTGAACTCCCATCCAGCGCAAGGGAGCTCACATCCTCCCAGAGGCTGTCAGCCTTGCAATTCTCACAACTTGTGTTAAGTGATGAGAATCGTAGTCCTTCAGCCAAAGGCTTGTTCTCATGGGCAGAAGATGCAGCAGGTACTAGGTTCCCGAGGTGATGACTCATGAGCTAGATGGGGAGTTAGGGATCCAGAGCTCTGCTGCTGATCTGCTGTGTACCTAGCACGTGGAAAGGAAAAGTCGTTCATGGCTTAAACACCTGTAAGTGTTCCCCTTTGTTTTTTGGTGGGAGCCTAGCATCCTATCTAACTTTGCAGGCTTTATTCAGCCCTATCTTCTACTGCCCTGGTCTGCGATGGCCATCTGACCACAACCCCCAGAGCCCTCCCCTGCTCGGCTCAGTGCCCCAGGTGCCCACCAGGCAAACTACGCATATTAGGATTTCTCCCTCCTCCCTCTGCATTGAGTCCTGTGTCTGCATCGGCTGTATCTTCTCTGTGGGTCCGCTCATCTCTGGGCTTTGACAACATCTCCTCCCCTGTGTTCCTCTGTCCCCAGGGGTTATAGTTTCTCCCTGTTAGCAGTCTCTGGGTGGCTTCATTGCTTCCTGGGTGCCCTTCCAGCTTTTCTCCTGCCTCTAGTCCCCTGCATCAAATGCCTGGCCTGGGATCTGTCTTTCTGTCTGGACCCTTTGTGATACACTGGCCTTCTTTTCATTACCTAAATGGCTGTGCTACTTGCTCTTTCTGTCATCTCTTGCAGAGATCCAAATGCCCCTATATTTTTCATCAAGACATTCCTCCTTTCCTCAAGCCTGGCCAGCCCAGATCATCCTCTGCTTCAGATTCCTGGAGACGGGTTTCTTTCCAAAGCAGACAAAGCCCCAGAGCTTGAGCCCAAGGTTGCATGGAGCCAACTGGCTTCTACCTTCCTGAATTCTGCAAAAGCCCAGAGATACCTGCACTCGCATGAAAGGTCACTGCTCATTGTAATCAAACCACATTGCTCTGCGTGGCTGGGCTATGGCCTTCAGTCAGGATTTCCTATGTGGCAGATTTTCTCTCCTCTTGGATAACAGTGATATTTGCCGCAAGTGTCTAATAGAGCCTGAAATTACCCTGGCAAGTTGTTTACCCTTCTCCAGAGCAGCACTAGGCTCTGTGTGCTGTTTATCTAGCACTGTCATTTTGTTTTTATTAAGTGAGCCCTTGAACTTCCAGAGTGTGCTATAGGCTCGGTAAATATTTTATTAGCCTTCGTAATTAGTCGTTACATCTCACAGCCCTGCTGGGAAGTGGGTCAGTGTGACAGAATCCCCATTTTACCACAGGGATGGAAGAGAGCCACCCAGAGATAGGAAAGAGTACTTGAATCTGGGGGCAGAGGGTACAGCTTCTTCCAATGAAAGGCACGGACTGTGCTTGCTGGAGTTGATAGGGGTCTGATGGTCCAAATTGTAGACTGTGAGAGTAAGTGTCCAACACCTGCAAAATGGGCGGTGATGCCTCCACAGGGCTGTGCTGGGAATTGGATGAGAATATAGAGGAAAAGCAGATGGTGCACAAACGTGCCAGCACCTGATAGGACTGATAACGCCACTTCCCTTTGCTGCATCCCTCACCCTCTGCCCCCTCTCATGACTGCCCCGAGGAAGCTTGATTGATTCAACCTCGAGCGTGGGAATAGGACGCAAAAATAGCTCCAGTCTGTGATGAATGTGGTCTGAAAAGTGAGACTGGTGGAATCTCTTAATGAAGAGGACTTGTTTTCTTTGCGGTCAAGTAAATGCCGAGTTTTAAACATGTTTTCCCAGGTTGAAAAAAAACCATATAGAGCTGTTAAATTGTTGGTTGTGATATTTAAATCCTTTCTGCATTGCTTATTTTTAGCTCCTTGATTTACCAAATCATGGCAGAGATGTACTATCACTGTGATTTTGTCAAGTTTTCTCCTTGTATGTATTTTGCTGTTGTGTTTTTCACTCTGCAGAGGTCTGTGGCTATTTTATCTTCCTTGGAGATTGTAACGTTTATGATTAAAAAAAAAATCCAATTCCTTTTTTCAGAATTAGTGGTTCAGGTCTTGAGCTTTTACATTGAAATATCGCCCTTCTTGTTTTTTTAGTTGTTTGCATTTTCCTGGTAGATCTTTGAGTATTTCTAAAAAGTGTTATATATCTCTTTCAAGTGGCTGAAAATTTTATTTTCTTTCTTTTTCTTTCTTTTTTGGCCACTTGGTGGCATAAGGAGTTCCGGGGCCAGGGACCAGATCTGGGCCTCAGTTGAGAGCTACACTGCAGCACCTGATCCTTAACCCACTGTGCTGGGCCAGGGATTGAACCTGCATCCCCATGCTGCAGACACACCGCCGATCCCACTGCACCACTGTGGGAACTCTTTTGTTTTGTTTTCTTAACCTGAGTTTATTTTTTAAAAGGAGAGTTCAGCCTATTTATGATTATTAGCTTAAGTAATATATTTATTTTTAGTTCTTTTCTTTGTTGTCCATTATAATTATTGGTCTTGATTTATCTTTTTCTTTCCTAATATGTCACTTGACCATGTTTTTGTTTGTCTGTTTGTTTTTTTCCTGTATCAACTCCCTTCACCACCTGCATTTACAGCTGTTACCATGATTCTCTGTTCTGCTGGTGGGCTCTTTCTCACCTTTATTTAAGCCTACGTTTTCCACTGACATGTGAAATTAAATACATTTTACCAGCTCAGCCCCCTCTCGCGGTGAAAGACATTTTAGTGCATTTTTCACTTGTTATCTCCTTATTCCTCTTTAGATTTTGCTGAGACCACCCACAATTAAAAATCCTAAACCATCAGCTCTCCCCTTCAAGTGTTTATCTTGAGTTTCAAACTCTCAGCACTTAACACTTTGCATTTCCTCATTATATTATCATCTCCCACTTCGATATTTAAAAAAAATAGATTAATTTTTATTTCTTTTTGCCTTCACTTACAAGTTTTCTCTCAGTTTTGTCTTAGCTTGGGTTTGCCAGAAAGCAAATCCTGAGACCAAGGCGAACTGAGCATTTGATCCAGAGGACAGGGCAAGTACCAGGAGAGTGAAGGCGGGGAGGAGGGAGAGCCAGTTTGAAGATGTGCCATTGCTTGGTCGTGACTGCCGGTGACTGGTTGCTCTGTCCTGGGAGACTGTGTAGAAAGCCCTGTGAATATTTCTCATCCCTGTCCATCCAAGGGAAGAAAGAAAAAGTGATGCATTCGCTAGCTCAGGACCCAAGCCTCCAACACCGCCCCCCCCAGCTCCTCCCACCAATTTGGTCAAAAATTGACTCATAGAATGTTAATTCTCTTGCATCCAGGTTGCACACGCATGAGAAATGAGCAGGTTCCCAGAGTAGCTCCTGCTTGGGCCTTCACAGAAGAGCCCGAGAGCATGAAGAACCTCGGGGCACTGGCCTGAGGCCAGACACTCCCAAGTTGCACCTGCAGGAAGCTGGTCAGGTCCTGTGTAGGACCCGCCATCACAGCCAAGATCCCAGTACCAGACAAGTGAGGCCAGGACGATCTGAAGCAGGGCATAGAGGGTGTCCAGTGTAAGTGCAGTACCTGCAAATCGTCACACAATCAGATCATACCGAAAGATTTCGAGCAAAGAATTGCATCTCCCCACCGCAACCCTTCCTAGGCCTCAAGCCTGCTCTCTAGAAGCAGTTTTTTGCCTCTATAAACTCTTTTCTCCTGATGATAACCTGCAGATTTCTAAATACTTTCATATCACTAATGATTTTTTCCCCAATGTTTAGACCTTATCTATGGATTTCCTGTTAAAATGAGTCAAAGTTGCATCGTAATACCACTGAAGCCCACCTCCCTGCTCTCATTCTTCCAAAGACTTTTACAAAATAGTTTTAGTTCAATATCAGTGTTTACATTATTGAAGCTATAAATAGAATGTTCATTGCAATTTCAAGTAGGTTTGTGTTTTTTTCTATATAATTTTCCACAAAATTAATGGTCGCTTGGTTTTATTCATTCACCTGATTTTTAGGAACCTATACTTTTTCCACACGTGGCACCTGGTTTACCATATGCTTACACGTGTTTTCTTGCAGAGTGCTGCTTCATATCAGGTGACAATTCTCTTTATTCTCTTTAGATCTCTCTTTTAGAGCCTTTGTTCTATTCTGATCCGGGTGCACTGGCTCCCTGGACCTGCTACAGAATCCTCAGCCAGAGACTTTCCTTTGTGCTGTCCTCTGTTGAGACCATTTCTTCAACTCCATGTCTTCTTCTTTCTTGGTTTACTCCCTCACTTTGCTGGAACATATCCATCAGTTGTTTCCTATGAAAGGCTGCCTTGTAGGTTATGTTTTTAAGCCCATGCCTTTATTTCTCTTTCACACTTGAATAATACATTGGCTGGTAATAGGATTCTAGGTGCATATTTTTTACTCTCAGAATTTTTAAGGTGATTCTTTGTCTTGTATCCAGTGTTGCTCCTAAGAAGACCCATGGCATTCTGACTTTTAATCTCTCTGATATTATTTCTACCTGGAAGAATTTAGGAGCTCTGATGTACCGATGATATTCTGAAATCTCTTGGTTTCATAGTGGGTAGGATACCTTTTCATTAATTGAACTGAGCCTTCACTGGGCCCTTTCAATAAGGAAATTTGTGCCTTTCATGTCTGGGAAATTAAAGTATTCTTTTGACATTTTACTCTCAATCATTTCTTTTTTTCTGAAACTCATCATTTTATGCTGAATTCCTTAAGTTTATCCTTTAGGTCTCATCTTTTTTTATATTTTTTATGATCTCTTCACGATGTTCTATTCGTGTTTTATAGATGCAACATTATATTTTTCCTCATCTTGTTTTTATAATAAAAACTTAAAAGGCACTCTATAACTATTGGTTAAATGACTGAACCTCTCTGGGGATAATACAATTATTTTATTTTGGAGTTTATTTTAATATAATATATTATATATTTAATAGATACCATTTAATATAATCATTTTGGGGGGATTTGTTCCTGGTACAAATAAAAAGGAATCTGGAGACCTTTTTTTATCAAAAAATCTTGATTTTTTTTGGTATCTTTTTGCATGTATGAAGTTGAGTCATTTAGAATTGAGCTTCTCTGAAAGCACCAGAAAGCCATAGGTGGATTTAATTAAATTGGGTTTGTTTCCCTCAAACAAGACAGTCTTAGGTCTTGCAGCTTTTCGGTGAAGTCTCCAAGCACCCAGGCTCTAACTGCTTGCTCTACTATCCTAGGCTTTTGTCCAAAGGCTTCAGGATGGCTGCTTCCTCCCCATATATCACACCCACATTCTAGGTAGATAAAGATAGAAGAGAGGAGCGATTAAAAGACAAAATGTGAAGCAGTATAGTGTGTACTTTTTAGAGAGTTTTCTTAAAAGCCCCATGTAGGGAAATGTGCTTTTATATCTCATTTACTGAGAATGTGCCGGATGCTTGGGGAGGAGAGTGTGGGTTCTATTAAGTATGAAAGAAGGGAGAATGGATGTTAGCAACCAGCAGCGTCTAGAGATCTTTTGCTGTCTGTCTATATTTAGAAGTGAGACACTGAAAGTCTGATTTTTTCATGGGCAAGATTGTCAACTGGAGGATTTTCCTGTAGACTGATCAGTTGGAGATCTGACAATTCTGACAAAGCCTGCAAAACGTCAGTAGGTTGCCGACTGTCTTCTAGTGTCCTTGAGAATGGCTTTTGTTCCCAGAAAATATAATTTAGAGATTAGTTTTATTTTTGTGTAAGAATTAATATTCAGGTTACAATCTTAAAAATCTCGTTCTTTCTTAAATATTTACTTGTATTCACAAATGTTTCTGTCTACACAGAAAATCAAGGCTGTTGAATCCTACTTTATCCAGGTCTCACCTGTGATACTCAACAGTTCATTCATGCTGAACTTGCAGCTCCAGGCACGATATCCGTATTTACACTTCTTTTTTTTTTTTTTTTTTTTTTTTTTTTTTTTTTTTTTTTTTTTTTTTTTTTTTTTTTTTTTTTGCTTTTTAGGGCCACACTCACAGCGTATGGAAGTTCCCAGGCTAGGGGTCAAATCAACTAAAGCTGCCGGCCTACAGCACAGCCACAGCAATGCCAGATCCCCAACCCACTGAGCGAGGCCAGAGATCTAACCCAAATCCTCATGGGTCCTAGTTGGGTTTGTTAACTGCTGAGTCACGAAGGGAATTCCTGTATTTACATTTCTGACATCTGACAATTCCTCCCCAATCCTGTTCCAGTCTTCTTCTTTAAGGTCTACTCATCCTTCAAGGCCTTGCTCAGACTGTACTCTCAGCAAGCCCCCTTATTGGGGTGAGTTTCTCACTGGCCCCACTCCCCTCACCACACCCCACTTTATGATTAGAGCTGCCTTTGCCCCCTCAGGGCAGGAAGCACTCGCTGCCCAGCGGGTGCCTGACAAAGCAGGACTTGCTGCCGGGTAGATCAAGTCTTGGCCCCGTTCTCCAGAACACAACAGACATTCAGTCATCAGTCTGTGAAAGCTTCTCAGAAATGCTGCCTGGGCAGTCAAAGGAAAGGGCTGCCGCCCGCCCCCCGGCGGGTGACTCCAGCCTCCCACAGAGCCAGTGGCCTCCAGGTCCGAGCCACTAGCCTTGAATGGTCTGGAGGCCCACAGACCCATCTCATGGGCCTCTAAAAACCAGACTGGCTGGGGCTCCTTTACCTGCACGCTGGTGTCCATAGTACAGAGTCACCTCCTGTCCTTCACTCTGCAGAAATCATGAGAAAAACAGTGGCTGAAATGACCCGGCAGAAAGAGAAGGGCCACTCAAACCTTTGATAATAAGGTCAGTAGATAATCAGTTCCCCCCAAATTATGTAAACAACCCTGTCCCCCAGGCCTGTCCCAAGAATATTGCAGTAGAGCTTTACACAGTGTCTAAGAAATGCTTCCTAGCCCCTGGAAAAATCCCGAAGTATAATTTCTTCTGATGCCACAAGGATGGTTTCCACAAAAATTTTAGGACTTGTTTCTCTTTGGGAGGGACTCTGACAAAAAAATCTGTGGTCTGGTGGCTTTGGGGCTGCCTGAACTCTTGCCTCATAATTTAGATCCAGTAACCAATCCCTGAGGCAGGTGTAACTGTCCTCACGTTATAAGTAAAGAACCTGAGACTCAGCGACGTGAACAGACCCACCTGGAGTTGTGAGGATTGGCGCTCGGAACCTGGGGCTCCACATCCTGGGCTCTCCCTACCATCCCAGGCTGCTTCCATGATGGGTGAAAAAAAAGAAAAGAAAAAAGAAAGGAAAGGCCAGAGACTCTGGGTTCGCCTCCCCTCCACTTCTCTGTGGCGTTTCGGAATTTCTAAAACACATGGACCGTGACATGGACTTCTAGAGCGCTTCGCCACTGCACCGATTTCCTGTGTGTAGAACATTGAATCAGAGGCAGTGTTAGACCTTGGACTGTCCTAGTCAGGGAAGAAAATTGAATTGAGGGCCACTGCCCAGTGTGTGACATGGCTCTGGAGAAATTGTTTCAGTTCTCAGCTTCAAAAATTAAAATCTTCTAATCTGAGACTTAGTTTTTGACCTCTAACAAGGAGAGTAAATAAGCAAACTCAGACAACACAAGCACTGCAGAGTCATGGAAGCCCAGTCTAGCATTTTAGCAATTAGGGGTACTTGTCCATAAAGCACTTAAAAATCCATTTAGACCGTCCAAGCCAGTTCAAGCTTTTTAATCTTGGATAAAGTAAACAAGACTGTTTTTAAGTTGGTTGGGATTTTTTCTTTTCTTTTCTTTTCTTTTTTTTTTTTTTTTAGCTATTTTAAAGCAAGGATATTGGAGAGAAAAAAAGAAGGCATTCAAGGCCAGACCTTTGGACCCCAGTAATGTATAACAGCTGCAGATGCTGGTCAGACCTTTTGGTGATATTTTCAGTCTGCCAACGCCAGCTCACCCCTTCATAGATTGAAAACAACACGTCTCCTTCAAGCACACTTCTTTTTTCATGTGTGGCTTGGAAACTCCGTAAGGGCAGGGCCCAAACATTATTCTGCACCCCACAAAGTGTAGCTTAGCCCACGGGGTCTTAGCAAATGCTTCCTCACAGACGGACCATTGCAAGCTTGGGCCATGCTATCACTGTTCATTGTTTGCAGTGAACTAGTCTCACCGTAGCCTGCAGGCACCCTGCTCTCCAGCCAACCCAGCCCACTTCCAATTTCAGAAAGCTTCAAGCTCCTCCGAGCCCCTCGTTTTGCATGCATTGGTTCTCCACCTGGAGCGCCTTGCCAGCCTTCTGCCCCCCCGCCCCTTCTCTCTCGGCTGAAGGGACATCTCAGAGGAACTTTTCCTGATCGCCTTGGGACCTCCCTGGTTTATTTTTCTGCTGCCGGTCTCTTGGCAGTGAGTTCTGGAAGGGCTGCTACATATTTCTCAGTGTTTATTTGTTTAATGTCTGTTTTCCCCACCAAGCTCCGTGAAGGCAGGGACAACAAGGGCTTTATTCCGGGCTGCAGCCCCAGTGCCCCGCACAAGGCCCGCCACTGTGGGGGCTGAATCGAGGGGAATAACTTAGACACCAAGAGCACCAGGTAAACACATCTTAATCTATTCTCCCAGCCAGTCAAAGGCCTTAGAGTATAGGTTGGCCTTTCACCAACGTGGCTCAGCCAACGGATGACTCAGCCAAGGCCACAAAACTCCCAGCTTAGAGGGTGTGGCTTGCAGGGACCTAAGGAGAGTCACTGTGTGGCCGTGCTCAGAGCAAGGTGCACCCACAAGAGAATTCACGACAGGAGGACGTGCAGTGTGGCCAGAGGGTAGAAAGCCTTGTGCCACTTGGAGAGGTTGTCCAGTGGACCTGCTGTCACACCTTCAGTCCTTTGAATGCCTGATGGAGTGCGCGCTTGCATTCTTCCCCTCCCCAAGGGATGCTCCGCGCACAGGGTGAGAAGCTGGGCGCAGAGCCCCTGGCTCTCATCACAGGTGGACGGTGGCTCCTGGTGTCACCCCCTCACTTCCAGGCCATGCTTGGTGAAGGCTCCCGTCGGCACAGCTGACTCTGTGGCAGGGAAACTGGGAGATCTGCCTCGTGCTGGAGGTGGACGTTGTCACGAGAGCCCACACTGGATTTCCGGCAGAGCTGCGGCCACAGTCTTAGGCGGGCTGAGGAGATGTGTCCCAGGATGCTCAAAACATCGGCCACCAGCACTGTCTCTCTGCATCTGTTGTCCCCCTTGCCTCTGGGTGCGCTGCTCACAAACGGTCCATCCTGAAAAGTGATTAGTGAGTCCAGCCCAAAGGACACTGAATGGACGGTGGCTGCCTTTCTCAGGGCTCCTTAAGAAAGGGACCGCCTTCTCCCTCTTCCTTCGCACTGCTACCTTTGCCTGCATCTCCCTCCTTGCAGGGCATTCCCATGTGATGGAGAGGAACTGCCAAGGTCGGCTGGGCCAGCGGTAGAGGAGAGCTGCTGTGTTGTAAGAGAGCATTTCAGGTGACCACCAAGAACGTGGCGGAGAAATCTCTGGCCCCGCCTAGGATGCCTCTCCTGCCCCCTCCTCACCCAGTTTGTTCACACCCGGCCCGGGGTCAGGACAGTCCCTGGGCTGAGCTCTGCCCCTGGGCGTCCACAACCAGTGAGCTTTTCACATGTGTCACTGTGCGTGCACTGGCCCGTCACCCCCCGCCCCACTCCCGGGCACCAGTGACAGCTTGCTGAGCGTCCCTCTGCATCTCATTTCTACGCCCGAGACCTAGTGTTGTGCCTGGGACACGCAGGTTTTCTGCAAACCCTTGTGGAGGGAAAGAGAGAAGTCCGTTGCTAGGAGATAAACTGACTCACTGTGTCACAGTTGCCAAAGATAAGTCATCTGACCCATGCGGGGAATTCCCAGAACTAACCATTTAAAGCAATTCTCAGCGGAAGTCCGTTGCAAAATGCAGTCCTGAGTTAGGCGCATACTTTTTTTTGCCTTTATTATTTTTTAAGAAAAAGATGCTCCAAGAGCCAGTGTGACTCAGCCCTCCAGGTGACTTGGCCTATGAGTCAGGCCTACCAGACAGTCGAGGACAGAGGTGAACAGGAAACGGGCCGAGAAAAGCGAGAGAGCAACAGAGAGAGTCAACATAGACGTCGAGGAGGCTTCCGGCAGCTCTCTCAGGCCAAAGGGCACCCGGAGCCAGAACTCCAGACACTCACAGACAAGCAGGTGCAGCAGACACCGCTTCAGCCCGAGAAGCCTCCGCTCAGGTAGCCATCCAGGAAGACAGGTTGTACGGGCTCTGGGGTTATGGCTGCTTCAGGGGGGCCACTTCTCTTATTTATCTGTTTGGGTTAAGAGAAAAAAACAGATGTGAGCACTGATACCTTCGGCATCTGCAGATTTTCACCAAACAGGAACCAACTGACGTCCCTAGGTGAATGGAGAGAAAGAAAAAGAAACATTGGCTGCTTCTCCTTGAAAGCGCAGAAGCACAAAGACACAGGGCAACTTGGAACAGAAGCTGCCACAACCCTGTGTCCCCGCTGAGCCCCCAGCGGCCACCTGCTTATGTGACTGGCCCTCGGGATGTTTACCATCTCACGCGACTGAGCAAACAGAAATGTAAGGGACTCTAATTATACAAATTGCTGAGCATTGTGCACGGGAAAAAACATATCGCCTCTGTAATTCTATTTACAGTGTACAAAGCACTTTCCCCCCATGCCCCAGAGTCTAAGGACAACCTCAAATTATTTTTACTATTTACACACGCGGAAACTAAGACCCAGAGAGGTTAAGTAACACGTCCTAATTCACATAGCTATTACCAGGTGGATCCTGGCATTGAACGCGTACTGCGTGGGCCCAAGACAAGCGCTGTTCCCTGAATCCCACAGCAAATTCCCATAAGCTGCTCACCCCGGGCCTTCCTTACCTCTGTCTCTTGAGCAACAATCTCAACATGCCAATGATGATAGCAGATAACAATGAAACTTGGAGCTGCATCTAAAAAGAGAGCCTGGTTCTGATAATTCCATTTAACATTTAGAAGAAAGAGAGTGAGCATTTTAGGTGAACGTATAAAAGAAGCTAGAGAGAACTGCAGTGGAGTACTGCATAAAGGTCACTGAACATGCAGTGCTAAAACTGGGAGAAGAAAGTTCAGGAAGGACGTTGAGAGCTCTTCCAGAGCTGGAAAGAAACCAGGGCAAAAGATACAAGGATCTAGAAGGGGAGGACCCGGGAGACACTACATGCAAAGCTCCAGACACTGCACTAAGTACCTGGTGCCTTTCCTTCCAGGGCTCCTGGAAAGACCTGGGCACCAAGGGGCCTTTCTAAAAACGAGGTCATCACTCAAGGCCCTGGTGCCCACTGTGCTGGACTGCCCCTGCACACACGGGGTTGTTTTGGAGGAGAGGAGTTCCGACTGCTCCAAGGCCACTACAGAGGCAGTGTGAGGGCCTGGGGGTCAGCAGGGTGGCCAGGGCTGTGCTAAGATTATGGGCCTGTCAGCACCAGTAGAGAGCGTAAGGAGGGGGTATCTTCTGGGGCTGGGGCACAGAGCTGGCCCCTGGTTTAACGCACGCAAATGCCAGCAACTCTCAAATGTCTGTTTCTAGCCCGTACCTCACTTCCCAGCTCTAGACTTGTTCATTCACATACTTGGATATGTCATAGAAATCTCAGACTTGGAGATCATGGTACAGCGGAAACAAATCTGACTAGGAAACATGAGGTTGTGGGTTCGATCCCTGGCCTCACTCAGTGGGTTAAGGATCCAGCGTTGCCGTGAGCTGTGGTGTAGGTTGCAGACACAGCTCAGATCTGATGTTGCCGTGGCGGTGGTGTTGGCTGGCAGCTGTAGCTCTGATTGGACCCCTAGCCTGGGAACCTCCACATGTCACAGGTGTACCCCTAAAAAGACAAAAGACAAAAAAAAAAAAGAAAGAAAGAAAAAAGAAAGCAATCTCAAACTTCGTTTATTTAGAAAGGAACTTGTAACCCATCCTTCTCAGATTGCTTGCTCAAGCCAAACTCTGGGTGCTTTTCCTAGACACTGTTCTCACACTGAGTCAATCACCACCCACTCCGGTGCTCCCAAATCCATCCATTTCTTTTCACCTCCAACGCCATCTCCCTAGTCCTCACCCCATCACTTCCTACTCAAATCATAGCCACACACTCGCTATCACAGAACCACGAGGACGACTTTGAGCAAGCACGAACTGAATGGTCATTCTATGGCCCAAACCCTTTAGGGCTTCAGAATGGAACCTAAACTCCAGTGACATTACTACGTCCCCAGCTTCCCTGCTTTCCCCACTTTGCACATTCTAGTCCCTCCTGTTCCCTCTGAGAAACCAGACCCTTTCTCACGTTAGGTTTTCAGCCCATGCTATTCTCTCTGCCTGGGGTTCCTCCCTCTTCCCAGCCTTTGCAATGGCTGTTTCCTTCTTAGCCATTCAGCCTCGGGTTAAGTGCCACCTGAGACCTCCCAGAGCCCATCCCAGACTATCCAGTCAAAAGAAGCCCCTTCCTGGACTTCCCGTCATGGCTCAGTGGAAACAAATCCGACTAGGAACCATGAGGTTGCGGGTTTGATCCCTGGCCTCACTCAGTGGGTTAAGGATCGAGCGTTGCCGTGAGTGGTGTGTAGGTTGCAGATGCAACTCGGATCCCGCATTGCTGTGGCTGTGGTGTAGGCTGGCAGCTGTGGTTGCAATTAGACCCCTAGCCTGGGAACCTCTACATGCCACGGGTGCGGCCCTAAAATGACAAAAGACGAAAAAAAAGAAGCCTCTTTTTTCCTGTTATTCTCTCAGAGTCCTTATTTGTCTTCTTTGCCGGGAAATACTTTGATCTGCTACCGAGTACTCATGTGGTTTACATAGTCCATGCTTGACCCTCTTGCTGGACTGTAGGCTTCCTGAGGACAGAGTTCACATCTGTTTTGTTTTCCCTGTATCCTGAGAGCCCAGCCCAGTGCCTGGTGAACAATAAAGTGGCCATAAATAGATGCTTCTTGAATGAATAAATTAATTTAAAATAGAGAAAACAGGAATTCCCTGGTAGCCTAGCAGGTTAAGGATTTGGCATAGTCACTGTTGTGGCTCAGGTCAGTGCTACGGCTTGGGTTCAATCCCTGGACTAGGAAGTTCCACATGTCATAGGTGTGGCAAAAAAAAAAAAAAGAAAAGAAAAGAAAAGAAAAATTAAATAGAGAAAGCTAATTTGCTATTTGTTTTCTCAAGAGACCTTCTGGTCTGCCCTCCCCTCTAGTCTCTGACTCTCCGAGATCCACCATTGGCTCTGAGCAGCCACTCGATTCAGTGCTACAGAGGATGCGTGTGCTGTCAAGCAAGGCAGAAAGAAACAAGACCAGTCCCTCCCAGGGCTGTGAGCCACACCCCTGCCTTACAGTCCCCCCTTCTCTTCCTTCCTTTCCTTTTTTAATTTAATAGATAAGCTCACCTATAATAATCATAATCATAACGTAATAATGACTATCTTTATGGAGATTTTGCAATTTGTTGTGCGCCATCCTTTATCTGCTTTCTCATTTCATCCTCTTTCAAACCCTATAATGTACTCACTAGTATCTATTCCATTTTACAAAGAAGAAAACCAAGGCTTGGTGAGTGAAGGGACTTTCTCTAGGCCAGATTTTAGTAACTGGCAGAGCCAGAACATCTGTTTGATGCTATAACTCAAAGGCCACACTGCCTCCCAAATGTTCCCTTTATTCAGTGTATTTTAAGATTCAGCCAACAACTCTTAGGCCTCCATGTCTGAACCAAGCACTCTTTAGGGCTTGGGCTTCAGAGTGAGACAGATGTGGCTTTGCCTCTCACTGATGCCACTAAGAAAGGGAGTCCCAGTATCGACTTCACGGCGATTTTGCAGAGATTAAATAAGATCACAGAAAGAAAGCCCTTCATTCAGGGGTCAGCACGTGGTGGGTCCCCTTTGGTAGGCTTGGTATTTCTAACTTCCTGCCCACTGGGTTCTCAGGCCCGGGAGAGGAGACACTATAATTAGGCTGTTCTGCTGTGGAATTCCTCAGAGCCTTGTGCCTCTCTTTCTTTCCTTCCATTGTCTCTCCCTTCCTTTCCCACCCACAGTTTGAAGCTGACTGTTCTGTCTGCAGGAAGTGTGTTAAACGAGACAGTGTTTGTGTTCGCGCCTCATCCCAGGGCTTTGCTGGCATGTTCCCCCCTTCTGGTCCGTGGGGAGCATCGGAAATGCGGTCAGGTGCACCTGTGGACTGTGTCACAGGCATGACTCCCACAGTTGTTAGAAGAGAAATTTCATTTGTGGAAAATAACACGAGCGATGTAGTCAAACAGGCATGGATTTTAGATACGCAGGACTGGGTCCACAGCCCAGCACTGTTATTGGCTGCCAGCCCTGATCACGCTACATGCTGTGCCCAAGTATCAGTGTCCTTGTCTATAAGACTTTCAGGATTCTGATTAGAGTAATGAGAGACAGTGTTTTGAAACGTCTGGACAAATTAGGCACATTGCAAATGCTTTATAGAAGAGCATCTAACACAGCACTTGGCATTGGAAACACCTAGTCCACAAAGCCGGATCTAGCCTACTACCTGTTTTTATAAATAAAGTTTTATTGAGACACAGCCACATCCATGCATTTACATATCTCTATGGCTCCTTTCATGCTATAGCAGCAGAGCCCATTGGCTGCAACTTCCTGTCACTTTCTTCCTTTACCTCCAGAAGCTGGAGGGCTGCTATAGACCTAAGGCATGATAGCTATGATGGGTATAGGGTACTCCCAGTAGCTGCTTATTCAGTGTATTAGTTGGGATTATATTGAGCTACATTAATAGAAAATTACAGTGACTTAAATAAGGTAGAGGCTGATTTCTCTCTCACATAAAAGTCTGATGATGGGCAATCCGGGATTGTTCTTCCCCACAAAAGGGACCTGGCTCTCTTACTTTGCCACTTTCCCTAGAATGAGACCTTCCTTTTCGCAGGCCAAGATGGTAGTTGAAGCTCCAGCCAACACATTATCATTCCAAGTAGCTGGATAAAGATCAGAATAAAGAAAAAAGGAGCAAAACGTATACCTTTCTTTTTCTTTTTTTTTTTTGCCTATACCCATGGCACAAAGAAGTTCCCCAGCCAGGAATCAAACCCGAGCTGCAGTTGCAACCTGTACTGCAGATGCAGCAATGCTGGATCCTTAACCTACTGTGCCACAGGGGAACTGCCTATAGTTCTTTTTAAGGATGGTTCCTAGCAGCTGCCACCTGCCACAACTGCTAATATCTTACTGGACACAGAAGCACGCTGAGCTGTACGGGAGGCTGGGAAATGAAGTATTAATCAAAGCGGCTTTATGCCCACATGAAAATGAGGCAATGGGTGGGGGGAGTCTATTTACTGAGGAGGTTGGAGAGAACAGATATTGGGGAAAAACCAGTGGGTATATATCCCTTAGGATTGTTTTAGCTATGAATAGCCAAAGCCCAGCCTTCAGTGGTTTAAGCTTCTGGGCCCCTTATTCTTTAATTATCAAGAACTCCAGAGGCAGATAGTTGAAGGTTTGCCCTAGCGGCTCACCATGTCCTGAAGCACCTCCCTCCCCTCCACCCCATCATGCTTCCACTCTGCCTCTTCAGTGCTGGCTTTACTTCCCCAGGTGTGGTCTTCTGGTGGCAATATGGCTGCCGTGACTCCAGGCATCAGATCCCCATACCCTGGTCCAAAAGTAGGAGTGAAGTGGTAGTGGAGAGGGATTCCTTCCTGTGCTGGATTTTCCGTATTTCCCCAAAGTCCCTAGAAGCTTCCCCTTCCATTCTTTTTGCCAGCCCTGGTTCTCATGCCCACCTCTAGACCAATCACCAGCAAAAGCAAATGGGATTGCCATGACTGGCTTACATGACTTTCTGCCTGAACAAAATTAGAACTCCGTTAGCAAGGAAGAAAAGGAAATGAGTTGTGAGTAGAAATGGAGTAGAACCATTCACTACTATCTGGGAGGGAAATGAAATGTTAATTGTTTCCCCCCTGCTTCTAGGAACATGCTATTTTGATTCTTCCCAGATAAAAGGCAAAAGGAGTAAATTGAATTTGGATCAGATTCTCAAGCTTCTTATAACTGCTATTTATTATCAACATGTTTTGTATCATTACAAAATCTGGAATTAGAGGTAAAATCTGCTCCATAAATCTTTTGGTTTCAGCTTTCAGTTCAGGATTCTGCAAGATACTGCCCCCACAGTGCTCAGAGTTATTTTCAGGTGGATGTTCTGGACAGAAAAGCAGCTTCCTAAAAATAAGTTTGCAGTGGCAATCCTACATCTCCTAGAAATGATGCACCTTATCTTGTTGATAGGGTTTGCAGTCTTATGGCAGGGCCACCAACCCCAACCATACTGCTGGTGATAATGAGATTAAATTCCTCTCCCCTGAAAATCATTCTCATCCTTCCAGCAGAGTCCAAACAGCACTTTGCAATGTTACCCATCAAGCATGATAATTGAGAAGAGCAATGGTCAGACCCCCTCTGAATTTGCAATGGAGAGCTAGAGGCTTAACGTTATAGGCAACTTGGGATACTCAGATTTTATCCAGATCCTTCCCCTAGAGAAAAGGGAAAGGAAAGTGATGCTCCTTGGGTGCCTGCTGGTAGGTGTTTCATATATATTGTTTATGGAAACTCACATTCATGAATTAGGTTCATCTTGTTCCTGTCTGAAACCCTCTCATAGGCTGGACATGGATGAAATGCCGGATGGCTGATTTTGGGGCTTCAGGCTTGATGTCTTGGACTCTGAATTTAGTCCAGGATTGGAAAGAGCCAAAAGGCATAGACAAAACATATTCCTCAGTGAATGCCAAGAGTCCAAATATAATAATCCAATAGTAAGTCAGAGAAAGAGGAGGAACGGCTCTAACGAATCATGGAAAGACCCCATGGGATTGTATAAACATAGCTCATACTGTGCAGAAGTAGCCTTAAAGTTTTGGTTGGGGAAATGATTATTCCCGTTTTCTAGGGAGCATTTGGGGTTCAGGGAGGCCAAACGCATTACCTCAGATGACACCATTAGCAAGTGACAGAGTTGGCGTCCGAACACTGGCTTAATGCTGGTCCCAAATTATTGCTATTCCCCCTGCACCAGACAGCATCTCTTAACAGTGCAAGGAGCCGCCTGCATGTGATAGTGAACGGTCTTGCTCCTGATGCTGGGTCCTTGGGGTTACAGGTATGGCCACCATCTGAGCCCCAGAAATGTAGCTCTTGGTTCTGGCCTCACCTCTCCATCTCCACTGTCTCCGGATCCCCCTGGTTAAGTTCTCTGATGCCTCCACCTTCGGGGTCAGGGTTCATTCCTGGAAGTGGAATAGCCACACCTTTTTCAAAAATGGTTGTAAAGTGAATACTCCCAACAGCAGTGTATGAGAGTTCCGGTTCCTTCATGTCCTCACCAGCACTTGGTAGGGTCAGTTTTAAAATTTTGCCACATTCTAATAGGTGTGTGGTAGTATGTCGCTGTGGTTTTCATTTAAATTCCCCAATGACTAATGCTGTTGAGAATCCTGATGTATTCATTTGACATCCATATATCTTTTTTGGTGAAGTACCCATTCAAATCTTTACCTAAGACTTTTTATGTACATGTGCATATCTACACATGTGTGCAGTGTGCACACACATACACATACACGGCATATAAGTTATTAGAAATGTATTTTGCAAATATTTTATGCTATTCTGTCTTTTCGTTCTTCCAACATTGCCCTAAGAACAGAAGTTTTTAGTTTAGATGATGTTAATTTTATTGTTTTATTTCTCAGTGTCATATCTAATCCATATTTTCTAACACAGATCAAAAAGATGTTCTGTGTTTTCTTTTCCAGCTTTAATATTTTTAGGTTTTATGTTTAGGTCTGTCATTCATTCTGGGTCAGCAGTTTTATGTGGTACAAGGTATGGATTCAAGTTCATTATTTCTGTGTATGTGTGCATGTTTTTTCCAGTAGTCTAGTACACTTTATTGAAAAAGGCTACTCTTTCTCTGCTGCATTGCCATTGCAACTTTATTTAAAAGATTGGTGGTCCACATATGTATGAGTCAATTTCTGGGCTCTCTCTCTTCTGTTCCATTGATCTATTTGCCTAATTTGACACCAATACCACATTATGTTGGAAACTGTAGCTTTATAATAAGTCTTGAAATCTAGTAGGGCTAGCCATCCAATTTTGTTCTTTTCCACAGTTGTTTTGGTTATTCTAGGTTCACTGAATTTCCACAAGAATCTTAGAATCAAAATGTCACTTTCTACAAAAAGCCTGGTAGAATTTTAATAGAGATTATGTTAAATCTGTAGATCAATCTAGGAATGCTATTAATCTCAACAATATAGAGTCTGCCAACCCATGAATAAAGTATAGCTCTCCATTTATTGAGGTCTTATTTAATTTCTTTAGCAATGTTTCATAGTTTTCAGTGCACAGGTCTTTCACATCTTTTGTCAGATTTGTCCCTAAGTATTTCATACTTTTTGGTGCTGTTGTACATGGCGTTTTTACTTCAAATTCCAATTGTTTGTTGCTAGTATATAGACAAAATTAACTTTTTATACTGTTAATATGCCATGCAAATACGCTAAATCCATTCATTCATTCAAGAAGCTTTTGTGTACATTGTTTTAGAAAACCTATGTAGACAATTATGTCATTGTGAGGAAAGATAATTTTATTTTTTCTATTCCAACTTAAATATGCTTTATTCCTTTTTTTTTTTTGTCTTTTTGCATTGACCAAGACCTCCAGTAAAATGTTGAATAAAGGTGATGAGAGCAAATTTTCATACCTGCTCAGACTTAGCTAGCTCTTTTTAATCTCTGGATGCTTACTTTACTCCCATCTTGCTGATCTTAACCCCTCCATCTCCTTAGTCGGCATGGATCTCCTGGTATTTGATTTGACTCTACCCATGATCCGTTATACTCAATTCTAATTTCTTAATTGAAGTATAGCTGATTTACAATGTTGTGTTAGTTTCAAGTGTACAGGAGGTGACTCAATAATATATATATATATATATGCGCACACACGTACATATACATACATACACATATGTGTGTGTATATACATATATATATGTATATTCTTTTCAGATACTTTTCCATTAAAGGTTATTACAAGGCATTGAATATAGGTCCCTGTGCCATACAATAGGTCCTTGTTGTTTATCTATTTTATATATAGTAGTTTGTATCTATTAGGGAATCCCAAATTCTGTATTTATCCCCCCCATTTCCTGTTTGGTAATCATAAGTTTGTGTTCTGTGTCAATTGGTCTGCCTCTCTTTTGTAAATATATTCATTTTTATCGTCTTTTAGATTCCAGATAGAACTCGAGTATCATATGGTATATGTCTTCCTCTGATTTATTTCACTTAGTATGATAATCTCTATGTCCATCCATGTTGCTGCAAATGGCATTATTTCATTCTTTTTATGGCTGAGTAATATTCCATTTATATATATGTACCACATCTTTATTATCCATTCATCTGTCTGTGGACACTTAGTAGCGCTATTTACAATAGCCAAGATCTGGAAGAAACCTAATTTCTTTTCTAGATAGATCTTTATACTTATTTTGTTCCCCTACGTACAATATTCCACATATCTTTTGTGTTTTGCCAGCATCCCAGACCTGATGTTTCTGAACATTTAGCTCCTAGTATGACCCAAATCTCAACAACAGAATTCTCCCTTCTGTATTTCTGATGGCTATTTGTTCAGGCTGTTCTCCAGTCTACGCAATAACAGGGAGATCCCCAACTTAAAGGTGCTATGTTTCCCTCAGGACTACTCTGATTTATGCAGTTTTCCTTCTTATTTTGAGGGGAAAACAGTCTTCCTTCCTTCCTATTTCCCCAAGCACTGGTTCTAATCTAAATTCTAGAATGACAGCATTCTGAATATTTGTAACTAGGGTGTTGCCAGTTGTACAGAGTTAGACTACTGGATTAAAATCTCAGCCCCAAAACTTGAGCTACTTTGGACCTCAGTTAACTCATCTGTAAACTGAGGACAATAGTCGTGCCCACTGTATCAGATTATGTGATGATCACGTGAAATAATTCATGTAAGATGCTTAGACCATTCAATGACAGACACAGAGTAAGCACTCTAAAAGTGTTAGATGCTCTTACTAGGCATCAAAGGGATGATATTTCATACCATATGATCTTTCTCCCCTTCAGAAGTCCTAAGCCCTTCTGGATTCTGAACCAGGGCTTGATCCCTTGATTTCAGTTGGGGTATTTTGTAAGCTTTGTTCAGGTCCAGTGCTTGCCAGGAAGCAAGATGAGGGGAGCAAGTCCCCTGAGATGGACAAGGAGCATAATCACCCCACACTGGCACTAGAGTTTACCTTCAGCTGGCAGGTGTTCACCATGTCACAGGCTCCAGTGTTTTCCACAGTGGGGATGCCATGGCTGTAATCGTACCTGTGTAACACTTTATGGTTCTAATGAGCTTTTCATCTAAATCATTACTTTATCTTCATAGCAGCCCAGTAAGATTGGTATTATCTTTCTCATTTTACAAATGAAAAAATCAAAATTCAAATGAATGAACATGACCAGGTGCATAAAGAGCAAAGCTATTCCCATTTATTGAGTGGCACCTCTTTGGTGGGTATTTTGCATATGTAATCTTATTAGGAAACAAACATAGCTAAAGCAGGTACCCATTTTTAGAGGAAGAACTTGAGACTGAGAAAGGTTAAGAAGCTTTTCTAAATGCATGCAGCTGTATTAAGTCCACGGGCACCAAAGTTCATGTGCTTTCCACATCCCCCACATAGCCAGCGAGAATTACGCAGAACACCGAACAGCCTCAGGTAGAATGGAAAAGACAGACAGCCACCTTGGCTTGGACCACCTTTTCTACCAGGTATGGAATAAATCTTGCTCATGAAAGAGGTTCTTTCCTGTTCCTAATTTTGGCTCCTCAGCATGGAGGAGTCATACTTCTAAATGGAGAAGGCTAAATTAGGGGGTGCACCTGGGGATCCATCTGCAGAATTAGGCTGTTCTGACCAGCCCCTCACCTTGGGAAAATCATGCCTCTTGTTACCAAAGGAAAGGAAAGTTAAAGCTGAGACTCTGTACAGAGCATGCTCCCCCAGCATGGGTGACAAAGCTCTTGAACCTTGACTAGGGAACACAAGAGCTACTAAAATCAGAGATAATCAAGTCCAAAAAATGCTGGGGGCTGCTGGGCTGGCTTAGAGATTGAGCTTTGAGGCAAAGCAAAACAGCCTACCTCCTTCTCCTCACATAGCTGGTCAGGAAAGGGGAGGAAGTGGGTCCTCATTCCAGAGAGTCAGGAAGGGTGTGTTGGCACCAGCCGCAGCCTCTGGGGCCAGTGTAGATTGGTGGTTCTCATCCAGGGGGTGATTTTTTTCTCCTAGGGCTCATTTGGCAACATCTGAGATATGTTTTGTGGATCACAACTGAAGGGAGAGGAAGAACGCTCTTGGCATCTAGTAGGTAGAAGCCAGGGATGCTGTTAACACCCTAGAAGGCGTAGGACAGTCCCCCACAACAAAGAATGATCTGTCCCGGAGAGAGAAACCGAGATGAAGAGGGACTGCAGCTACTAAAAGTTGCCACAGCTGCTTTACAAGTTTTCAAAAGGCTGGATGGGGGTATTCCTTAGCAGGTCCTTAGAGAGCAAGGTGTAACGTGAGAGCGCGTCCCGATGCTGGTGTTTGTAGGTCAGCTCACGCATTCACTGGGAGAGGATCTACCCCGGAAACTAGTCACGAGGTTGCTTCTGGCAGGAAGCCAGAGCAGAGGAGGAAAACAGAGGGTAGAAAGAGCCAGCACTGCGAGAGGCTGGCACACCTGTTGTCGTTGGAGTCCTCAGAGGCAGGTCTTGAGATGAGGAGGGAGGAGGGGACGCGGGACCCAGAAGGTCAGGGAGCTGAGCTGGGAGTGATCTCAGGCAAGGCCCGGACCAAGACACTCCCAGCCTAACCCTGTGGGAGCCCTGCCTGGAATGTAAGTCTTGTTCTGGAGAGGAAGGGGCGCGTGGGAAAAGGGAATGAACTTGAATCCACCCGCACCCATTACTCACTGGCTAAGGGCCCCCGTGGAGAAGCAAACTCCCTGTAATTCCCAGCCTTTCCCTTGGGGCGGGCCTGGTGGGTTTCCACACCCTCAGGGAGCCCCCAGAAAAACGCTAGCTGTTGGCAGCGGAAACACAGGGTGGTAGAAGGGAGTCTGGGGCCGTCCAGGCAGAGCACTGATGTGGTCCACGTGTGCTTATGTCAGCGGAGGGGACAGACCCCAACTCCACACTGACCCCTTACTGATGCAGTGGCCCAGCACAGCAGCCGGGGACACAAGCCCCTCACCTGCAGCTCTTTACCATCCCCAGGATGGGCACTGTGAAGCTTAGGGCCTGTGTCTCTCACGTTCCAGCCCTCAGCGTCCTCTCTGGCCTGGTTTGTGTATCCCCAAATCCCCATCAGAGTGCACTTACCAGTGTGAACTCACTGGCATGGCATCAGAGTCAGACCACCAAACCTGTGCCCCCAGAAATCCTCTGTGTTGCTGCTTTGACTGGGGACCGCCTCAGAGTCCCCCTCTGCATCTGGAGTTTGCTTGAAAGATTTCAGTCTTCATCAGCTGGGACAGAAAGCCAAGCTCCTTTACCCACTTCCTCAAAGAGCCTTCTGCTACCCAGGGCTCAGAAGGAGGTCCGCTGACCTAACTGACCTTGCCGGGAGCACAGGGAAGGTACCACCTTGAGAGCACAGCCCACTAGGATCCCGCCAGCTCCTTTTCTTCTCTCTCTGCTTCCCTCTGGGGATCACAATCAAGTCCTCTCCTGGGCCCTGCACAGCAGCTTAGCGAACATGTTCTGAGGTTTAAGCTCGCCCCTGGGCTCCCAGTGCTACCCCAGCGGCTCATCTACATGTTTCTTCCACGTAAATAAAGACGCTCCTGCTAAAAAGAATTACAGGGAGGAGTTCCCGTAGTGGCTCAGTGGAAACGAATCTGACTGAGAACCATAAGGTTGCAGGTTCGATCCCTGGCCTCGCTCAGTGGGTTAAAGATCCCGCATTACCATGAGCTGTGGTGTAGGTTGCACATGTGGCTTGGATCTGTCATTGCTGTGGCTGTGGTGCAGGCCAGTAACTGTAGCTCCGAATGGACCCCTAGCCTGGAAACCTCCACATGCCATGGGTGCAGCCTTAAAACGACAAAAGACTAAATAAATAAATAAATAAATAAATAAATAAAAAGAATTACAGGGAATAATAAGCTTCCTTCCACAAACCTGCATTTTATTTTTTTATCTTTTTTTTTTTTTAGGGCCACACCCGCAACGTGGAAGTTCCCAAACTATGGGATGAATCAGAGCTGCAGCCGCCAGCCTACCCCTCAGCCACAGCACTGAAGGATCCAGTCCAAATCTGTGATCTATACTACAGCTCACAGCAACGCCAGATCCTTAACCCACCAAGAGAGACCAGGGATCAAACCCACATCCTCATGGATACTAGTCGGATTCATTTTTGCTGAGCCATGACAAGAACTCCAAAGCCTGCGTTTTAAACAGATCCCTTTTTATTTGTGTGCCTTACCCTGGTAGATTCTTGCCCTGACATTTATTTATGATATGTATTTATTTACTTACTTATTTTAATTTCTCTGTCGTCGTTCTAGATATGTCTCTGACAAATCACCCTGTCTTTGGATTTAGCCTGGGACTCTTGGCTTGTATTTGTTATTGTATTTTTTTGGGAAGATGGACGTGGTTGGTCTTATTTCTTTCATCTTAGTTTATGCAGTCTGTCTGGGATTTTTATGCCTCCCTGTTTCTTTTCTTCCTATCTTTGGCCATATGTTTTGTGTATTGTTCTTTTTACCCAAGCAATTTGAAAGTTGTGAATTGTTTCTACCAGGTTAATGGTTACCCTTATATTTCAAAAATTAGTCACCTCTATGTCCTTTTATCGGTGTCAGAAATGCCGCAGGCCCTGCTGACCCTCTCCATGCAAAGCGAGAGCTCTCCTGCATGTGTCTTTCCTTCCTAACTATGTCCACTTCCAGCTTCCAAGATTTTTATTTTTCTTTTGGCATAACCTTGACTTTCAAATCCAAGCCACTGATACTGTTTAATTATCAATCTTTTCCTTTTTGTAATTATTTTTATGTTTGTGTTGTTTCCTTATAAAATTGAGCATTTAATTAATGATATTGCTATTTAATTATTTAATTATTTAGTTATTTAAGACAGAATATTTAATTATTTAGATGGTAATTAACTTTTTCCCTCTGTTAATCAAGCTTTTTTTCTGTTATAATTTATTACAGTATATCGAATATCATTCCTTGTGCTATACAGTAGGACCCTGTTGATTATCTGTTTTATATATAGTAGTGTTTCCGCTAATCCCAAACTCCTAATTTATCCCTCCTCCCTATTCCTTTCCCCTTTGGGAACCATAAATTTGTTTTCTATGTCTGTGAGTCTGTTTCTGATTTGTAAATAAGTTCATTTGTATCTTTTTTTTAGACCCACCTGTAAGTGATATCATATGATATTTGTCTTTCTCTAACTTACTTCACTTCGTATGATCATCTCTGGGTCCATTCATGTTGCTTGTGAATGGCATTATTTCACTCTTTTTGTGGCTGAGTAGTATTCCATTGTGTGTGTGTATATACATATCACATCTTTTAACTCTGTCATTGCTCACCATTTATTTCATATTTTATTTTCTTCGTGCTTGAGTTCTGTATTGTGGTTTGTTTCTAAGATCACTGGACTACTTTTTGAGAAAACAGAATGAAGAAAGAGAAGTGGTCTGCACCCTTCTGAGACCTTGTCTGTCTGGGAATTCTGCCGTTTGCCCTGCCCAAGAATTGATCCATTGACATCTGTAGCATGGCTTCATTTGTTTCTGATCTTTAGAGCTGCAGAAAAGAAATGAGTTGTCAACCTGATGGTTTGCTTTATCTACATGATTACTTTTTAAGATTTTTTTTCTTATTCTTAAAATTTTAAAAGTTCCAGGATATTTCTAAGTGTATATTCTTTCTTTACATTAATTTCTCTGTTACTTGGTAAGCCCTTTCAATCTAAAGATTCTAGTCTTTCCAGCCCAGGAAAATAGCTCTATTTCACTTCCTAAATCAGTTTTTCATGACTCTTTCTTGCTTACCATCTCAATCTTTTTTTTTTTTTACCTTTCTGAATAATCAGATAATTTATCAAACCATCTTTCAGAATCACTAGGTCGCTTTTCTGTCTTATCCACTATGCTCTTCATGCTGTCTCGATGGTTTTCTAAACTAAGGAACTCATGTTTTTCATCAGCAAACAATCTATTCTGATTTCGGCTTTCTTCCTTTTCCACAGTGCAATGTCCTCTTGACTCTTACTGAGAATACAAATTAGAGGGTTTTGTCTCCTGCGGATGCGATTCCCAGGTTGTTTTCAAGGTTGGGACTTGCCTGGAAGCCTGCCCACCTCCAGCCCCTGCAGGAGATCTGGAGAAGTTTCTGTCAATCAGAGCTGCCACTCTGACCAGGAGATGGGAAGAATCAGCTGGAGAGAGAGCCGAGCAGTGGGAAGATTGACTGCAAGCTAACTCTTCTCAGCCCTCAGCAACCCCAAGTTTTCTGGAGTCCTACAGTCTTCTGTTCACAACAGTGGCGATCTTAGGCAACCCCATTTAATTAACAGTGCTGACCACACCATATGAGGGCAGGTAGTGAACCCCACAGCCACTCACTCAGTATGATGGGCAGTAGTACAGTTTGCTCAATCATTCTTTCATTCAGTAAATATTTATTGAGCACCTCTTTGTAGCAAGTCTGGTTCTGCACATTCAAGATATAATGGCAAGGTTGATTCTACCCCCATGGTGCTTTTATAATAGGGGAGATAGACAGTGTATAATAAATAGTTTATATAGTATCAAGGAATTAAATGTTCTATGAAAAAAATAAATCCACGGTAAGAGGCCAGAGAAAGAAAAAGTGCTGTTTTAGTAAGGGTGTTCTGCAAAGACCTTTCTGAAGTCTATTTGAAGAGCAAGTGGAATAAAGTGCGGAAGTGAGTCCAGAGGATGTCTGGGAGAGGAGCAGTCCAGGCAGAGGGGACTGCAGGGGAAAGGCCCCGAGTCAGGGGAGTGATGGGGCTTCGTAAAGGAAAGCAAAGAGGCCAATACGGCTGAGGCTGCACAAGGGAGCAGAGCAGGGCAGGGACAGACTGCGGGGGTAGCATGCTCTGTGGTACTTGCTTCATTAGATAGTCCTATGTGCATCTGGGCCATACTTGGGCTTCTTAAGGCAAGGCTACATCCTTCAAGTTGCAAAGCATATTCCTTGCCCAATCCAGGACATGCCTTATAGAAAATAACATCTCAGCAGCTCAGCCCCAACACATGGAGTTGGAATTACTCCTCCAGAGTCACAAGCCTGGTATCTGCTGTGACGAAATGTCTGGCCATCAAAGGGCTCCCTGTGTCAGCCTTTCATTCATCGCATCGTGTTGGGCCAACCGCCCACCCACCACTGTCCATAGCCTGGTGCTAAGCTTCAACCTTCTTGGCCTAAGCCCTGCACCTGCTGAGGGCCCACCATATCCTTGCTCTGGAGAGGAGTCGCACGGTCCTGTGTGCTGTGGCCTCAGCAGGGGTTAGTTAGCCTGCTTAGTGGACTCACCTGTGAGTGGCCTCAGCCCGCTCCAGCTTAGAGCACCTACTGCCTCTGCTCTTTTGGACTCTCTAGGCCTACCAACAGCTGGGTCGCCCTGGCAAGCCCCTGCTCTAGACCTCTGTCCTTCACCTCTGCTCTCATTCTTCCCATCTTTGCTTGGCCTTCTCTGTCTCCTGCAAGCTCATGTTTCTGAGGTCTCCATGTCTCCCACTCCAAGCCCGTATGGATTTTGACGACAGGGTGCCTACCACCCTCACCCTGCCTTGCGTCTAGGCTGGGATGAAATCATATCCAGATTTTTTATAAGCAAAGAAACTTGTAATTAAGGGAAAACACAAGCTTGTTTTTACAAAGGAGAGTTACTAGGACTGAGCAATCGTCTGCTTCTCTCTGTCCCGGCAGATAGCCATTGACCTTTCTTAAACGTCTGGGTCTTTCTGAAAGATTTGGTTTATGTGATACAGAGGTCCTGCACACCTTGAAATTTTATAATGCTAATACTTGCTCGAGCCTACTCTCAATAAGAAGTTTCTCAAACTATGTAGATGGGTAAGTATCTATTGATTTAAATCAAGATAGATTTATGTCAAGAAATTCTTTTGCACTCGTTTTGCAGAAATGGGTATGAATTTCTTTTCAAGTTTTATTGAAGTATAGTTGATTTAAAATATTGTGATAATTTCTGCTGTGTAACTGTTTCAGTTATACACGTACACCTAGTTATTCTTTTTTCAGATTCTTTTCCCATAGAGATTATCACAGAATATTGAGTAGAATTCCATGTGCTATACAGCAGGTCCCCTTAACCATCCATTCCAAATACAACAGAGTGCATATGCCAATCCCAAACCCTCAGTCCATTCCTCCCCTGCTTCCTGTCCTCTTTGGCAACCGTAAGTTTGTTTTCAAAGTCTGTGTGTCTCTTTTTGTTTTGTAAATAAGTTCACTTGTATCGTTTTTAAAGATTCCACATATAAGTGATATCATGTGATTATGTCATTCTTTTTATGGCTAGTATTCCATTGTATATGCCATGTCTTCTTTATCCATTCCTCTGTCATTGGACGTTTAGGTTGCTTCCGTGTCCTGGCTACGGTGAGCAGTGCTGCAGTGAACACTGGGGCGCACATATGTTTTCAGATTATGGTTTTCTCCAGATGTATGCCCAGGAGTGGGACTGCTGGAGCATATGGTAGTTCTATTTTTAGTTTTTTGAGGAACTGCTGTACTATTTTCCGTGGTGATTGTACCAATTTATATTCCCACCAAGAGGGTAGGAGTGTTCCCTTTTCTCTGAACCTCTCCAGCACTTATTGTTTGTAGTTTTCGTTTGTGCTTTGTTTTGGCTATTGCCTGTGGCGTATAGAAGTTCTGGGGCCAGGGCTTGAATTTGTGCCACAGCTGCAACCCAAGCCATGTCAGTGACAACGCCGGGGCCTTAACTCACTGCACTGCCCCAGAGAACTGTTTGTAGACTTTTTGATAATAGCCATTCTGACTGGTGTGAGGCGATACCTCATTGTAGTTTTGATTTGCATTTCCCTAATAATTAGTCATGTTGAGCATCTTTTCGTGTATTCTTTGACTATTTGTCTTCTTTGGGGAAATGTCTATTTAGATCTATGCATTTTTTGATTGTGTTCTTTGAGCTGCATGAGTTGTATGTACATTTTGGAGATTAATCACTTGTCAGTCACTTCGTTTGCAAATATTTTCTCCCATTCTGTGGGTTGTCTTTTTGTTTTGTTTATGGTTTCCTTTGCTGTAAAAAAAAAAAAAAACTTTTAAGTTTAATTAAGTCCAATTTGTTTATTTTTGCTTTAATTTTTATTATTCTAGGAGGTGGATCCAAAAAGATATTGCTGCTGTTTATGTCAAAGAGTGTTATGCCTATGTTTTCCTCTAAGAGTTTCATGGTATATAGTCTTACATTTAGGTCTTTACTCCATTTTGGATTTATTCTTGTGTACGGTGTTAGAGAGTAATTTCATTCTTTTGCATGTATCTGTCCAGTTTTCCTAGCACCACTTACTGAAGAGACTGTATTTTGTCCATTGTATATTCTTACCTCCTTTGTCATTGACTGTTGGACCATAAGTGCATGGGTTTATTTCTGGGCACTCTATCTTGTTCCATTGATTTGTATTTCTGTGTGTGTGTGTCATGTGTGTGTGTGTATATGCACGCGTGTGTGTGCGCGCATGCCAGTACCATGCCAGTTTTGATGACTGTGGCTTTATAGTATAGTCTGAGGTCAGGGAGCCTCATTCCTCCAGCTCTGTTTTTCTTGTTCAGGGTTGCTTTGGTGAAATCTATATGAATTTTTCATCAGAGTCTTTTTGACCAGTCACGATAAATTTCAGAATCCTTTCTAAACCACTTGGCGTATTATCAAACAAGCAATAACGGGATGAGTTATAGGGTCAGTATATCACCAAAAAAATGTCTTTTATGGTATTACATAGTTTTCTAAGTAATGTTTAAGGAGAAGAAAAGGCATTTCTACAGCTTATGAGTAAACTGAATTGCTGAGACAAGTGTCCTTACTAGCTGTGCACCCACGCTATATAGGCACCTGTCAATTGACACACTCTACACTGTCAAGCTGCACAGTTAATGGTTTTAATTGATCATTTCTATAGACTGTGTCTCAGAGAAACTAAGTCCAATGTCATGTGAGACCAGCATGGCAGGTGGCTGTGCACATCTGATCTGGCATGAACTAGTTGACCTCTGCTATGCCTTCCACTCTGATATTGCCAGTAGTGACAACACAGTGCCCTTGCAGAGACTCAGAAATGCCTTCACAGGCTGCCTTGACCTTGTATCACCTTTAAGAAAGGGTGATCATCATAATGAGTCCAGTGGCTTGAACTGATTCAGCAGTGACTGCTGGGTATAGAAGAAAGATTCAAGTCAAGCGTCCCCAGGTAGGCTGGAAACCGGAGTCTTGTCTTTGGAGCCAGCCTGCTGTGGATGATGAAAACTTCATCTTTCATGTTGCAAACAGCAGCTGCTTTGACCAGTTAACTTTAGAAGATAAATTGACCAAGATGTTCTAAAATTCACAACATGGGCAGTAATTTCTCAAAACTTTTTCTGTTAGTAGAAGGGGCACAAATTATTAATATCCAACGTAGATAGCAGCAGTTCACAGGCTACAGATTCTATGTGTGAAATTTGAATCTCTGAGCAGTGACTGATGGTGCTGGGAAAATTGCACCTTCAGTAATCCCACAAGTTCAGCTGTCATAGGTTTACGTAAAACAGGGACCGTGAGGAACTCTAACATGGCATATGTTTTTGTTCCACTGACTGCAGTGTAAGCAAAGTGGGGGTGCCAACAACAGCAGTAATTCACATTTCAGTTGTATAAGCCTGCACCTCATTCAAAAATCTGTTTACCCCCTGCTCCTCCAAATGGCAAGGGTCACACTTGTTCTCTTGAATGGCTGTCCCTTCCTCCTCTCTGGCACCTTCACTGATGCTCACCCATCAGGAAGTCACTTAAGGGTGGTGCTACCACCACCTTTCTTTCAGGAGGACCAAGTTGTCTTAGTTTGTTTTCCCCCTGGGGCATACTGCAATACAAGGATTCTAGCAAAATCTGAAATGCTCATTATTAGCTCTTGTCCACTTTTCTATCATAACTTTTTTGTATTGATCTGAAACACACAGACAGGCAGACACACACACACGCGCACACACACACACACACACACACCCCTATCCTGGCTAATCCTTTTAATTTTTTTTTTTTTTGTCTTTTTGCCTTTTATGCGGAGCCGCAGTGGCGGCATGTGGAGGTTCCCAGGCTAGGGGTCTAACAGGAGCTGTAGCTGCCGGCCTTCGCCACACTGGCTAATCCTTTTTATATTAAATATATTGCAAATATTTCTTCTGCTTGTGACTCTTGCCATCTAACTTCATTTATGGTATTTTTCTTGTTCTTCGGGGATTTTTAATTTTTATGAGGTGACTTTTTTTAATTTCACACTGCTGTGGGTTTTTGGAGTTTGTTTCTTGCTTTCTGGATTTGCTTCATTGTTTTTTAAAGATGAACTGTCCTGTGCCTTATTCCAATACTGTTACTCTTCTGTCGTTAAGTTTAAGTTCTTAATCCTCTTTAATTACATTTCTGTGCCTGGTGTGCTATAGGAGTATAATATCACTTATTTCTAACACCTCTTATTGAATGCCCCAATGTTTTCTCCACTTTTCAGCAAATCCTATCACAGAAAAATTCAAGTATGAGTGTACACCACACACACGAGTCCCTGAATGCAGAATACATGCAAACAATTCTGAAAATACACTCTTTACATAAACACTAAATATATGAATATGTAACTAGCATTCATCTATTTCCCATCTTATTCTAGAAAGGCTGTGCCATCCTTTCAGCGTTAGAAAGGCGGGTGGAATGTGCTTGTTGGCCTTAGTTTGCATCATCTCCATCTCCTCAGCTGAACTCTTGTGTGTCAGGCAATTCTCAGTGGTCCTGCCCTGGGGGACTTGAACTGGGCAGCGTCTCATTGCAGGAGCTTTCTGCTTGGGTTCCTAATATATTTAGAAAGTGCATCGAGCCGTTACAGGAAAAAGAGCCAAAAATGTGTCCTTGACTGTCATTGAGAGAAGCAAGTAGGGGAAGGAGGAGGGGTTAGCAATTTCCTTTTCGTTTTGCTACGTGGAGATTAAGGCGGGGAAAATAAGCTCAGAGCATGTCACACTGATGCAGGAGGCAAAAAAAAAAAAAAAAAAAGGAGAGAGAGAGAGAGAGCAATGGTATGAGGCAGAGTCCTTACAGGCAGAGGGTAAGGAACAGCCCAGGACTGTTTTTCCTGCCCGGGGCCAGCTGCACCTGCTGTATTTGGGGTCAGTCTCCTTGAGGCAGTGCCACTGCAGGATTCCCCCAGGGAATCCCTGGGAATTCCCACCCACTTCCTCTCCTCCACATGGTAGGGAGTGGCTTTTCACTCTGCCACTTTATGCATTTGTGTCTGCATTTGGGTTTTGGATAGATTGTCAACTTCCCCAGGCTCCTTGGAGAATTCACATCCTTCAGTGTCTTTAGGAATGCAAGTGAAAGTTCCTTGTATGTGCTGTTGTGTGTGTGTGTGTGTGTGTGCACTTTTTTGCTTATGGTATTTTTTAAAAAATATGTTGAATGTTTGAGAGCAATGCCTTTAGTACTAATTGCAAGCATATTAAGACAGGGAGAAATAGTCATGCAGATGAATCCATGTAATGATGAGAAGGGCAGTTCCTCGGTGAGAGTGTTCCCTGTAGGGCTCAAAGGAGGAGGGAGAGGATGTCTTCCAATCCAGCGTGAGGGAGGAGTCGGGGTAGGTCAGGATGGGGGCTCCGAGGCAGAGATCTGACTGGGGTTCTCACTTCCCCTGTCTCTGCCGGCGAGGATGCAGACCCTCCATTTCCTGCCTTAGCAAAGCCTTTCCTGTTAAACATCACCCTTGTTGCCAGACTCACAGGCAGACCTTATCTGAACTTTGCCTTGGGACATCGGAACCAGCCTCCAGAGTGCCTCTGCTCTCCAAGCCCACGAGACAGAAAGTAAAGTGGCTCTCCAAGAGCCATGATATGGGGCGCGGGGACATCTCTGACCCTTCACTTTGAGGAGCCCTTTGGCAACAATGGAGGGAGCTTGAGTTGTCAGACAGACGCTGACCAGGAGCTCAGCAGGAGGCTCAGTAGTGTGGGTGGAAGGCAGGGCCCAGGAGACTGCTGATCCGTAACCACACTGGGCAAGGGGCTCTGCATTAAAGAGTACTCAGAGGGTTGTTTGCAAAGTTAACAGTAATAAGTGTGCAATCCAAATCCTCTACCAGAAAGTCTGCAAATTCCCACAGCGCCCCCAGGCAGCTCGCATGATCGTTCTTGTTTTAGAGACGATGAAACCGAGGTGCAGAAGAGCTCAGGCGCCGGTCAGTTTTGAATTCAGATCCGTGTCTCTGCCCCACGTCTCCCTCCCACTCTACTTCATGCGAGGATCCCAGGTTACATTTCAAACAAGCCGTCCTCAGCATTCCCTGTACCTCCACATCGCTTCGCATTCCAAGGCTTGCCCACCAGTAACTTCCCAGATTTCCCACAGGAATTCTTCTCCAGGGAGGCAGAGAGGAGCCCATGTCCCCACTCCCACCCTGCTGAAGGGAGACCCATCACAGTCAGAAGCGGGAGACCCATTACATTCGAAGTGCCCCAGAAATTCTAAACTACCCGCCAGGCCACTTGAGAAGCTGATTCACTTAAACACCAATAGATACAGGGCAGGTCACATAATTTCTGCCCATATAACTGCTGTTGCCATTCCGAGGGACAGTTTTGGATTAATATTTGACACTCCCCCCTCCCCGCAAGCTTTTATTCCCTTTAATGTGGGAATTTATCAAAGGACTACATTTTCCATCTAGAACGCACATCCAGGGCCAGTGGAAGTACAGATGGTGAGATGACAGGAGATGGGGACTCTGGGGCCACCTGGGAATGAGAGAGAGGAACTGAAGAATTCTCTTAAAAGGCGTGCGTTGGGTTGGGGGCGGGGGAGACTCCACCACAATGACAAGAGGACGGAAGGAGCCTGCAGCAGATGCTGGTGTCCCAGCCGTGTCCCCTCTGTCCACCCTGGAGGATTCCTGCAGCCGGTTGGTGGCCACGCTGCTGAGGGTGCCCTGGGCCTCTCTGCCTGAGGGCATTCTCTGTCCGCAGGCACATGCTGAGTCCACATACAGATGAGGCCAGAAGGACTGGGGAGTAAAAAAGTACCTCAGAGGAGTTTCCATCGTGGCTCAGTGGTTAACGAATCAGACTAGGAACCATGAGGTTGAGGGTTCGATCCCTGGCCTTGCTCAGTGGGTTAAGGATCCGGCGTTGCCGTGAACTGTGGTGTAGGTTGCAGACACGGCTCGGATCCCGCGTTGCTGTGGCTGCGGCGAAGGCCGGCAGCTACAGCTCCTGTTAGACCCCTAGCCTAGGAACCTCCATATGCTGCGGGTGCGGCTCTAGAAAAGGCAAAAAAAAAAAAATTTTACATCAGAAATTCTCTTAACCGATGAGGAATGGGAGCTAGTGGAGAGAAACCTCGGTTTCCTCATGCCTGGGTGGGAAATTCTGAATACGTTCTACACTGGTTCCCAGAGGTCCCAGCAGAGTTGAGTCCCACTGGCCCTCAGAGATGACACACCAGTAACACCCCCTAAATTGTCCTTTTTCCTTCCCTGTCTCACTTCCCCCTCCCTTACTCCTGCTTCCTGGACCCCATCCCACATTAGCCACCTGCACCCAGGTTTTTGTCTTGGGGTCTGTTCTGGGGAGACCCCAATGAAGACAGACACCTGTGTCAACATTTTACCTGAAGCCCTTTTTCACGCTTCCATTCTGCACACTAGTTGCCGTCAGGACACCTGGTCACCACCCCTCCAGATTCCCCGTCTTGCAGTGGGAACTGGCTTCTCCTTCCTCCGCTGAGTCAGCGAAGGGCACGGGGGTTCTTTTCCATAATATCTCCTCCGCTTGCTCTCAAGGATTAATTCTAATGGCTCAGTTAGAATGAAGTGAAAGCCAGAATCTGGCCTTTTTTTTTTTTTGTCTTTTTGCCTTATCTGGGGCCGCACTCGCGGCATATGGAGGTTCCCAGGCTAGGGGTCTAACAGGAGTTGTAGCCGCCGGCCTTCGCCACAGTCACAGCAACGCGGGATCCGAGCCACGTCTGCGACCTACACCACAACTCACGGCAACGCCAGATCCTTAACCCACTGAGCAAGGCCAGGGATTGAACTCACAACCTCATGGTTCCTAGTCTGATTCATTAACCACTGAGCTATGATGGGAACTCCCCAGAATCTGGCCTTTTTTCTCACATGCTAGAGCAGAAAAATCTCTCCTTTCCAGCCCCAAGAAATGCTGGTTGCGATTGTGAATCTGAAGCCAGGTCCTGCTGAGAATGGACATGAGGCTGATGCTACTGGGGCCACACCGTTATCCAGGGGTCTCACCCCTTCAGGGGCACCTGCCACTTACCACTGCATCTCTGCTTCTGGGCTTTCTCCCAAATCTCCAAAGGCTGTGCCCCCTGAGTGCCAGGGAACTAAGACGCCCTACAGACAGCTCCACCCAAGGCTGGTGGAGTGTTACCTTGCCCCTCAAGCAGAGTAGCACTGAATCTGCGCTCTACATGGTTTCCAGAGCTTCTCAGTGGGATCCAGCTCCAGGCACCCACGGTGAGAGCCGGCTCGATGCCGCACCATGGCTGTCTTCCTTGTCTGACTTCCCCACAACACTCATTTGCGCTTCCTGCATTTCCCAGATTACATCCAGGCCCCTGCCTCTGGTCAGCTTTGGGAGAATCCAGATGAAAAGGTGACAACTCCAAGGACAGAGAGAAACTAGCTGAAGAGGGGAGAACCTAGTCTTCATTATCATGTGATCAAGCCGTGTCTGAGGCAATATGTTGCCTTTTGTTTTTTTGACTTAAACAAATCTGATCTTGCATGTGTGTCAATTGCAACACGGAGTCTAATAGATACATCTAAAGTCCTGCAACAGCCAACTGGATATTCCAGATCTTTCACAAGGTGGTCCTAGCCTTAGGTGCCCCAGCTTTCTCTCCCCAGCCTTTCCCATCTCTAGTCACAGATCGTTCTGGGCTCCTTGCTGGCTGCTGAAACCCTTTTTGAAGCTAAGGCCTTCCTGTTTGACCAAACACCACCCACCTCTCTTACAGGGCTCTGTTCTTTTTTTTTTTTTTTTGCCTTTTCTAGGGCCGCACCCGCAGCATATGGAGGTTCCCAGGCTAGGGGTCTAACAGGAGTTGTAGCCGCCGGCCTTCGCCACAGCCACAGCAATGCGGGATCCGAGCCGTGTCTGCAACCTACACCACAGCTCACGGCAACGCCGGATCCTTAACCCACTGAGCAAGGCCAGGGATCGAACCCGGCACCTCATGGTTCCTAGTTGGATTCGTTAACCACTGAGCTATGAGGGGGACTCCTTACAGGGCTCTGTTCTAAAGCCTCCTTTGCTCCCCCTGCCAGACCAGGGTCTCCTCCATTTTCTGGTAGTTACTCCTCCTTCATGGCACTTACCATGTTGCCCTCATGTTTGTAATAGGAAGAAAAATCTGCTCATTTAGTTACAAGCTGTTTTAGACAGAGGTGGGCTCTGGGATGCTGTGTTTGTTTTGTTTTGGTTTTTTTTGCTTTTTTTTTTCTTTTTTTTTTTGCTTTTTAGGGCCGCACCCACAGCATATGGAGGTTCCCAGGCTAAGGGATGAATTGGAGCTGCGGCCGCCAGCCTACACCACAGCCACAGCAGCGTGGGATCTGAGCCATGTCTGTGACCTACACCACAGCTCATGGCAACACTGGATCCTTAACTCACTAAGCAAGGCCAGGGATTGAACCTGTGTCCTCATGGATATTAGTTGAGTTCGTTAACCACTGAGCCACAAAGGGAACTCCTGTTTTGTTTCTTGATCTGGATACTGATTATGCAGGTGTGTTCACTTTGGTGAAATTTAACAAACAGTAGGCTTCTGATGTGTACACCCTCTGCCTGTTTGTTGTATGTCAACAAAAGAGTTTACTTAGGAGTTCAGTTGTGGTGCAGCAGAAACAAATCCGACTAGTAATCATGAGGTTGCCCATTCGATCCCTGGCCTCGCTCAGTGGGTTAAGGATCCGGCATTGCCATGAGCTGTGGTGTAGTTTGCGTATATGGCTCGGGTCTGGCATTGCTGTGGCTGTGGTGTAGGCCGGCAGCTGTAGTTCTGATTCAACCTTTTGACCACTAGCTGGGAACCTCCATATGCCGTGGGTGAGGCCCTAAAAAAAAAAAAAGTTTATTTAAACATAAAATATCATCCACAGTCTAAAGTCCTCCTGGCAAAGAGAAAGTCCTTTGTATCTCCTGAGTACTGTGGTACATTTCATTGTACAACTTTGGGGTTAGGGAACGGGTGAATGATTCACCCTAGAAGAGGCAGAAAAGCACTGAAGCTTCCCTGAGTGGAGGAGGGGTGATGAGAGGAGGTGGAAGATGGGGAGGCAGCTGTCCTCCCACAAAGCCACTGCTGCTCGGTGACCCTCTGCTCTCCATGCACTGTCTGAGCTTGGAACACCCAGGAGTGGATTTTTTCTGGACACTGGTCAAGTGGCTTAGCTCCGTGTACCTACTGACGCAATGAAATGTCGTTAGCATACTTGCAATGAAGAGCCCCGTGCGAGTGAGCTCTGGAATTAGCATGCCTCCCTGGGAGGGCTTTCAGACTCTACGGGGCCAAGAAATTGGGTGTTGAAACAAGTTTGGTTCCTACCATAGGGACAGCGGCATGATATAGTTATCTCAGTGTGTCCTTTCTCCTCAAAGGATTGCCCTTGGTCTGTCGATTCTTGATGTTAAACGTAGCAATTGCAGATAAATGGATGGATGGATGGATGGATGGATGGATAGAGGGATGGATGGATGGATGGATAGATGGACGGACAGATATATATGTTATCCTTGTAGATGCCCTCTTTCCTCAGCTCTAAGAATGAAGAATTTACTCGGTAAATTTCTTTTTACATGAAAAAAAATTCTTTTTACATGATTTAGTGGAAAATTGCAAAAGATGAGGATCTTGGGATTTTTTTTTGGATGACCCAGAATGCTTCTACAGTAGAAGCAGCCTAATGGTATATAAAAAACATGCATTTTCTAGTTGAAGAGCTAGGTTAAAATCTCAGGTTTACTGCTTCCTACTAGTTGGGCAACTTTGGGCAAGTCACAGCCTCTTTGAACTTCAGTTTCTTCACCTGCAAAGTACGTGCCTGAAGAAAGGAACACTTTCATAAACTGTTAAGTGCTTTTTCAGGTTTCTGTGTTGGGAGGGCTGTTTCCAGGACCTGCAGTCTAAGATGACATAACTCACCTGAATGGTGTATGTTCTCTGTCCCCAAATCTGGCTGTGGTGTAGCTGTAACAGTTGTTAAGTGTTGAAACACAAGTGGTCATTGATTTAAATTCACGCAGAAGCGTAAGGGATTCAGGATAGATTCGTTCATCAGAAAGAGCAAGTTTTCTTTGGTGGGAGGACACTAGCAGTTTCGGTGGGGTGGGGAGAGGACACAGGAGAACGGACTGGGGGCCTTCAGTGGCTTTGTTTCAAAACATCAAGAAAAGGCACTTCTTTGTTGTATTATTTCCTCTGTGTGCCGTTGTCATTTGTGTTCCTGTCTTGTGGAAGTGGGCAGATGTTACACGAACTTTGAAAAGGAATAAACCAGGTGTGGAATGTGTCTTCTCAGAAGTTACACCTGCGGGAGGAGCACTTGCGCCCCCTCCTCTGAGCACCGCATTGTGGGAGGCATGATGTTTGCCAGCTGCACCCCTCAGGGGATGGGGGTGATGTTTGCCCTGCACCCCATGCAGGGCCCTAGCCAGCGTCCTGTGGATCAGGCCTTCTGACGTGGCAGTGGCTAAGAATTCCCTGGCCATTTTATCAAAAGGCAGGAGTCCAGTTCAGCAGGGCTGGGGTGAGGCCTGAGCTTTGGCATTTCTGACAAGCTCCCCAGATGATGCTGATGCCATGGCCCCACTTTGCTTATCAAGGCAATAGATCCTTGTTGAATTAACAAGTGAAAACATGAGTGAATAATAAACTAATTGATCAGATTTCCATTATGTGTGTTATCAGCCCTAGCTCTTTCATCTGCTTAGGAGATGCTAACCTATCTGCCCCTCCCAGGAAACTGCAGTCTGTTTCTTGCAGCCAGCTGTCTGACCGGAACCAGGATCTATCTTTAGCCACGTGGTCCCATCTCTGCTTTTGAGCAGCAGCTGACCACCCCTTGCTCCCCCCACCCCAGCCTGAGCCCTGTAACTCACCAGGTAGCATTTGATGTGAAGATGAAAGGACCGGCACACCTGGGTGTCTGCCCTACTCTTCCAGCTCCACTTCCTCAACATCAATCACTCCAACCCTCTCATTGATCCAAATTAAAAGCCGGGCTACCCAGCTCATGCTGCAACAAATTCTGGTTCGTAGTCGACCCCAAGGCCAGCTCTGCTACCCCAAGGAAAGGTGGTGGGGCCAGCCCAGTGGCCGCTTCCATTCACTCAACCTCTGGGGATCAATTCAGTGATTGTCATTCTCTTCCTAAGACCCCTGGTACTGCATCGGAAGTGTCTGGGAACAGGAGGGAAGGACCCTGTGCATCTTCAGGGTCTGCCTAGCGGCACACTGCCTGCCAGGTTGGTCTCAGAGCAGCCTGCTGTCGCAGGTTCTGTTCCCAGTCCCTGGTGATAGGATATGTTACATCTTGTCTAGCATCAAACGTGAACGAAAGGCTCGGCCTCCTGTTTTCATGGCTTCTCACTGCACAAGAGCCTTCATGAGAAGGAATTACTGAGGACAAGAACACCTCCTCATCTCCAACATCAGCCAAATTTTCGTCTTTTGAGTTCCTTCTGCTGCATCCCCCTGGGCATGGGGAGTGCTCTTTTTCTGGTGGATTTTGGTTCTCTCTGAACACGACTGGTGATCCTCGAGAATATTTGGAAGTCAGCAATGCAACTCATATTTATTGAGCACCTACTAAGTCCCAAGGACAGCTATGCTGCTGAGGCTACAGCGGTCAACAAAACACGGAGGCTTCTGCTCTCCTAGAGCACACGTTCCAGTGGGCAAGGAGAGAAATCAAACAAGCCAATACATAATTAAGATATTTTCAGATAGCGACAAACGTGCAAAGACAAACAAGGTGATGCAACACAGGGACTTTTGGGAGTCAGGGAATGAACACCTGTACGAAGAAGTGATATTTGAAATGGTACCTGAATAGCTAGGAGCCAGGCAGGTGGACACTTGGGTGCAAAACAGAGCCTGTCACCAACACAAGGTCCCAGAAGAGCCAAGATACGTTGACTACTCCAGGAAGAGAAAGAAGGGCAGTGTGGCTGGAACATGGTTGTGCGGCTAGGGAGGAGGTGGTTTGAAGAGCCGGGGCAGATCGTGCAGGACCGTTTGGCTTTCTTTGATGCAATGAGAATCCCCAGGAGAGTTTACATAGGGGACATAGGATGTGATTTACGTTTTAATGAACATGCCAGCTGCTATATGCAAAAAGAATAGAGGGGGAGAGGCGCAAAGACCAATCAGAAGGTCTTTCTGGATTGGATTGATTGGAGAGGGGATGGTAGCCTGGACTAAGGGAAGTAGCTGGATTTAGAAATCTGGGCAAAGAACCTCACCGAAACCTCCACTGGGTGGCAGCTTTAGCACCCTACCCCCTACAAACTTCTGCAAAGCTGCCTTCGTGAAGGAAGTTGTCAGCCCTAGACCCACACTACCTAGAAGCTGGAAGCTCTTTCCAGGGTCCTGACCCTGCTGTTCCCCACCAAATAATCCGGCCTCTGGCCATGATCCATCTTTCTCCTGACTTCTGCTACTCACATCAGAAACCAATAAAGAAGCATCAGGATGCTTAATGGCACTACATATTTTGTTTCAACGTTAAACTGCCTTAAACTTTGAAACTGAATGGGATTCTGCTATTTCCTAAAATGTATCAATCCAGTTTTTCCATGTCTGCACCCTCAAGGTGAAGTTTCCAAGGAGAGATCAGTCTGACCGCCTTTATTCCTTTATGGCATCATGTGACCGAAACCGGTATTTGCTAACAGCACGTCATCTCTGTCCCTGCCCTTCATGACCACTGGGCTCAGCAATGCCACTGTCATTTACAGAGACCAGACTCCATTCCAAGTTTCCCTGGCGAGGCAGGCTTGGTGGATGGTAGGAAAGCAGTGAGGGGAGTGGCCCCGTGACCATCCCTATTACTACTTCCCTGATAGCTTTTTGTCTTACTACTTCAGGATAAGGCATGAGATGACAGAAGCTCTGAAGCAGAATTGTCACACCCACACAAGGGGAATGGAAGCATTTAAAACTGTGGAAGCCTTATCTGAATCGTAGTTAAATCACCTGAATATTGATAAAGGAATTACTGAGGAAGACGGGATTTCCTGGAATTCTTGACAGGTTTTCCTCTGTGTTTTAGACTCTTAGTTCTGGAAGGAACGAACAAGCCTGATTCTCTCATTTCAAGGAAGAGGAAACAGAAGCCCAGGGAGACAAAGGAATTTGCACAAAGTAAAATAAGTCAGCGGCCGTCCTCACCACTTTTACTCCCCAAAGCAGAGCTGGGGACCTGGGCTTGCATGGCAGCCGAACAATTTGGGAAATGATCCTAGGGAATGGGAGTGGATCACTGGGAAATTGGAAGGAGAGAAGACGAGAAAGCTGCTGTCCTTAGCAGTCAAGGCTTTCCCTGTGGGATGCACGCTCCCTTGTGCTCCTGGCTGTGGGTATCAGCGTGGCAGAGCGGGGGCCCCAGGCTGACCCAGAGCACACAGGAGAGATGGAGAGTGCCACTGTCCGGGTGGGGAGGTGCTCCCGTGTTTTTCCTGAACCCCTGACCATCACTGACCAGTGGGGAAGCTGTGGCCACTGGCCGTGTGCACAGGATGAAAGGCAGGTTAGAATATGGAATTCAGGAGTTCCTGGTGTGGCTCAGTGGAAACGAATCTGACTAGCCTCCATGAGGATGCAGGTTCGATCCCTGACTTTACTCAGTGGGTTAAGGATCCGGCGTTGCCATGAGCTGTGGTGTAGGTCACAGACTCAGGTCAGATCCCATGTTGCTGTGGCTGTGGTGTAGGCCTGTGGCTACAGCTCCAATTCAGCCCCTAGCCTGGGAACCTCCATATGCCATGGGCTTGGCCCTAGAAAGACAAAAAAAAAAAAAAAAAAGGAATATGGAATTCAAATGCACAAGTATTAATGCTTGTTATGAACTCTTGCCTTTCAAATTGGACTGCTGAAATTCCAGACTATGGAAAGATAAAGTGTACATTTAACAATACACAGGAAAATCAAAATGGGCAACTTCAGCTGTGACTCACTTGGTTTCTCAGATGTCTGTCTACTCAGTTCTGTTCACTTGTCAGGCACACCGCCCATGGTGAACACTTCAGATACCAAGATTGAGCAGGCCTTTCTCATTCTTTTCATTGATCACTCAGAGGAGAGGACTGAGAGCCCAACTGAATTCCAGCGGGCTCCAGCAAATCCTCCCACTTGCTCAGCCCGTAGCCTCTTCACTGGCATGAAGGACTCCCTCTCACCTCTCACCACAGAAAAAGCCAAACAGAATAAGTTAGGATGAAACTTGTTTGAGAAGTCACAAGCCGTTCCCCCAAACATCCATATTGTTATAATGATTTTGTGAAGTTCCTAAGTACTCGGAATTCGTCATCTTCAATTAATGGATGTATAATAGGAACTTTATCTGTAAACTTTTGAGGAATGGGTAGTGTCTTTTTATTTCACAGCTAATGGTTACTTCATTTTTGCCAATGAGAGGACACAGCTGACCTCATCCACTATTCTCATTTTTCACTTGTGTCACGACCTCAAATAACAACAAACAGCTTAAGCCATTCCATCTTTTGCCAGCTTCCGCCATGAGAAAGTTTCTTTCTGTTACTGAACTTAAACCCTCTGAGCTGATTCTGCCTCTTGGGGCTACACAGAGAAACTCAGTTCCCTTCTCCACGGTAGCCCTTTTCATGTCTGAAGACAGTTGTCCTGTTCTGTGTTATCTTACGGTTTTACCTTCTTCTGACACAACGACCTACCTTGGTACCACTTTCTCTTTGAAGATCAATGTTCAAATTGTTTAGAAGAAATAGAAGGATTAATGAAGGTGATCCTAAATATATCATATCATAAATATGAATTCTGGGAGGAACTTCCTACATCCTTATTCCACCACCCCACTGTCATTATGATGGCTTTGTGTGATAAGGTGTTTGAGCAGCTGGTTTGTGGTTCATGGTCTTTTATGGTACAGTTTTGAATAATGCAGTTAATTCTAAAATGTTATTAAAACATCAGATTAGCCTTTGGGACAGTACAAGGTGACCTGGTCAGTTGTTGTAGCATGGAATACTGAATGCCAAAAGTGGGGGAGGCTTACTGTGCCAACTATGCGAGAGGTCTGTGTCCAAATCTCCTCTCTCTTTTAGGAGATGTCAGATTTACTTATTCATTCATGGCCCAAGTGTACGAACATGTTTTGCAGAAACTTACATAAATAATATACACAATTTCAAATAATGTCAGTGAGAAGTGGTGACAAAGGTAAAAATCAGAAATAGCAGTGAGTGGGTCAGTGCAAACAATAGGAGTCTAAAGAAAGGTCCTGTGCAATTGATAGGCCCTATGCAGATTGCACAAATTTGGATCCAGATATCTTGCGGTCAGAGGAAAGGGAATTATAGCCTTCAGGAATATCACAGGGATCCCTAAAAAAAAAAAAAAGCCAAGGGATGATTAAAAAAAAACAACCCTACATATTGCCTATTTATGCATATTGTTTAAATATATACTGTTCATTTTCAGTGTAAAGACAAAGACATGTGTGGGAATAGTAGCTACCAAATTTAAGCGGATAGTGACTTCTGGAGGAGAGAGAGTGACAATCAGTGATGTTTTCATGGAGGCTTCAACTGTGTTAAGAAATCTTGTTTCCCATATTGGATTATGGCTATGTGGACGTTTATTACGCTATCCTTTATACTTTCCTATGAGTCTGAAATGTTCCACTGTGTGTATTTTATTCTGATGGTTATGGAGGCAAGAATGGAGATGGTAAGGGGTTCCTGCTTTGGCGCAGTGGGTTAAGGATCTGGTGTTGCTGCAGCTGTGGCATAGGTCACAGCTGTGACTCAGATTCTGTCCCTGGCCTGGGAACTTCCATATGCTCTGGGTACGACCAAAAAAAAAAAATAAGTAAATAAAAGGAATGGAGTTAGTAAGATCACTAAGGAGGTTATTAAAGTTGTGCAGGGGAAAGATGAAAGGAAAATTGGACTAAACTGAAGACAGTGTTGATATAAAGGAAGTAGACAGATTTATGAATTTGAGTTAAAACCAACAAGACCTTCCAATGAATTTCATGTGGGGTATGAGGGAAAAAGAAGAATTGAGTTGAACCAAGTTCTTAGCATCATAAACTGCCTGGAGGGTAGTGACATATAGTACTATGAGGGTGACTTAGAGGGGATAGTTGGGGCTAGGGTGGGGGAGGGTGTGGTCATGACTGGTTATCTTTGGACATGTGAGGTTTGAGTTGTCTAATAGACAATGTGTGGAGATATTGAGTAGATGGTTGAATATATGAGTCTAATAAATCTCAGAGGAAAGAGCAGATCTGCTGATTAAAATTTGAGAATCATCAACATATACATTTTATTTACTTACATGAGCCTGGAGGAGTCCATAGTAGATTATGGATACAGAAGGATCAAAGAGCGAGCCTTGGGCGTTCCAACATTTAGAGATCTGGAAAGGAGTAGCAGCCAACTAAGGAGACTCGGGAAGTGTGTGCAGTAGGATAGGAAAAAAACACGAAGAGTGTCTTATCTCAGCATCAGACAAAGTAGTGTCTCAAAGAAGAAGGGAGCAGTGGGGTTGGACTGAATGCCATTGAGAGGTTGGGTGAAGACAGAAAGTTGACCTTCAGCTTTGGCAAGATGTAAGCTAAAAGCAACCTTAGTGAAAGCCCTATCAGTGTGGACTGATGAGACTGAAATGTAGCTGGAGGGACTGAGGTGAAATATGGGAGGCAAAGAATTTGAAAGATTTGTTTATACCCAAGTATTTCAATGAATTTAGCTGTGTCTGGGGAAAAAGAAATGGGAAAGCTGAAAGGCCATGCCAGATCAAGAGGGTTTTATTTGAGAAGGGAGATTATAAGGTATGTATGTATGTATGAGATGGACTTGTTGAAAGGGAGAAAGTGTCAATGCAGGACAGAAAGGAGATGATTGCAGTATGCAAATCCTTGAGCTTAGAGGGGATGGGATATAGGGTAAAATGTAGGGTTCAGACAGGAAGGGACACAAGTCTTTTATTAAAGTGGTGAGGCTCAAATCAGTCAACATGGCAGACCAAAAATTGGGAAGATAATGTCATTTGCATCTAATGAAATTGTTTTTCTCTATGAAGTTGGAATTGAGGTCCTTGCTCAGATTAAGGGGTGAGGGATTAGAGCAGAAATTAGCACAACATTGCAAATCCCTTGTACGTTAATGAAAAAATAAACAAAAAGAAGAGGCTATTGGAGGCTTGAGGAAAGAAGAGAAGAAGTATAGCATCTGTTTGTGAGGGTGGAAAAGTGCGTTTACTGGAGAAGAGTTGTAGGAGTGTTTGGAAGGGTTGTGTGCCCATTGAGATCTAAGGGCATAAATGTAAAGTGATTTAGGAGTCCCCCTTGTGACTCAGTGGTAATGAACCCAAACAGTATCCATGAGGGCACAGGTTCGAACCCTGACCTCACTCGGTGGGTTAACAATCCAGTGTTGCCATGAGCTACAGTGTAGGCTGCAAATGCAGCTCGGATCTGGCGTTGCTGTGGCTGTGGCATAGGTTGGCAGCCACAGTTCCAATTCTACCCCTAGGCTAAGAGCTTCCATATGCTGTGGGTGCAGCCCTACAAAGACAAAAAAATTAGTAACAATAATAAAGTGATTTCATATAATTTTCTTCAGTAAGCTTTGTGGGCATGGAGAGTAAGCAGAAAACTGGGTCTAACCAGATTGTTTTTCCAGGAGTAATTATGCAGGGGGGAGAGGGAGAGAGAAAGTTTCCAACGAATGGTTATGCTGTGCCTACCATGTAACCTAAAGTGGGTAGGGAGGGAATTAGGCAGTGAGGGATAGTGACAAAAGATAAAGTCAAAGATTTAGAAGTTTCAGTTAAAGTCAGATATTTTCTCCCACGAGAGAACCAGAGTATTATGCTAGAAGGAAAGGCAATGCTGGACAGATAGTTAGATATTTAAAATGGAGAATTCAATCATGATTCATTTATTATGGATGACAAGCTCTAGACTAGAAAAATGACCACGTGAATTGGTTGACACAGCTGCAGTGAAGAAAGAATGGTGGCAAATAAATCAACAGAACTCACATCTATCTAAAGAGGCATGGACTACTTAATAAAAGGAGTAAAAATTAGAATGAAAGACAAAATGCTAAATGATCTCAACATAGCTGTGTACTGCAGTGGCGGGGGTGGGAGGGCAGAGATGGCAGAGAGACCAGGGAAATAAAAATATACCAAGGTTATGTTCTTATTTGGAGGGAGGACATAAACATTTATTAACTTTAAATATGGATAGAGAAATACGTTCAAGTATTTTTATTTAAAAGGTAAAGTGTACGAGTTCCCATCGTGGCGCAGCAGAAATGAATCCGACTAGGAACCATGAGCTTGCGGGTTCGAGCCCTCGCATCGTTCAGTCGGTTAACGATCCGGTGTCGCCATGAGCTGTGGTGTAGGTTGCAGACGCGGCTTGGATCCCGCGTTGCTGTGGCTGTGGCGAAGGCCGGCAGCTGCAGCTCCGATTCGACCCCTAGCCTGGGAATCTCCATATGCCGCAGGTGTGGCCCTAAAATGACAAAAAGACAATAAATAAATAAATAAATAAATAGTAACTACTAGAAGACAAGAAATAGTATATAAATTCTCAAGTTATTAGATAAAGAGCAAAGAAAATGCAGTCAATCTATTGAAAACCAGAATCCGGGGGAAAGAGAACACAAACCTTGTCAAATATAAAGCAAAAGTGAGATGGCAGAAAAAGTTTGAAATTGTGCAAGTTTGTATCTTCTCTGTTTTTCTTCCTATCAGATTGGCCAGAGGTTTATCTTTTTGTTGGTCTTTTCAAGAACAAGTTGAAGGTGTATCGATTATTCTTTCTTTTGTTTTCTAACCTTTAATTTTTTCTTTTACTTTTAAGTTCCTTTGCTTCTTTGGAACCATTTTGTAGAGCTGTTATGTAATTTTCCAGGTAGTATGCTTTATCATTCTCACTACTGCCTCCACGTCAAGTCTAGTGCTCACGCGGCCGAAGGTGGTGGCCAGTGGCCTTTGTGACAATGGACTTCCTTGTTCAGATCCATCAGCGGGAGGTTATAAACACCTCTTCTGCCATCTGATTGGACCAGCTGGGACCACATGGCCTTCCCCGGACCAATAACAGGTGCCAGAGGCTCCTTGTACTGCTAGGAATAAATCAGGGTTCCTCTTGCAGTTAGGGGTTGGGAAAACTTGAACAAAATCAAGGTTCTGTTGGAAAGGAAGAAGCAGGGAAATGAATGATGGATAAATAACAGTATTATCTGCTACAGTGATCATTGTTTTGCCCGTTCGCGGACAAAGAAACTGAGCCTCAAAAGGATTAAATAAATTGCTCAAGGTCACAGAACACACGTGGGGTAGAGCAGAAGATCAGTGTAGGGCTGTGCCATTGCCCGTGCTCCACCCTGCTGCACGACGCCGGCCACGTTTTCTCATTCAGTAGCACAGTGCCATTCAGGTGGTTATCACCTCATTTCTGATTAATATTAGCATGGTGATTAGCTAATAAGGCAAAGTAGCAATGAACTTGTTCTGATCATCTTTCTGTGTAAGCAACTTCTGGTTATTTGTACAGAGCACATTATACTGCTTTTCTCTCCCAACCTTTCCTTTTATGTTAAATATATGATTTTTATCCTCAGAAGGGGGATTATCTCAGAGCAGAATTGGCAAGGTTAAACACTATCTATAAAACACATTCAGCTATGCCCTGAAATGAATTACATAATATATCAGCCTTCTACCTGGCTTTCAAAACCCTGCAAATGCATTTCTGTTCGGTACGGGTGAGTATTTTATATTTTGCCTCCCTTCCCATGAAGGTAAAAATGACCTTGGTTCTTAGGAAGTGAAGATATATTGAACAGGTTAGGATCAACACAGTTCCATTTCATTTAGTCTCCACTAAAATTGCAAGGAGTGAAAATAGAGATGGAATTTATTTTACTATATATTGCCTCATTTGAACTTTAGTAAGGCATTAGCTTCTAAGGAAAGCCCTCCCCCTTCCATAATCTCTTATTGATGGCATGTTAAGGAAATTGCCTTGAGTTTATTGATTCTGAGCTACGAGGTACAATGTACCCAGTGGTGTGTTGAACTGAGAAAAGTGTGCCGGGTTGGCTCCTGCTGGAGGGGTGGAACTTGCTGACAGCGCAGCACTTTGGCCCTTCCCAGTACCCGTGGCCGTTCCCTCCCAAAGAGCAAATTGATGGGATGTTGGCTGCTTCACAGCCTTTCCTCCACGACCTTGCTTTAAAAGAGGGAGCACTGGTGATAGAGGAAGCTCATGGCGTGGAGAGGAAACAGCAGGACAAGACTCCCCCACACCAGCTGGCCTGCCAGGTGTCCAGCTTCTTGGGAGGGGTGCGGGGACAGAACCTGCTTCAGATGTCTCCCGAGGTGTCCTGGCCAGGCTGCTTAAGTTCTTAGAGCCCGTGTGTTCAACCATAAAGTGGTTGCAGCCGGGTGAAAAAAAAGTTGTTCTTTTGGCTGGCACCAGCCTCCCTTTTATATATCTATTCAGCAAACTACTCTGCTGGGCTGCTCTAGTGAGGAGGGAGAGACCCTCAGAAAGTGGCCTGCGTAGAGGCAGGGTGACGGGGTGGCAGCTAATGCATCCTGCGTGGGAAAGGTATAAGAAATGTGTGGGAATGGGTGAGCAAGTGGAGGCTGGACCCAGAGATGGGAGGAGAGATGTGGGGCTGGGCTGATGAAGATAAGATTTTTGATATCAGGAATAGCTGATAGCATTTTAAGTTATTTATCACAGAAAGCCGTCTGCTGCTCCCAAACTTGGGTAAATTCTGCCACTCACACCATGACTGGTTCAAGGAGGGAGGCCAGGCGCGGGACAAGGCTCAGCGTCTGGCACAAAGAAAGCCGCTGAGAGTAAACTCTCCCAGACCATGCCAGGCTGCGGCGCCACCAGCCACTGAAAGAGCTTGTCCACCCCCGAGAACTCCCAAACCGTAGATGAAAGCCTGCCCAAGCCTGACAGAAGGGCAGTGTCCCTTCCTTTCTGAATATGGTAATGAATTTTACTTTCTCAAGAGAGCGATGTGAGGGGAGTGTAGGCCCACCAAACCTCTTTCTGCTGGTATTGACCCACTTCCGTGGCTGTACTCTGGGTATTGCACCAACCAAGATTTTCCTTGTTTCCCCATCTCAGCAGGAAGTGGAGGGAGTTGAGAATGGGAATGATAAGGGTCGGGGAGAAGAGGAGGTTATGAGGGCAGGAGAAAGTCCATCCTATCACGTAAGTGTTCAGCAACCACATACTGAATAAATTTCAACTCGAGGTGACACTAGATGTTATATATAGGTCACGGGCCAATGGTTCAAAGACCTCCAGTGAAAGTGAGTTCAGCCGGCCAGTGAGGTAGGTAATGAGGGGCTGCTGCTCCCAGGAGGGCTGTGCCCTTTCTGAGAGCAGTAGCCTCTTCTCAGCGCCAGGCAATTATTGCCAAGCAGGTACGAGAGTCCCCTGTGGCTCGATCTTCCTGTTTTTTTCCCCAAGAAGAGCCAGAAATGTGAATTTTCACATAAAAATACACATTTTGAAACACTGGAAATGAGTTCAAAAAATTTCAAATGCTCTACCAATCAATAAAAATACATCTGCTGGCAGATCCAGTCACATTACTTGATGTAGAACAGTGGTTCTCAGACTCAGGGATCACAGTCTATCACAGCACGTAGTGAAACAGAGGTTGCTGGGCTCCACCCCCAGTCTCTGAGTCAGCACGTCGGGGCTGGAACCTGAAAGTTGCATTTCTAACAAGTTCCCAGGATTTGCTGATGTGGCTAGTCCTGGGCCCACACTGGGAGATCCACTGCTGTTGTTGGTCACTGGGGTTTCCAGCCTTCCTTTCCTCGAGGGGAAGGTCTGCTCTCTCCTTCAGGTTTGGGCCCCTGTGAGTGAAGTTCTGTGAGCGACCTGTCTCTACGGAAAGCCTGCCTTACCCATAGGTTTTCTTTCTTTTTAGGGCTGCACTCACAGCAAAAGGAAGTTCCTGGGCCAGGGGTCAGATCAGACCTGCAGCTGCAGGCCTATGCCACAGCCAGGGCAACCCCAGATCTGAGCTTGTGGCAACACTGTATCCTTGACCTACTCAGCCAGGCCAGGGATTGAACCCACATCCTCACAGACACTTAGGTCGTGAGCCACTACAGGAACTCCCGTGTTTTAAAAATAGGAGCACAAGGCTGTAATCTGGTGGTGCTTCCATTTCTTGATTATATATTCTTGGCAAGGTCTGGACCCCAAGCCTCATACTGTCTTCTCTGAGACCCAAACCAGAACACACTCTCCTGGAGAATCTTAAGAACTGTGGTACCAGTGGCACTGGATCGTTATTAATATTAGAGAAAAATCCAATATAAGTCCTTCTGGTGTCGGGGGTTCTGCAAGTTTGCTCTAATTGCCTGGAGCTTAAAACACAATTTTAACCTCTTCTGCCTACAGAGAATCAGTCCCACCTAGGCCGGGGGAAATCTAGAAACCAGTGGGGTTCTCCTGAGGGCACGAGAGCACATTTCTAGTAACTCAGGAAGTGGAAAAAGGAGCACAGGCCTATTGCTTCAAGAGGACTCTGCTTACCCAGAATTTCTAGGGTGACTTGATCCTTTTCAAACCCGGAAGCACAGAGCTAACCAGATCTTCTCCCCAACGCATGTCCTGATTAGCAACCCCCCTTTCTCTACTTTCTGCAGAGAATGGTCCAGAGATTGCCAAAAACCAAGTTTATAGGATGGCTCAGAAAGCTAGAGATGTGGGAATCTGCTGTCCTAAAGGACCTGCCACTACAGCCCCGAGATGACAGCTCACGTACCTTTCATGATGATGGACCTAGGGACTTAATCCCTCCCAAGTTCCTAACACTCTCTCCCTTATCCCCAGAGCCTGCCCTTATGTCTTGTCCTTGAAATCTCCCAACACTTCTTCTCTGAGACATAAAATAGCAAGACAAGCAGCCGAGTTAAGGTAACCATGCACATCACTGGCATCTGGGAAGGGCCACCACCTAGGGCAGGATGTCACAGAGCAGGTGAGCATAAGCAACTACAAATATCGTGGCCACGAGGCTAGGCCTCTGAGTTTGGTAGGTTCCACTGGAGAAACCTCAGACTCAAATAACTCCTCTGCCTGAAGAGTGAGGTTCCTGGCATGGACCTTTATGGGTGAAATCTAGACCCAGAAACATGTCTAGCTCTGCCAAGGTCCTACTTTTAGAAGCCTGCCCCTGGTGCCCAGGCTTCCCAAATCACTCACCTCTCACCCCTCCATCACTCTTTCTGGGCATAGTTCTTTACCCCCTTTCACACAAGGTCTGGGGCCTGTGTTTCTGCCATTGTTTACTGCACTGAATCCTTCCTGCTACAGCTCCAGTTCATTTCCCATGCCTGAAATCAGGAATGCTGGATTTGTTAGAACCATTAAGAGACCTGAGCCCCATCTGTAAAATGTGTATAATGATTACCAAGGATTAAATTGGATAGTAGCCTCAAAGCTGTTGGCAAGCATGAGTAGCTACATGTCAGAAGACGCGGGGGAGGGTTGCTTTGCTAGAAACAGTGACGGATTCACACTAACCAGCTACATCCATGCCTTGTCACCATTCCAATCAAGTGGCTCTTCTTAAAGGGTCTGAGATCGTGGGATAGAGCCTTGCTTCTCAAGGTGTGGCAGACAGAGCAGCAGCCTGGACGTCACCTGGGCGCTTCTCAGGAATGTGGACTCTGGAGCCCCACCCCAGACCTCTGACTCAGAAGCCCCAGGTCTGACAAGCCCCAGGGGATCCCTGTGCGCTCTGCAGTCTGAGGGTTGCTGGGGGAGACCCTGCCCCTTCCTGTCCTCCCCCAGCACGTCCACTCACTCATGTTCCTTCCCTGGAATGTGTAGCACATTCGCGGCAAGTTTTAGACTTCATTTGTTTGCAGCTAAGAAAAGAGTGGTAGCCCCAGGCCAACAGGGAATCTGGAGACGGAGAGCACAGATCGCGTGGGGCTGGAACCCCGCTGTGCCACTGACTGGTGAGGGGAGGCAAGTCACTTCACCACTCTTTTTTAAAAATGTATCTTACTGGAGCACAATTGATTTACAGTGTTGGTTTACACTCTGCTGTAGAGCGAAGGGATTCAGTTATACATATATTTACATTCTTTCTTGTATTTGTTTCCATAATGATTGATGACGGGATATTGAATATTGTTCTCTGTGCTGTATGGTAGGGCATTGCCGTTTCTCCATTCTGTATCTAATAGTTTACATCTGCCAATTGCCAACTCTCAGCCCATCCTTCCTCCACACCCCACCCCCTTGGCAACCGGAGGTCTGTTCTCTCTCGCTGAGCTTAACCGCTCTTGAGTCATTGTTTCTCCACAATGAAGAAGATCATTTCTACCTCTCAAGGTTGTTGTGAGACAAAGTAGCTAGAGCATCTAGCTCTGTGCCAAACACACAGGCATGCCAAAAAAAAAGAAAAAAAAAGTCCCCAAGGCCTAGCTTAGTGCTTGGCATGCAATCATATTTAGGAAATTTAATGGAAAGGAATTAAGCTGAAGCAGGTTGATCTTCGGTTTCCAGCGAAACAGAAGGTCTGCATGAGGGGCGGGAGTTGCAAAAACTTTGATCTCCCGGCTTGTTCTTATTTCTCTGACCCTTGATGGTTTTCACATTGTAGCTTCAGCTGTCGTCGCGTAGAAGTCTTTTTCCCTGCCTTGCAAGGGTCAAGAGGATGGATGGAGACACTCGGGGACAGAGCAGGGCCACAGGCCAGGTGGCCTTGGCATTTGGAGTTCACAGGCCGACCTCCAGATTTGAAAGCAAGCGCCGCACAGCGGGGAGGGCTGGTGCCACCTTCCGCCCTGGCTTCTGCTTTGTTTGGCCTATCCAGGGTTTAACTTTTCCTCGTTACTCGGAGACTTCAGAATCTTGAGAATTTAGGGGAAAAATATGACTTTCTGGCTTTCCTTAAAAAGGCCGATGTCCCTCAGCCCCCACCGCCTGGCAACACTTGGCAGGAACTGAGGCTGGCTGCTCTCTGGCCGGGCCTGCCCGCTGCACTTTGTCACAGTCCACACCACTCCCTCCTGTCACACCTAACCTACGTGTGTCCCCTGTTTGGCTTCAACCATCTTTCTGGCCTTTCCTTAGCTGATACTTGGGAAGAAAACGGAAGGCCCTGGGGAATTTGAGAAAGACTTTGACTCTCTATAACACTTGGAAGGAGGCTTTGAATAAACTGTGTCATCCTCTTAAGGGTCAGCGAAGCCCACAAGATCCGATAGTTCATGTCTCTCACTATTTGAGCACTTAAGATGTGCCAAGATTTTTGCATAATTTTATCCTTGCAGTGGTTCTGTGAGGTGCGTCCCATGACATGGATGAGAAAAGCCAAAAGGTATATATGTGGCCCCAAAGCACACAGAGGGCAGAGCCAGGACCTAAATGTGGGTCTGGCAGACCCCATGGTTCCTAAGCCCTTGGCTATAGGATTCACTTCATATATGTGCATGGAGAGCATTGTTAAACAAAGCCAGTCAGCTCTAGGGGAGGTAAGAGAATTCTTGGCTAAACCGCAAAGTGACCTCGAACCATAGCCCTCCACACCCTTTCACCAGATCCCACAGCTGCCCATGGCTGCCTCGATGACATCAACCCCCAAGGCAGAGTGACAGAGGGAGCGGAAAGAGGCAGTGGTTTCATGGATTGTGGTTAAAATACCTGGCCTTTGCAAATTTTACCAAAACAGGGAAACACTTTGTTAAGCCCTCCTGGGGCATGGGAAGGCCTATGTAAGTGGTAAGAACTAAAGATTGTGTTTATTTAGTTTCACAGGGATCAGCCCTGCTCCCAGCTGCAGGTGACAGAAAAGTCAGCTCAAAGTGGCTACCCAAACAAGAAACCCCACTGGCTTTCAGACTAGAAATCAGAAGTGGGAGGCTTGAAGGGTCCAGCAGTCCATCAGGGACCCAGGCTCTTTCTGCCTGTCCTCTCTGCCCTGCATTCTTCATCCTATACCTGGATCCCCTGTGTCCTTGTGAAGGCCATCAGGAGCCACCTGGTTGCCCACCCTCTCTATTAACAGATTCACTTTGCTGTACATCTGAAACTAATACAGCATTGCAAGTCAACTATACTGCAATAAAATTTAAAAAAATGATAAAAAGAACTTTTACAGACCCTTCAGCCACCTTCTCCTTGAGTCTTACTGGTTCCAAATGGGTCGCCCACCAGTCCTAAAATGATCACAGGCCAGACCAGTGGGATTACTTCCAGCCCAATAAGGTCTGCCCTTGGAGTCCAGGTCAAGGCCTTAAACCTCATTGCTGCTCCTCCATGAGGGGAGAGGCCTATCTTCAAGTGGGCTTTGGAATAAAGAGTAGGCAATGTCCACTTCACTTTTAAGATAACAATACAAGACGAGGAGGCAATTGCAAAGCTTATTAGAGGAAAACATGCTAATAGACCTAAGAATTACTTGGTGACTCAGCGGGTTAAGGATCCAGCATTGTCACTGCTGTGGCCTGGGTCACTGCTGTGGTGCACGTTTGATTCCTGGCCCTAGAACTTCTACGTGCTGTGGGTGTGGCCCAAAAAAAAAAAAAAAGTTAGACCTAGATTAATTTTAGGTTAATAGTCAATCAGCAAACATTATCGAACACTTAATGGTATTCAGTTAAGAATACCATGCCACCAATTCCTTTTTTAAAATTGTGGTTAGGAGTTCCCGTCATGGCTCAGTGGTTAACGAATCCGACTAGGAACCATGAGGTTGCGGGTTCAATCCCTGGCCTTGCTCAGTGGGTTAAGGATCTGGCATTGCCGTGAGCTGTGGTGTAGGTTGCAGATGCGGCTCGGATCCCATGTTACTGTGGCTGTGGCATAGGCCAGCGGCTACAGCTCCAATTAGACCCCTAGCCTGGGAACCTCCATATGCTGCAGGTGTGGCCCTAGAAAAGGCAAAAAAAAGACAAAAAGAACTGTGGTTAAATATGCATAATGCAAAATCTATCATTTTCACCATTTTTTAAGTGGTATTATATTTCTGTGGCATTAAGTACAGTCAGAGTATTGTCCAACTGTTGCCACTACCCACCTTCAGAACCTTTTCATCTTCCCCCACTGAAGCTCTGTAACTATTAAAAACTAATTCCACTTATATGAGTTACCTTGAGTAGTCAAATTCACCAGTTCCTTTTAAGCAGATGCCACTGTTGACATTTTTCTTTTCTTTTTTTTTTTTTAATCTTTTTAGGGCCATACCCAGGGCATATGGAGGTTCCCAGGCCAGGGGTCCAATCAGAGCTGCAGCCGCCGACCTACACCACAGCCACAGCAACTCAGGATCTGAGCTACAACCGCGGCCCACATCACAACTCACAGCAGTGCTGGATCCTTAACCCCCTGAGCGAGGCCAGGGATCAAACCCTTGTCCTCATGGATGCTAGTCGGGTTTCTTAACCACTGAGCCACAATGGGAACTCCACATTTCGCTTCTTACACAATAGGGAAATGAGCACAGAATTGACCTGTTGATTCACTCATTCATTCATTCAAGCTAGCGTGCCTAAGCCTGGACCACAGAATAGCTGCCTTCTCCTGCTCGATGTGAACTACAGAGAGACAGGAAAAAGAGAAAAATGCCTCAGTAACTTCTGAGCTACACTTTTCACAGGGCTGTGGGAGAGCTGGCAGCAAGGAGAAAGGATGTATTTTTGAAAGGATAAAGCCCCCTTATTATAGTATTACACAAAATTCCTGCTGCTACAGTTTCCTTCAGGAAAACTCCAGGCGCTGCCAGTACCAGTGTAGGTAAAACAATGAAGACATTCTGAAGCCCTGTTTTCAAAGCCAAGAACAAGCCTCAGGAGTGCAAGGAAATGTCACCATAAAAGTCTGGGGAGGTGGCAGTGTCCTGGAGACCACACCGGTTGAAGCTTTTTTTGTTTGTTTTTTATTGACATATAGTTGGTTTACAGTGTTGTGTTAATTTCTCTGTAAAGTGATTCAGATATCTATATGTGTGTATATATGTGTGTGTATGTATATATATATTCTCTTCCATTACTGTTTATCATAGACTATTGAATAGTTCCCTGTGCTATACAGTAGGATCTTGTTGTTTATCCATCTTATGTGTAATAGTTTGCATCTGCTAATCCCAAACTCCCAGTCCATCCCTCTCCCACCCCCACCCTCCCTTGGCAATCACAGTTCTGTTCTCTATTTCTGTGAGTCTGTTTCTATTTTGTAGATAGGTTCACTTACTTCATATTTTAGATTTGACACATCAGTGATATCCTACTGTAGTTTTCTTTCTCTTTCTGAGTTATTTCGTTTAGTATGATAATCTCTGTAGCCATCTATGTTGCCGCAAATGGCATTATTTCATTCTTTTTATGGCGGGGTAGCATTCAGTTGTGTGTGTGTGTATATATACCACACAACATATATATACCACATCTTCTTTATCTGTTCATCTGTTGATGGACATTTAGGTTGTCTCCATGTCTTGGCTGTTGCAAATAGTACTGCTGTGAACATAGGGGATGCCTGTATTTTTTTAAATTATAGCTTTGTCTGGGTATATGCCCAGGAGTGGGATTGTTGGATCATATGGCAATTCGATATTTAGTTTTTTAAGGAACCTCCATACTGTTCTCTAGAGTGGCTGTACCAATTGATATTCCCATCAGCTATGTGAGAGGGTTGGTTTCCTCCGCCCCACATGCTCACTAACATTTATTATTTTTAGATTTTTTTAATGATGGCCGTTCTGACCATGTGAAGTGTGAGATGGTAACCTCACTGTAGTTTTGATTTCCATCTCTTACATTCATTGGTGGTGAGCATCTCTTTATGTGCCTGCTGGCCATTTGTATATCTTCTTTGGAGGAATAAATGTCCGTTTAGGTCCTCTGCCCATTTTTCAATTAAGGTTTTTTTTTTTTTTTTGGTATTGAGTCGTATGAGCTATTTGCATATTTTGGAATTTAAGCCCTTACTAGTCGTGTTGTTTGCAAACATTTTCTCCCAGTTCATATATTGTCCTTTCTTTTTGTTTTTGGTTTTCTTTGCTGTGCAAAAGCTTATCAGTTTGATTAGGTCCCATTTGTTTGTTTTTATTTCTGTTGCCCTGGGAGACTGACCTAAGAAAACATTAGTATTATTTACATCATAGAATGTTTTGCCTATGTTCTCTTCTAGGAATTTTATAGTATGATGTCTTATATGTAAGTCTTTAAGCCATTTTGAGTTTATTTTTGTGTATGGTGCCAAGGTGTGTTCTAACTTCATTGATTTACATACAGCTGTCCAGCTGTCCTAGTACCACTTGCTGAAGAGATTTTTTTTTTTCTCCATTGTATATTCTTGCCTCCCTTGTCGAAGATTAATTTTCCAGAGTTCCCGTCGTGGCTCAGTGGTTAATGAATCCGACTAGGAACCATGAGGTTGCAGGTTCAATCCCTGGCCTTGCTCAGTGAGTTAAGGATCCAGCGTTGCCGTGAGCTGTGGTGTAGGCTGCAGACGCGGCTCGGATCCCGCGTTGCTGTGGCTGTGGCGAAGGCCGGCAGCTACAGCTCCTGTTAGACCCCTAGCCTGGGAACCTCCATATGCCGCGGGTGCAGCCCTAGATAAGGCAAAAAGACCAAAAAAAAAAAAAAAAGATTAATTTTCCATAGGTGTGTGGGTTTATTTCTGGACTCTCTATTCTATTCCATTGATCCATATGTCTGTTTTTGTGCCTGTTTTAATTACTGTTGCTTTGTAGTATTGTCTGAAGTCTGGAAGGGTAGTGCCTCCAGCTTTGTTCTTTTTCCTAAGGATTACTTTAGCAATTCTGAGTCTTTTGTGGTTCCATATACATTTTAGGATTCTTTGTTCTAGTTCTGGGAAAACTGTCATGGGTAATTTAATAGGGATTGCTTTAAATCTGCAGATTGCTTTGAGTAACAAGGCCATTTTTAACAATATCAGTTCTTACAGAGTTCCTCTTGTGGCCAGTGGTAACGAACCTGACTACTATCCATGAGGATGCAGATTCGATCCCTGGCCCTGCTCAGTGGGTTAAGGATCCAGCGTGGCCATGAGTTGCAGTATAGGTCGCACACGGCTCAGATCCCATGTTGCTGTGGCTGTGATATAGGCTGGCAGCTGCAGCTCTGACTGGATTCCTAGCCTGGGAACTTCCATATGCTGCAGGTTCAGCCCTAGAAAGACAAAAAAAAAAAAAAGCAATATTAATTCTTCCAATCAAAGAGCATAGAATAATCTTTTCTCTCCATTTCTTTGACTCTCGTTTTCAGTTTCTTTTATTAATGTTTTATAGATCTTAGCATAAGTCTTTTACCTCTTTGGTGAGGTTTATTCCTAAGTACTTATTTTTTTTTATGGAATTTTAAAAGGGTTTGTTTGTTTACATTTCCTTTCTGATATGGCGTTATTAGTGTAAAGAAATGCAACCAATTTCTGTATGTTAACCTTGTGTCCTGCTACCTTGCTGAATTCATTTATCAGTTCTGATAGTTTTTATATAGAAAATTGAGCTTTTATCTGCATTGCTGTTTCATGCACACCCTGCTTTGCTCTCCCCAGGTGTGTGAAAGTCAGAGCCTTGCAAGGCTTTTCCTAGTCATTTCTTAGGTGTCAGTGGCTGTTTGACTATCAGATGGAAAGCATTCAAGGTCAGGAACATATATCACATTTTTCCATGTGTGTGTGAAGCAGAAGAACCCATGTTGGTCCTTAAGCGTTTTCCTAAGAAAATTGTGGTTACCTGGGTGCCTATCTTAAGTGAGATCTCGGATGGGTTTTATCAGCCTCTGCACCCCTTACATTTGGGGCCAGATAATTCCTTGTTATGAGGGGCTGTCACATGCTTGGTAGGAATTTTAGCAGCATCCCTCACCATTAGGTGCTGATAGCACTGCCCCCCTTTGCACACAACTTGTTATTATTAACAACCAAAAATGCCTCCAGTTGTTGCCAAATATCCCCTGAGAATAGGCTTGCCAGCTTTAGGAAAGAAAGGGGAAGGGATGGAGTGAGGAAAGGAGGAAGGAAGGAAGGAAGGAGAATGCCTAGTTAAATCTGAATTTCAAATAAGCAAGGAATCATTTTATTATACTATTTGGGACTCACTTGTACTAAAAAAGTATTCCTTTTTTCATCTGAAATCAAAATGTAACAGCACATCCTGGATTCTATCTGGTAACCCTGCCTTGAAGGCAAAAGTCACGTCCAGTTGAGAACCACTGATTAGGGTAAGCAGCAGTCCTGGTTTGAGCACTACAGGTCCAGCATCCCAGGAAATCCCTCAGTCCCCGGCAAAGTAGGGCCGTTGGCCACCCTGGAAGCTCCACATCAATCTTCTGTGCTGGCTTTGGCTTCCGGGCTCCCTCAGGTCCCCACAGCCCTTGGGAAATGCTGGTGCTTTCAGTGGGTGGAGAGGCTTCATTGCAAGACTGACGGGGCTGTCCGTGGGAACTGCTAAATAGTCCTTTTCTGCTGAACTGTCGATTCGCAAACACAACCAAAACATTACCAATAATGGCTCGAGTCAGCCTTCAAAGTGGCCTATTGATTTTGACGACCTCAGAGTAGATTATTCTTCCCAGAAAAAAACATCCATATCCCAGACATTTCATCTTAAATAACCCAATACCCAGGGCTAATGGGACGTCTCCACCAGCGAGTGATACTATAACTATGCTTTGGTTTTCCTATAAATCCTCAAATGGAGTTTTTGTGGGTTGTTTTTGCCCTAACTCAGAGTTATATTGACTAGTCTCCTCTTGCATCCTGGGCTGTTACTAAGCAACACAGATTTTTTTTTTTTCCCCTTGTTGCTCAAGACAGCAGAGTGAGGTAGGGAGAGGAACAGGGGAGGAGGGTGTTCCAAAGGCTTCTTCTGTACTGATGTATCTGCTTTACCCGCCGTGTTGCTCAGTCCACTACAGACCCCATTCCCCACTCTTTATAATTTTTAATTTTTTACACAGAACTCTGGACTTTAGACAATATGACTAAAGATCCGTTTTTGGTTTCTTGAGCCCATCAGCTTCCTAGTCCCTATAATGGCCACCTGACAACTGTGTTACTTGGTGCCGTATGGGGGTAAAAACAGTATTCTGCAAGAACTTGGAAATAGGGCCTTTTCCCAAGAATTTAACTGAAAAAGTTCATGTTCAATGGCTGCAGCTAATTTGGTTCATGTGCCACTGAAAAGTCTGGGAACACCCCCTACTCCTGTTGGGACAACTGGAAGTGGTCTCGGGGAGGCAGGGTGCAGGGTGACCTTGCAGGGTGCAGGAGCTGCCCGTACCCGTCAGGAGGGCCTCTGGGCACAGCTCGTCTCCCTGGTAGCTGGACTCAGTCTTGGCAAGAGTATTTACACTGTGCAACTTGGCAAATGCTACAGATCGGGACTTTTTTTTCCCCCAGAGAGCCATGTGTTACAGACTTACTACCTCATCATTGAATGGAAGTATAACTGATACCTAGAGGCTGGCCCACTGGGTTTGACCACGTCTGGAGAAGGACGGTGTAAACAGCCTGGTGCTGAAGGAGGGTCCCCGAGACTTGGCCGTTTTCTTATCAGTCCCTGGCCGAGCCTCGCCCTTGAGGACTCACACCCCGCTCCAGGTGTCAGGGGTCTCCGTTCTGCTTCAGACTCCCCTGGGGACTTACTGAATATAACTTGGCTTTCCGGATTGGCGGTTATAATCCTGGCCAGTTCTGCTTCTCAGTATAAATGAATAAATCTGCATTCTTAGGCCTACATGTCCAGCCGAAAGCAGGAATGCTTTCCCGTGTAGTGGTTAGATGTTCTGGTGCGGGAAGGAGTCAGATGTCCTGGATTTGAACTTCAGTCCTGCTGCTTTTAGGCGGTGTCATCTGGAGCACATTGCCCCCAGTGTCCCTACCTCTGTTTCCCCCTAAGGCCCAGCACAGCTCTCCCTTCTCCACAAAGCTTCTTCTCACTCCAGTGCACATGAATTGCACCCTTCTCTAAACCATTTACTTTGTTTTATGTCTAGTCTTATCTCCACCCACTAAAGTTCATGATGCTTGAACACAAGGACAGAGCTTTATGTGACTCTTGGATTCCCAGAAAAACCCATCCCTGTGCTGCCCATGGGGTAGGTGCCTGATAAAAGCTCATTAATAGTCATTTAATTAATACAGATTCTGGAGATGTTCCCGGTAGGGAACAAGGTGTGTTTCACACCAGCTCAGCAAAAATGCCACCCCTCCCCGCCCCGCATTGCCCATGCCTTGTTTCTCACCTTCGTGAGTGCTCTTGTCTCAAGGACATGACCCCCAACTACATCAATTAGGATGCTTTGGGGTACAAAAGACAGAGAGCTCCAACTCAGACGTGGCTTCAACAATAAGCAAGTCCAGGGCGTTCCCATCGTGGGGCAGTGGAAGCAAATCCAACTAGGAACCATGAGGTTGAGGGTTCGATCCCTGGTCTCACTCAGTGGGTTAAGGACCTGGTGTTGCCGTGAGCTGTGGTGTAGGTCGCAGGCGCAGCTCATATCTGGTGTGGCTGTGGCTGTGGCGTAGGCTGGCAGCTGTAGCTCTGATTAGACCCCTAGCCTGTGCTGTGGGTGTGGCCCTAAAAAGAAAACAAAAAAAAGAGGAAGAAATTATAGACTGAGGGAAACAGGTTTTCATGGCAGCGTATTGACATCTGGGAAGTAGAATTCTGGCTCTTTCTCTCTGGGTGAGCCCTCACCAGTTCCTACCTAGGAGCGATGGGGCGGAGCTAGAGCAGCCTCGGGCTGGGCTGCACTCGTCCTATGACTGGCTGTGTTTTCCTAGGACTGAGGGGAAGCGGGGGTGAGGGGGTATTTCCCTGGGAAGCCAGAAACTGCTGCAACCCAAGGAGTTAGCCAGCAAGAAGGTGGCCAAGGCGGCCCTCAGGGAGCTGTGTTAAGGCTCACATCTTAGGGCAAACGTGGGGACAGCATGGTCAAGGCTCAGGCTGGGAACAAAGCGGGAGTAGGAAGACTGGGTGTTTCTGTTTGGGACTGGAGGCAGGTCAGCGAGCTTGGACGGTGAGCACTGGCTAGACCCGACTTGTCTCCAGAAGGCTCCAGTGAAACAGTGGCTTTATGGCCTGGACACACAGGCTCTGGTCCTCCCCCACATGAAAGGATTAGGTCATCAGATTAGTGAAGGGCAGGCCAGCCTCGGGGGATGGGAGAGTGGTTTCTTCTGCCCAAACAGCTCTTAGTGGCATATCCAGAAGGTGTGTTTTTACACGTATTGCAATCTCTTGTCCATCAATTATTAAAAACCTAAGTGACTCTGGTCTCCAGCTGTCTTCTCTTCCCATCAGGATGTAATTCAAAAGGTGAACAACTTGGGTTTGATTGTTTTACATCCAGGGCACAAACCTTAGCTCTCAAATCCTTGTTCGAATCCTGAGCAGCAGGGCGCCTGGGGCAGCTGCCTTAACGGAGCAGAGATAGAGCAGAGATACACACAGGCAGACAGGCAAGTGGGGCCAAGTCATGGGACCATCCTCTAATGACCCATTTACCTGGGGGCCAGGGACTTCCAGGCAGAGGAACTTGAACAGTGCCACAGTTCTGATACATAAATAAGGTATGTTTTGTGAACGGAAGGTAAGTCCCATGAGGGCTTACCCACAGAGCCTAGAGAAGCCACAAGCACATTGCAACTGTCACACAAATAATAATAGCAAATTGGAACTCTCCTTGTGGTTTGGTGGTAACTCACCCAACTGGTACCCATGAGGATGCAGGTTTGATCCCTGGCCCCACTCAGTGGGTTGAGGATTTGGAGTTGCTGTGGCTGTGGCATAGGCTGGCAGCTGCAGCTCCGATTTGATCCCAAGTCTGGGAACTTTCATATACCTCGGGTGTGGCCCTAAAAAAGGGAAAAAATAGCAAATAACACCCACAGCTTCACTGGGGCCAGGTATTGTTCTAGGCGTCCTGCATAAATTGGCTCATTTAGCCATTAACAACCTCATGGGGAAGTGCAGTGTATGTTCTGGGTGTTGCATCATGGCCCCTCATCCCACCCCCGATTTCAGTCCAGCTGCAGTGGGGGACTTCCTCCTTGGATAAGTCCCCTCAGGCATGTGCCCAGACATGACCCTCTCTGCCCCCAAGACCACACAAGCTGCAGGAGCCAACTCAGCCCCCCCACCCCCACCCCGCCAAGGACGGGGCAGGGCAGGTAACCCCCCGTGCCCCGCACTCACTCCTGGCAGCTCTCTATACCAAGGAAGGCTGCAACTGTGGATAAACGCCCCAGAGGCCCTTTCCTTCTGGAGGACGATTCCGGGGGACTTTGCACAGTTCTCAGACCCTAATAATGGGGCCTTCCCTCCTTCCCCTACCCCCTCCCTCTCCCTTCCTCCTGCTTCCTGGGATCACTTTCCAAACTAAGGACCGACATCCCAGTCCCTGCCTCAGCTCTGCTTGTGGGGACACCCAGCCAAGACAAAGGGATCCCATTATTCCAAAGATATTATTATTTTACAGATAATCAGTCCACTGTGAATATTTTTTGCTGCCTGAATGAATTAATGAATGTGAGTTTAGGGTGAGAAGATGATAGGAGGCAAATATCAGAAAAGGAAGGTTGGTCCTTCCATGGGAGCTGAAGTGGGAGGACACTGTACCAGCTGTTTTCCACCGCTGGGCCTGAAGGATGTCCTGACACAGAGGATCTGTGTGGGCCTTGGGCAGAAGTGGGTGTGGCTTGTAGGAGTAACTAAACCCTCCCTTCCTGTAAAATTAGAGGCTCTTGAAGGCCCAGGTAGCCTTGCTGCCCGTTCCCCCATCCCAGAGTGTTGGAGCAAATCCTCTCCTACCCCCAACTCAGGGCCCACGAGGGCCAGAGTGAGCTGCGGACATCTGCTATGAAGGCTTTCCTGGATCAGGGTCACTGGTCCTGGAGGATCTCAGGCTAGTTGAGCAGTTGTGGCGGACTTGGGGGACTGTGCAGCAGCAGGTGCCTCGGTCTGAACGACGGGGAGCAGGTTTGGGAGGACCTTCGCTGCCACCAGGAGGGGCTGCATACTGTTCTCTATGGAGAATAGTATGTAGGTTCCTTAAAACACTGAAAATAGGGTTACTCTGTGACCCAGTGATCCCATTCCTGGGCCTGTATCTGGAAAAGACAAAAGCTCTAATTCGAAAAGATACGTGCACCCCAGTGTTCATAGCTACAATTCAGAAGAGCCAAGACATAGAGCGACCTAAATGTCCATTGACAGAGAAACGGATAAAGATGTGGTACATATATACGATGGAATACTATTCAGCCATAAAAAAGACTGAAAGAATACTATTTGAGGCAACATGGGTGCATCTAGAGATTATCATACTAAGTGAAGTAGGTCAGAGAAAGATATCACAAATGTGGAATCTAAAAAATGATACAAATGAACTTTATAAAACAGAAATAGACTCAAAGACATGAAAAACAAACTTAGAGTTACCAAAAGGGGGAGATGAGGATAAATTAGGAATATGAGACTAACAGACTAAATACTACTATACATAAAATAAATAACAAGGGCCTATTCTACAGCACAGAAAACTATATTCAGTGTCTTAAAATAACCTATAAGGAAAAGAATCTGTAAAAGACCAGATATACATATATATATATATGTACAACCGAATTACTTTGCTGTACACTTGAAACTAACACAATATTGTAAATCAACTCTACTTCAATTTAAAAAAAAAAGAGGGGGGGCCACAGGAGAACGCCCACCTATCAGAAGCCTGGATAGGAGCACAGGAGTTTCTCAGTGTGGCCAGCAGTGCCCACAGCAGGCCTACGCTTGGCAAAGGATGGTTACATCACGGTCACCACAGATAACATGGTCTGACTGTAGCCCACTAAGCTGTTCTTGGAGATCCCAGGAGAACTCCGAGATGGCGCTTGCAAAAGACTGGTGTACCTATTAACAATTAATGTTGCATAGTTACCCGCCCCCTCCCCCCGCCCCCATGAACAGTGAAGCTTAGGGACAGCTGGTTACAATGCTCTAACTTAACACAAAATGCACCTGGAGCTCCTCACGCAGCCCTCACTGACAGAAGTGTTACCAGAGTTTCTGAAGATGGGCTGCCTAGGCTGCAGTCTCAGTTCAGCACCTCCGAGATGTGTGCAGAGACATGGCTGTAATACATTTGCTTCTATGTAAAACTGATATATTACTTGTAATTGCCAGGGGTTTTGTGATGAGGATTAAACAAGATTCTGCGTTTAGAGCACATAGCATACAGGGTAATTTCTCACTACCTGTTAGAGAATATGCTTACCATCAGCACTCAATCTCTCAATTCTCAACTAAGGCTTTGTTAGTGAATTTTGATCGTTTTATTTGATCATCCAGTGTCTGAACCTCCTTTTTATTTGAGGAATCCCCTACTTTATGGGTCCTCATTGTCTGGGGTGCCTGCCACCCCTTGTAGGTGATGACAATGACAGAAAAACTGGGATTCCCAACAGTTTTTGCAACCAGGGCACAAGCCATCTCCAGGGCCTACCAACTCTGTGCCCACCTGGGCTTTGACTGAGGAGCTAGGAGCAGGAACCATGCAGTTCTTTCCCCGTCTGCTACAGAGTCAAGTTTGTGGCACACAGATGGCAGCAGTACCACCCAGGGTTCAATGGTAGCAGCAGAAGTTTCTCCAGCCCCCCTTCAGCCACACAATTCTAGATGTTGCCCCAGGCTGCTTACCCACCAGCTCAGTCATCCACCTTCCAACTGATTTTCTAGCTGCCCAGTGTCCTTTCCGTCAAAATTCCTTCTGCTTCGATCAGCAGAGGTTGGCTTCTGATGCATATAACTAAGAACCACTGCAATGTAACCAAGCCACAGCCTGGCGCTCACACTGCCTCTCCTTATGAGCGTCTTGAGTCACCAGCAACCCCATATTTCTAAATCCGAAGCCAGTGCAAGCCATGACTCATGAGGCCCTGATGGCTTCTCACTTGCATTAGCGAGTCTCCCCTCAGCCCAACCTGCACACTAGCCAAAGCAATGCTTACAGAACACAGATTTGGACCCACCACCGCTTCCTTCCCTGGCTCCTCGGTGTCTTCAAAGTACAAACAGCACCCAGTACATCCATGGTCTCTTCGGACCACTTCTTTGTTACATTACCTTCTCCCCCAGCCTTGACCCTCAACACACAAACACCCACCTAGACAGACAAGCCATGTCCCACCACTTGTATTTCACAGAACCTGCTCAAGCACTACGTTCTACTCATCCTTTATCCAGCAAGACTTAGTTCAGAAGTCACCACCTCCAAGAAGCCTTCCCTTCCTCAGATGAATTAGGTATTAGAGACTCCTGGGTATACATTTTCTTGTCACATTTTTCAAACTCCTTGATAATTGCCCGTGTCTTTGTAAGTCTACCCGGTGACCCCCCGTTAAGGATTCTGCCCTTCCTGGCTGTACCACCAGTGCCTAGAGAGGGGTGAGAGTTTGGTCACTGTCTGCTGAATTACTGTAGAGTCATTGCTAAGCCAGGTTCCCATCCTCTCGCCTTAGCCCTAGGCTTTAGCTTCTGTCTAAGTCTGTTTTTTTTTTCTTTTTTTTTTAATCTTTTTAGGGCCATAGCCATGGCATATGGAAGTTCCCAGGTTAGGGGTTGAATTGAAGCTAGAGCTGCTAGCCGATGCCACAGCCACAGCAACGCAGGATCTGAGCTGCACCTGCGACCTACACCATGACTCATGGCAATGCCAGATGCTTACCCCCTGAGTGAGGCCAGGGATCAGTCCTGCATCATCATAGATACTAGTTGGGTTCGTCACTGCTGAGCCCTGACGGGGACTCCCAATAGACTTTATGCTGTTTTTCAGTGGTTCCTGGTGAGCGTGTCTTGTCCATTTGGGGTGTTCTAGCCCAAGGTCCTGTATCCAGCATTGGTGAACTTGGATTTAACCTGAGTCAACAAAGTGAACTGGAATCCTGTGCTGCTCATGTTGACCACACTGCAGAATTGTGGAAAATCTGTCTAAACCCCTTTGGGGATTCTCCTACTCCTTTTCTCCCCCAGGATGAGTGCTGCCCATCAGTCCCTGTCCACAAAGCCTCCTTAAGCACAGGAGCTTGGAGCTATCTGACCATCTTCATAGTGAGAGAGCCGGGTACCAAACTCTGCTGCAGCGCCCAAGAGAGACCAAGTGTATTACTGGGCTGGAAGGGGCAGGTAAAGATGGCCCCAGACCGGGTACCCAGAACTCTGTACCCTTTTCCCAGCAACCCAGACCTTTTCCTGTGGTTTCCTGGGTGTGTCTAGGACCTTTCCATCCCCAAGAAAATCAGGAAAAGAAGGCACATAGCAGCTGCAGGTGTGTGTGTAGAAGAGGTGCAGAGGTGTATAGACTCACTCATGTCTACACTCCAGAGCTTAAAGAAAGGTGTTAAAGCAACTTTAAAAATTACCTCCTCCCATCTTTACCCCTCCTCCCCACTCTGCATCTGGCATCACCCGAAGTACAGCTTGGTTGGCCCCCAAAGCACTGTGCCCAAGGCTCTAATTATTCCACCCCAGGGGCAGTTCTCCATCTGTCTTCTTCCATTCTCTCCTGTTGGCAGTGAAACGAGGCAGACTTGGATCCCCACGTGGTTCCTCTCAGTCTCAGCTTATTCATCTGTAAAATGGGATCAGTAATACTTCTTTTGCAAAACTGGTAATGGAATAACCATATTAGGACTTTAAAAGATATCCTATAGATGTTGGTCCTTCTCTTTTCTTGACTCTGATCCTGGCAGCCCAGCTGCCTAAGGCTCACACTATGGCGGGCCATGTCTGGCAGCAGCCCAGAAAGGCTCAGCACTAGTAGGTAAGATAGGGACGAGGGAGGATCCAGTGGACTGGCAAGGATGCCAGGGATGAGAAATGATTGAGTTGTTTTATAGTAGAGGATGATGCTCTCGGGCTTGGAGGAGTGGTCCCTGGGCCTCACCCATCATAAAGCATCAGGAAATGTCTATCCACATCAAAGCAGTCAATTCCTTAGTCTCTAAGTGTTTAAATCATGAACCCAATCAATACTGGACTCGGAAAATTACAGCAGCCCTTCATCCAGAGGCTCCTAGGGGGACCACAAACAAGACAGGTTGCCAGCCCGCTCCTGCAAATGGATCAGCATCTGATGGATGGCGTTGCACTCCTTGAGTCCTGTTGCATTCTGGGAGTCAGGGGCCAAAACTGTGCACCCGTCAGTAACAACTCCATTTCTTTGGTGGTTTTGCATGTCAGGGTGACAGAGCCCAACCAGAGCTATGTGATCCTTGCACAAGTAAAACTGGATTTCTTAGGTCAGATTCCCTGAAGGTAGAGCTTGCCAGATCCTTAGATATGCCAATACCCTCAGTAACACTTTTATGTCTAAATACCTATAGTTTGTGAAGGTTTGGGTACAAACATCTCATCTAAATCCTAGCAGCATCCTCTTGTGAAGTGGGTAGAGCAAGAGGGCTTTTTCTTCATTTGAAAAAGCAAAAAAATAAGGCTCGGAGCACGTGGCTTCCCGCTAGGAACTCTTAGGCCTGGAACTCCAGTGCTTGCACAGTAAAGACTCCAAGACCAGTTTTCTACTTTAAATTTTTACTACTGGATGGTCCTGCTTCTCTGACATCCTGCACTTTAAAGTTATCAGAGCATTCAGCTCATTGGCTTATCAGTCTCATCACCTAGACTGACCCGTCTCTTGCTCATGTGCGTATCTCCAGTGCCTAGTATAATCCTGTTTTTCTGCATGAACTCCACGGATTGAAGCAGTGGTAGATGCACCTGAAAAGTGACCAAGAACGGGCCATGCATGGCCTCAAATGCCAGGCAAAGGAAATGATACTTAATCCCATTGAGTGGAGATGGACTGAAGGTCTTCGGAAGAGCTGTAGGATAGTCAGATTTGCATAACAGAATCTGTATGGGTCTGTGTGGAAGGCAGCACCAAGATGCCTTCCATCACTGTTTTAACACATGACAATGCATTAAACATGAGAGAGGTTTGCTGAAGAAGCTGTATTATTCTAGGGGGACTTGGGGAGGCGAGAGGGGATTACTGATCCAGAATTCTCTAACCTAGAATTCAGAACCATCCATGAAAGAGCACTTCCCCACGCCCTCCAGCCTTATGCACCTTACTTCTTGTTTTGTACCCCAGTTATTTCAAGCTATTTACACTTCCTGAAAAGGTCACACTAATTCCAGGCACCACACTTTTGCCTGCAGTGCCGTCCATTCTCATCTTCTTGTAAAATTCCTTCTCAGGTGTATGATATGTAGGGCAAATTCTAGGTCTCTTTCTGTCGCTTAGCCCACTCCCTAAAGGACTGCTGATGGGATAGGTTAGTTTTAAGGACATTTATTGGGGCTGGAACTTTTGGTGTAACCAAGGAAGGTCAAAGCTGCAAGCCTTCGAGAAGCCCAGTAGCCAGAATGCATAGCTACTCCATAAGTCGAGAGTTTAATTGGAGATTGTTCAGTACAGAAAAAATAAATAAAACAAGTTTGATCAAGTTTGTCTAGAAGTTAGACTGTGAAATATCATTCATATTTTCCAGCATATTCTGGGTTGCATTTGTAGCTGTGGTGGTCAGTTTCATGTGCCATTTTTGACTACGCTCTAGTCCCAGGTTATTCAAGCAAATACTCATCTAGGTAGGTGTGATAAGCATTTGTAATCAGTGGGCCTCATGTAAAGGAGATCATCCTCAGTAATCCAGATGGGCTTCATGCAATCAGCTGAAAGGCCTTAAGAGCAGGCCTGAGGCTTTCCTGAAGAAGAGGACATTCTGCCTGTCAAGAGCAGTGTTTGCTCACACCTGACGGTTCCAGTCCACCCTTCCTGGCAGCCTGCCCTCTAGATTTGGGGCTTCCCTGGCCAGCTCCCACAATTGAATAAGCCAATCCCTTACAACAAATCTTTGAATATACACACACCCTCCTGATTCTGTTTCTCTAGCTGACCCTGTCTGATACAGCGGTCCTCATCAATGAGGCACAGTAACCATCTTTGTGAGAGTCCCTGGACCGTTATTCACAGATGGCACAGAGAGGACATGATGCAGCGTCGTGAGTAAGGATAAGACCCGCATTAAATAGATGGCTTTAGGGAACTGCAGAGGCAAGAAGATCTATTTTGTTTCAGTGGAAAGAGGTTTCTAAAAGTCATGGCCCTGTGAGTGTGGCTATCTTTTTCTCAGAGTGGGAGACAGGAGATTACCCAGGAATGGTGCATTTAGCAATGAAGAACATGGACAGATGGTTCGTAGACCTAAAAAGGAAGAGTTCGTGCCTGGAGTCCACAAAGAATCTTCACATGTACATGATTAACTTATTATTGTGTCTTTTTTTATTATCATGTTTATATTTATTTGATAATTTTCTAATAATAACTACTTATTGCTGTTTCAAATTATTTATATAGACAGGGACCCTGCAAAGAATATTTTCTTGGAGCCCACACTCTAAGGGTACTTGTGTCTTCCCCTCCTGCACCTGTTTCCCCATTAGGAGAATTTGACTGGTTCTCCCTCAGAGTTCCTTCCAGCTCTAATAGTCTGATTCATTTCCCAAGAAATTCAAAGCACCTTTGATCTAGAGTTAGAATAACTTTCAGGCCAGCAGGTGGGGTTTTAAATTTGGCTTAAAGGAAATTCTCCCTTCAAATTCTCCTCTTGTCCATCCAGAGCCTCTTGCTCAATTCAAAAGAGGGGACATCACAGCTCCATTCTTAGACCAAGAACATTCTCCTTAAGACCTCTCCCACCTGGACTCTATGGCATATAGCTAGCCCAGGCCAGGGGGTGGAGCTGGGTTAGAGCACCAGCCCTTACGTCTTCGCTTCCTCTATAAATTCTGTCTGCTCCTTCTATGCTGGTGGGACACAGACACATTGCCTAAACTTGCCCTTAAAGCAGTATAACCACTGCTGCAAGCATCTCCATACCCAGTGCCCTGATTCCTGCCTAGAACTCGCACTTGTACGTGGATGAGCACTTAGCGAAAGCAATGCTGGGCTGAGTCAGGTGCTCCAAGTCCAGCTCTCCCCATAATTAGCCACATGAAACTGGACCTCATTTTCTTCATCCATTAAAGTAGGTGAATTAGACTAAGACACTAAGGTTGCTTTCAGTTCTCACATGCTGTGTTTTTTAAATACGTAAAAGAAATTTGCAAGTACATACCAACAATAATTTAACATGCTGGTCATATTCCTTCCACTTGGGGTGTGTGTGTGTGTACCTGTGTGCATGTGTACCTTAATTTTTGTGGGTAATGTATTCTTCTTTTTTAAAAAGTGAAGAAATCAAACGTATGTGATGCTTTTGGTACCTAGAGGGACATATGAATCAGCACTTTTTAATGGCAGTCCTTGGTCTTGATTGGTTCACAGACATGTTTGCTTTGGCCAACTATATATGTTTTTCAGTGGGACATGTGCTCCCCTGGTTCCCACTGTAGTGCCTTTCCCCCCAGCTCCCTATCTACCACACTTCACTCATAGGTACACCTCCCATCAGGGCCCCGAAGGCGTTTGGGTTTTGTGAACATCAACTTATTATGTCTACCTGAGAACAGAAATAATGGCTTTCCTATCCTTTCCCTCTTCACCTCCACTGTATCTCCCAAGAGGTATTACATAGGCAGTGAGGCACTAAGAAGTTTGTTTTTCATGCTGTGGGTTAATTTTATCCCAGAATAACACAGGGAGAACATGGGCTTGGAATGAAAATCTTGAGCCCAGATTCCAGCTCTCTCCTTGACTTCTTCACTCAGAGCCTTCAATTCTTCATTTACCGGGCCGGAGATTTTGCGCTGATCAGCAAAAGCATCTGGCACAGGGGAGCACATAGCAGGAGCTCAATAAATGCTAATGCCTTCTCTCTTCCTGGTGCAGTCAGCCCGAACCTCTCACCAAGTTCTTCTCCAGGGAAAGGACCTCGTGGGCCCACCCAGGCTGGGCTGTGATGCACAGCTCCTCATTAAGAGATGTAAAGAGCCTGGAAATCAAAAAGCTGGGGCAGGGGGCACGTTGGGGCTGCCTCTTTTGTGTCCTTTGCAATCTCACATGATGGAGGGGAGCAGTACTGTGAGCAGGGCACATGTGACAGTAGCACAGGTCAAATGCAAATGCCCGTCCAGAAATGCCTTAAGGCAGCACGGCTTTTGGCAGCCCCCCCCCCTTTTTTTTTTTTACTAATCAGGGCAAAGATCTGTCCAAACAAAAAAAAAAATCACATAGCAAAGGAAGCCAAAGGAATGTTGGTGCCTGTCCCTAGAAGCCACATATATCTATTTTTGGTTCCCAGTAAAGCCCAGTACACTGTAATTAGTGTAATAACATGCTCTCTTCATAAAGACAGATGACACAGTTGACCCCCAGTCCCCATCTGGGCCCAGGACATGTGCTGTGGGTTGTTTTGTCAGCTGTGGACTTGGATGACTTGTCGGTACCCTCTCATCTAGTTTGGACTGGGACCAAGCATTTGCAGGAAGATAGGGAAAGATGAGTGTGGGATCAGAGAGACCTCTGAAGAGTGAATGGGTAGATGTGGAATCTGGGGACATCGTGGGTGAGATTAGTGTAGTATCTGGCCAAAGAATCACTTCGGTAAAGACCAAAGGGCTCCTGACTGCTTTAGGACTCAAACCCTTTACCTTAGTCTTTTCACCTGAGACTGGTGGACTCCATTCAGGCTCCCTACCCAACCACAGGGAGCTGACTTGCCCTTGAGGTGACCCTCCGGTACACTCCAAAGTCCAGCCTCCTGGTCAGATGTCAAATATGTACTTTCAGGCCAGCCTCCCGGAATACAGTAAAACCCAGCTGCCCACAAGTGGACAGCACGCATAGAACGCTGTTCATTACTGCTCTTGCCCCTCCACAGAATGCAAGTCCCCGACCTCTTCGCATGCCTGTTCTTCCTTATCGTTGCGTCCTCAGGTTTCATGTCCTCAGGGAGACTGTCCCGGCCACCGAGCTGCCCACCACACTGTCTCTTCTCCCTCTTACCTGCTTCAGTCTTCTTTTGATGCTCATTGCTGTCTAAAATTATCCTCTTCTTTTATTGAAATATAATTGATGTATGATGTTCCAGGTGTACAGAAAAGTGATTCAGTTACACACACACACATAACACATTCTTTTTCAGTTCTTTTCCATTATGGCTTATTACAAGATACTGAATATCGCTCCTTGTGCTGTACAGTAGGTCCTTGTTTATCTATTATATACAGTAGCATGTCTCTGTTAAAACCAAATTTCCCATTTGGGAATGAGCAGTGTGAGGACATGTAAAGAAGAATCAGTATCAAGTCATCTCAGGTGTAAAGCTTTCTAAATACTCTGCTTTAAAAAACAGGTAGCATTTCCCAGCCACCTGGAACCTCCCCTTCCTGTTCCCCCAGTCATCTTGATTCCTGGCTCCAGTCTGCTTCCTTCCCATCAAGTGATCCAAGCTTTCCAGGATTACACTTCAATCTTACAGCTCTTTGGTCCCTGCCTACCCCTGAGTCATTTGTCTCTAAGCCTCAATGTCATTGTGCTAGCCCTGGAGAGGGTACGAAGGAATCTCTTACCAAACCTCATTGTCCTCATTTGTAAAGTACAGATGGTCTCTTAGGCCTCTTCAGAGCTAATCATTCCTAATCCCAAGAATGGCTTGTCCAACTGTGAGCAACCCGATCTAAGCCTATCAACACTGGATACTCTCGTATGTGTCTCTGTGGGTGTGTCGTGCGTAAGCACACAGAGACAGATATATATGTGCACGTAACAGCCATCTTCTATGAAAGTCATCACAACCTGCAATTATAAAGACCTTACTCATTCACCTGGTAGCATTCGGTCTTTATATTAAACTGAATATAGGTGGGCAGGTGTTGCTACTCACATGCATATCTGATTCTGAGGCAGTGCTAGCTTTGTGACCCCACATTGTGTTCCTGGTAAGCAGAGGCCCTGCGAGTGTATGTGCCTCAGAGAGACCAGGTAAAGGGGGCACTCTTCCCCCAGGTTCTTGAAGCCAGTATATGCCTGTAGGTAAGAGCTCAGGCTCTGCACTAGATTAATCTGAATTTGAATCTTAGCTCTGCCATTCAGTGGAAGTGTACTCCTTTTTTTAAATTGAATTATAGTTGATTTACTTTGCAATGTGTTAATTTCAGGTGTACAGCAAAGTGAACTCATACACACATACACACACACACACACACACATTCTCTTTTAGATTCTTTTCCATTATTGGTTATTACAAGATAGCTAATATATTTCCCTGTGCTAGATAGTATGTCCTTGTTGTTTATTTTACATATGGTAATGTGTATATGTTAATCTCAAACTCCAAATTTATTCCTCCACCCTACTTTCCCCTTTGGTAAATATTCCGTGTCTGTGACTCTGTTTCTGTTTCGTAAATAAGTTCGCTTGTGTCATTTTTTTATATTTCACATATAATTATCTTTCTCAGTCTGACTTCACTTAATATGATAATCTCTAGGTCCATCCGTGTTCCTGATAGTGGCACTATTCCATTGTGTTTTTATGGCTGAGTAATATTCCATTATGTACCACATCTTCTTTATCCATTCATCTGTCAGTGGATATTTAGGTAGCTTCCATGTCTTGACTATTGTAAATGGTGCTGCTATGAACAGCATGAGGTGCTTGTATCTTTTCAAATTATAGTTTTCTCCAGATATATGCCTAGGAATGGGATTGCTCAATCATATAGTAACTCTATTTTCAGTTTTTTAAGGAACTTCCATACTGTTCTCCAGAGTGGCTGTACCAATTTACATACCCACCAAGAGTATAGGAGGGTCCTTTTTCTCCAGATCCTCTCCAGCATTTGTTATCTGTAGACTTTTTTTTTTTTTCTCTTTTGCCTTTTCTAGGGCTGCACCCGCGGCATATGGAGGTTCCCAGGCTAGGGGTCTAATCGGAGCTGTAGCCGCTGGCCTTCACCACAGCCACAGCAACGCGGGATCCGAGCCGCGTCTGCAACCTACACCACAGCTCACGGCAACGCCGGATCCTTAACCCACTGAGCGAGCCCAGGGATCGAACCCACAACCTCATGTTTCCTAGTTGGATTTGTTAACCACCGAGCCATGACAGGAACTCCCAGTCTGTAGACTTTTTAATGATGGCCATTCAAACTGATGTGAGTGGCTGTGTACTCTTGATCAAGTTACTTAATAACTCTGAGCCTCAGTTTTATACTCTGTGACATGAAGGAATCAATAATACATACATTGCAATGTAGTTATGAGGATTAAGTGAATTAGCTCATGAAAGTGCTTTGCTTAGATCGGATACACATAGCCCAATAAATAATATTACTATTTAGATTAATATTGATATTAACATGTACTGATTCCCAAAGTGTTCCTTGACACAAATGTTCAAAATAGTTTTAACTTTTAAAATCCAGTAGTATTACACCACTCCTAGTGGAAAGTATGAGTCTCATTTGAGGTTAGCTGAGCAGGTTCAGAAAGGATATTTGAGAAATCTGATGGCAGGAAAGGCACCACCTCTTGTAAAATTCTGTGGTCTTCCAGATGCAGTAACGCCCATGATTCATGCATAACTAACATGGAGCAAATCGAGTGTCGATAAACAGAGCTGCCCACAGGAATAGCTGACAGGTCTCTTTAAGGGAGCACCAATCCCAATAAAAAGCCATAAATAAGAATGAACAATAGCAAGAACCTCGGCTTTCAACACAGGACACATTTCCTGCCTGGGGCCTGTACTAAGCACTTAAGGATCCAGCTGGAAACAGCATTAGGCAGAAATGGGGCTTACAGCCGGGTCAGAACAATTTATCCTCAGCCCAGCTCCTTTGCAGTCAAAGGTTTAGGGTAAATCTTCTTCCACATCCCAGGTAACCAGCTGCTGCCTAGGGTGTGGTTTTCGGGGGAAACACCTCTCCCAAACCCTGAGTAAATAAAGTATTTGTCCCCACATGAAGGGATTAACAAGAAGGTTCCCAATGGGAGTTCCCTTCGTGGCTCAGCGGTTAACGAATCCGACTAAGAACCATGAGGTTGCGGGTTCGATCCCTGGCCTTGATCAGTGGGTTATGGATCTGGCGTTGCCGTGAGCTGTGGTGAAGTTTGCAGACTCAGCTCGGATCCCGCGTTGCTGTGGCTGTGGTGAAGGCCAGCAGCTACAGCTCCTGTTAGACCCCTAGCCTGGGAACCTCCATATGCCGCGGGTGCAGCTCTACATAAAGGCAAAAAGACAAAAAAAAAAAAAAAAATCATGAGGTTGCAGGTTCAGTTCCTGGCCTTGCTCAGTGGGTTAAGGATCCGGCGTTGTCGTGAGCTGTGGTGTAGGTCGCAGACACGGCTCGGATCCCACGTTGCTGTGGCTGTGGCGAAGGCTGGCAGCTACAACTCCTGTAAGACCCCTAGCCTGGGAACCTCCACATGCCACAGGTGTGGCCCTAGATAAGGCAAAAAAAAAAAAAAAGAAGGTTCCCAATGGAATCCAATTTTCCAACCACCCCACAGAAGAGTCTCCGTCCATTGGTTTGATTTGGTTGTTATTACTGTTTTTTTCTTTTTAAAATGTTATTGAAGTACTGTTAATTTACAATGTGTTCATTTCTGCTGTACAGCAAAGTGACTGAATTATACACACATATACACTTTTTCATGTTACTTTCCATTATGGTTTATTACAGGACATTGGATATAGTTCATGGGCCATATAGTAGAGTCTTGTTGTTTACCCTTCCTATATATACTAGTTTGCATATGCTGATCCCAAACTCCCCATCCTTTCCTTCCCCATCGTTCTCCCCCTTGGCAACCAGTATGTTCTCTGTGTCTGTGAGTCTGTTTCTCTTTATTTGATATATGCATTTGTATCATGTTTTATTTATTTATTTTTTCTTTTTTTGGCTGCGCCTGAGGCATATGGAAGTTCCCAGCCTAGGGATCGAATTGAAGCTGCAGGTACTGGCCTACACCACAGCCACGGCAACACCAGCTACAAGCCACGTTTGTGACCTACGCTGCAGCTTGTGGCAATGCTAGATCCTTGACCCACTGAGCAAGACCAGGGATCGAGCCCACATCCTCACAGAGACAACATCGTCTCCTTAACCCACTGAGCCACAATGGGAACCCCCATTTGTGTCATATTTTAGATTCTGCATATAAATGATGTCATATGGTATTTGTCTTTCTCTTTCTGACTCTGTTCCCTTAGTATGAGAATCTCTAGTTCATCCATGTTGCTGTAAATGGCATTATTTCATTTTCTGTGGCTGAGTAGTATTCCACTGTGTATATGTACCACATCTTCTCTATCCATTCCTCTGTGGATGGACATTTAGGTTGCTTCCATGTCTTGGCTATTGTAAATAGTGCTGTTATGAACGTAGGGGTGCCTGTATCTTTTTTAATTATATTTTTGTCTGGGCATTGGGTTTGGTTTTTAAGTGACTGTTAAACTTTCATCTCCCATAGCCTCAGGGAGCCTTCTCTCTGAGACATCTGGTTCTCCCAAGTCCATCTCTTTTAAATGTAAATGGGAGAGCAAAATTTTAAGCATCTTAGGGGAAAATCCAAAGAGAGACGTAATGGACTCAAGTTAGAGCTCTGGCCCAAGACTGGGGAGCCCTGAGTCCTGGCTTTGCCTCTTGCCTCAGTGATTCACCAACCTGTCAGGGTTAAGGTTAGAGTTAGCGTTACATGTTAAGCTGACCCTCCAACTGTGGACATGCTCAGGGGAGATGCAAGTTTCCAGGTTGGGGAGGGTGAGAGGATCCTGAAGCTCTTTTTTTCTGAGGTTCTGCTTTCTTTCCCTTCCCTGGACTTCATCTATTAACCGTGGAGCCTGGGAAGGCCCTCTAGGCTGCACGCTTGTAACAGGAGTGATATTGCCCCTAGGGGACAAAAATTGGTTCTTGGAAGAAGAAGTGAAAAAAATTATTTTTCTTTATGTATGAAAAATAGATATAAATAGATGTGCAGGACATAGCATAAATGTTAAGACTGTACTTTCAGTCTGTTTCATTGATTAGGGTTCCACAGGGGTGGATAAAAGAGGTTCTTCCTCTTTATAAAGCCCCAGATCTTCTTCAGTCTAAGGGGTCACAGGTACCCTGTTTCTCAAACCAAGCTCTGTCTTTAAACAACTTGCCCTCTATTCACTCTTTAAAAAATGTGCCCTTGTCACTGAGTGCCCTGATGTGTAGCCCAGGAGTTGGGAGTAAAATCTGTCCATGACACCACCCAGTGGAAGCCACGGCCATCAGGCAGACAGGTAAAATCTGGGAGACACACTTAGCACCTTGAGCATCTAGTCTCTTCTGGACAGGGCTCTGTCAAGTCTAACCAGTTCTGAAGTAGGGCCTTACACTTGAGAGTAGCCAAATGTTTACCAACCAAACAAGGATACTTCTGCGAGTGAAGGAGGGTGCTATTAATATGTACATCTGGACCCTGGGAGTTCCTGGGACTGCCCCAGGTGCACTGGGACATACGATCATCACACTTAAACATAATCTATGAAGGAGAGTCTACAGGGATCTCATAATTAGCCCAGGACAAGAACAGATGGCCCAGGTTGGCCATGCATAGGGTGAGTTTTGGTTGACACATTGATCTGGGGGCAACCTGGCATCGAGTTAGTGAGAGCCAGAGATACTGTGTGCCTGGCAATGTACAAAATAGTTCCAGAAACAAGGACTTGCCTGGCCCCAGATGCCAGTTACTTTTGAGAAATAAGCAATTGATATGGTGGGATAATAATACTATAAAATTCAGGATGACAGTCTCAAATGCCTCCAAGGCCAGTCAGGGATTGAAGAATTTAGTCCGTTTCTTAAGACGTTCAAATTCAAGTCTTTAAAAGGCACTCTTAAACAAGATCTTTTATGCACTGACTTGGGCTTTTGGCCTCTAGGTTGTGGCCTTTTAATTTAAGTTTACTGATCAGAAAAGATGTTTACGATATTTTAAGTGACAACAAAAGGAGGCTAATCAGTATGATCCCATTTTACACATATATGTATCTATGTACACACATACAAACATGTATTTGCTCTTCATCTATACACACATCATATACATGGAGAGACATACTTACATATGTATGATGTATATCAGTTATGTATGTATGTATTATGTATGTGCGTGTGCCAAAATTCTGAAAGAATATGGAACAAGAAAGAGGGTAAAAAGAAGAGTGGATGACCCAAAACTGAAGTGTCTTCCCCTTTAAAGTTTTCTAGAGCTGTGGAGAAATGTGGAGCTTTTTAGCAGAGATTGGCAACTGCTTAGGACAGAGGCCCCCTGGGAATAGTCTATGAAAAGAAACAACAGCCACAAGTGTAGGGTCGGTGCCTGTGATTGTCATCACGTCCCAAATGATTTTTTCTAACCCTCAATCAGGCTTCTGATGGACGTCAGAAGCCTGATTGAGGGCTTCTGGCCCACAGGAATTGGAGCAATGTTGCGGGTGGGGTGTGGAGCGGTGGGGTGGGGGTGGGGGCGCTGGCTACAAATGAGCAAACCGTTCCCCACTTGCATGCTCTTCCTTGAGGAAAACACAGGCCAGGGCCACCAAGACAATCATTTCTGGGCTCGCAACCAGGAAGGAAGTCACTAAACACTACATCGCCAGCACAGAGAGCAGAGGAGGTTTGCCAGGAGCACAGCCCTGTCCTGACTGGGACATCAGCAGAGTCGCTAAGGGCAGGACCCATGATTTCTGGCCGAGTCACGGTTTCTGAGGCGAAGAGCAAGCCCCACCTGCCTCAGACCTTCTCTGATGGCTCTAGGATGGTCTGAACCCAGGTCTGTGGCCGACGCGGGAGCACTGGGACACTCTCCTCATTCATGTGGGAGAAGACGTCTTTTCCAGGCTCGGCTCTGCTGGGCCCCATGCTGCATGACTTCCCCCACCCTGCTAAGGATCCTGCCGTGAGTAGGCCCTCACACGTACTATCTCATTTAATCCTAGTGGTGACCCTCTCAGGCAGACATTATCATCCACATTTTACTGATGAAGAAACTGAGGCTCGAGGAGGTTAAGTCCCACAGTGAGCCAGTGTCCAGTTTCAGGTCTAGACTTGTCAGTGCCCTCATCGTTACCTTCCTGGGCTCACTCACCACGGCACACACCTCCAAGGAGTGGCAGAGGGAGCTCCGATGGTGGTTTTGTGGGTGGTGTAGCCACTACTGGTGGCTCTCCTTGGAGATAATGTCCAAAGATGAGAGGGGCTCTGGAAGTGGGCCTTTGGCGACTGGATATACACACTGACCATCCAGTTTATTGGCTGCGCCGCTGATCTAGATCAGCCAGAAAATTTCCCCTGTAATGTCCAGTAAAGCTAAGTTTAAGGAACAACGACATTCATTTGCAGCGAGAGCTGAGTGTGAGGAAAGGGACACACATCACTTTCTATGACTCTCAGATCCCATCCAGCTTTGTTAAATGATGTATTAGTTATCTGTTCCTACGTAACAAACATCCCCAAAACTAAGTGTCCTAAAAGCATACTATTTCTCCAGCTCACAATATCATGTCCTGGCAGTTGGAACTGGGCTCAGTGGGTGGTCCTTCTCTCCATGGCGAGGCCCCCTCATACCCCTGCACTCAGGTGCAAGTCAGCTGTTGGGTGGCTTTGTTCATAGTCCCACATTTCTGAGGCCTGCCCTAGATAACCAGGCTGACACAACTCTGGTCTACTTGGTCTCTCATCATCCAGCAGGCTAGTCTGGGCTTGTTCACATGAGTGGACATTTTTTCAAGAGAGAAAAATCCACAAAGCCTCTTGAGTCGTAGGCTCAGATCTGTCATAGCGTCACTTCTGCCACTTTCTATTTCCTAGAGCAGGTCATAAGCCAGTCCAGCTTCAAGAGGTAGGGAAAGAGCTGCGAAGTCATTGCAAAGAGGCATGGTTGTAGAGAGAGAAATAATTATTACGATGAATAATTATTGTGGTAAATAATATTGCACAACTGGCTTAACATCAGCCCTGTTAGGATCCACATTTGCTTCCCAAGATGGTCCTCACTACTGCCCCTCCCTGTTTAGTTCAGGTTACCCTGAAAACCCAAACCAGGTACCTGCTGACACCTCGTTCTCACCCCATTTTATATACCTTGCATCTAATGGGCTTCTTCAGTTCTTCCAGAAACAGCCTAAGGAGACAGCCCCTCTGCCTACACATACAACTAACTAGGGTGGGACAGCCCATTGCTTCTCCTTTGAAGGACCTTACCTCAGCTGGATCCCTGTCTACTTCTTTATGAGCTCATTCTCTTTAAAAAAGCATTCATTGAGCCCCGGTGATATGCTTGTCAGTGTTCTAACATTTAGGAACATAAGGAAAAAACTAGAGCCAGTTCCTGTCCTCATGGAGTTTACACTCTAGTGGGATAAAAAGATACAAACAGGACCATTTTAATCTGTCGGTTGAAGGTCAGTGATAAGGAATGAACACAGGAGGGGCCAGTAAGACTTGGAGGAAAAGAGGAGACAGGACATGCCAACCCCTGAAATGAATCCCAAAGGTGATGAACTTTGGGAAGGTGCTCTGCGGAGAGGGACGAGCAGTGAGTAAAAGTGGGAAGTAGTAGGGTGTGGGCTGGAATCTGGCGTTCTTCATCTCACCAGAGCACAGGAGGGGCACAAGTGAAGCTGGAGCTGTGGGCTTTGTGGGCTGTACTGAAGATTTGAGATTTACTGCGGAGGCCAATAAGGCTGGAGGGATTTGAGCATGAAACAACTGGGATAATCTGTAGTTTATATCATCCTGGTTGCTGGGTAGGAAGTGACTTCTCAAGGTAAGCTGGAGGGAGGCAGTTACTTCAGAAGCGATGGTAGTAATTCTCCTGAGAGATGAAGTGGTTTGGACCTGGAGCATGGCTGTGAGCATGACGAGGTGATCTTTCTGAAATACTTAAGAGGTCACAATTGGCAGAGCTTGTAGACTGACTGGCTAAAAAGGCTGGAGGAGAGGAAGTCAGGCTGACAACATTTCCAGGTTAGCCAAGTGTAATTACTAACAGAAACACAGAAACAGAAGAGAAAACTCAGGCTGCAGGAGATGATGGTTGGTGTGAGCTACAGTGGGTTTGCAAGTGTCTGTGGAGCTTCCAGGTAGGGGAAGCAATTGGATATTAGAATTAAGATCGAGAGAAGACTGGAGTCGTTGAGCTGCCGAAGAGTGTGAAACCAAGCACGTAGATGAAATTAGGGAGAAGGTGCTGCAGGGAAATAAGAGGATTGTTTAGGATGAACCTGAGGGAACATCAACATGTAAAAGATTCTCAAAGGAGGAGGAAGTTGTGAAAGAATAGAAGGAACAACTCAGGAAAGAAAAAGATGAAACAGCTGGGAGGGTGTGAGAGAAACAGGAGAATTCAGTGTCAGTGGATACCCAAAAACAGGAAGTTCAAGATTATGGGAGGGGCCGATAGTTTCCAATGCATTCCAGTAAGATGAAGAAAATGCCCAATTGATTTGTCAGTTTGAGAGGTGATCAGAGAATTTAATTAACAATAGCATCTGTAAACCAGCTATAATGGAAAAATAAAAAAAAAAACAATAGCAAACAGTTATCTACTCTCTCCCTGTCCTAGACATCAGTCTTAGTCATGTATATGTATTTTTCAAGTAATCCTTACTACAACCCTTCAATTAATAAATGCTAGTGGATATTAAGTGATTTCTATACGTCATGGATCAGCTAACTTATAACAGTCCCTATAACAATCATATGAGGCAAGTTCTATTGTTATCCCCATTTTTAAGTAGACTTGCCCCAAGGTCACAAGGTCACACAACTGATAAATAGTGTGGATGAGATTCAAGGCCAAGGTCACAAGTGATAAGGGATGAGGATGAGATTCAAGACCAGGCAGTCCAGAGAGCTTGTGCTCTGAACCATGATACTCTAAGGGCTCTCTTCATAAATACTGTCTGCGTTTTACAAATGAGGACGCTAGGCCCAACATCACAGAGTTAATACATGTCATGGCCTGGATTTGAACCTGAGCTTGCCCACTTCCCAGCCCACATGTTTATTACTGTCATACTGCACAGTGATAGTAAGAGAAGTCTCTGCAGAGTAGGTTAATAAAATCCGAGCCAACCACAGGAGACTTTGACCTTTGGGGGTATAGGGAATGGAACTATAAGAATGTCCCCTTAGAATCCACCTACATGGTTGGTGGGGATGTAAATTGGTACAGACACTGTGGGAAAAAGTATGGAGTTTCCTTAAAAACCTAAGAATATTTTTTACTTGATAAAATTAATATGACCCAGTAATCCCACTCGTGGGCATATATCCGGAAAAGACAAAAACTCTAATTCAGGAGTTCCCAT